>OU974075.1:3264994-3727430 GCA_918843875.1 Diadumene lineata | reverse complement strand
TTCCGGAGAGTTGGTTAGTAGAGTGGTATGTTAATTTAGTCAGTTGTGAATAGTCCAGAGAAGAGACACGTACTGGAGCTTTGTGGACCAACTGTAAGCGATCATTCTACTAAAATTCAGAAGGAAGGAAAATTACCTAAACGAAGTTCACCTGGATATATGTGGTGTGTCAACTAAACGAAAGTTACGGGCTCTTTATGGCTGTTAAATCGTACAGATGCCAGTGGGTGTTACCGTAAGCTGAGTTTGGGCCGCGTGGTGAACGAGCAAGACATAAGAGTAATATACACGAATCGAAATCGCTGAATAACAGATAAGTTGATACAAGAATTGAAAGAGACTGCCGGCTAATTAAGTGCACAGAAGTAAACTGTATATCTATTTAACTTAATTCAGCATAAAATGTTGTGTGTGTTAGTTATCGTAGTTCGAGTGTGAGTGCTGACATGTGACAGTTTACTTAAATCGTATATTAAACTAGAATTTATCAAATACTATCGACTCTGAGCAGTGGAAACGTGACATTTGCATTAAAGTGGAACTTTTCATTTCTTCATTAGTAGATCACTCTTGTGGAACTAATTTTTACAAAAACAGCTGTGATTATGCAAATGCCCGAAAAAAAGTAGCAAAAAAACGCAAAAAATGCATTTTTTGAAAAAGAAATTTGCATAAATTTGCATTAAAGTGGAACTTTTCTTTTCTTCATTAGTACATCACTCTTGTGGAACTAATTTTTACAAAAACAGCTGTGATTATGCAAATGCCCGAAAAAAGTAGCAAAAAAACGCAAAAAATGCAATTTTGAAAAAAGAATTTGCATAAATTTGCATTAAAGTGGGACTTTTTATTTCTTCATTAGAAGATCACTCTTGTGGAACTAATTTTTACAAAAACAGCTGTGATTATGCAAATGCCCGAAAAAAGTAGCAAAAAAACGCAAAAAATGCATTTTTTGAAAAAAAAAGATATACTAGTAAGTATGCGTTTGACTATGACGCTGTTTGCGCTGTTTGCCTCGCCGAAAACTTTGGACTGCAACTTCTCAACATACTCCTCATCGTCAAGCAGCTCCAACATACGTTCTTTGAAAGACGACATAATGATAATGGTATACAGTGGAACGCACTCTAACTTAACAACTACTGCGTACATACTACAAAACGACAAGCACTAGAAAGTACGGTTTTGTCGTTTGGAAAGACCGCCAAAACTACAATGGCACATCACAGCTGCGCTAACGTGTTTGGTTAATAGCAACTAACAATAGATCAATAGATAAGGGATCGTGGGAATGCTAGCCTATGATTGGTCTGCATATAAACAACTAGAAATAGGCCAGACTGCTGTGTAACGGCGAGTAAGAACGCGAGGTGGGGGGGGGGGGGGGGGGGGGGGGACTCAGAGAATAAACGATTGGGGATGCTCGTCGGCATTTTACAAAAATACCCCTAAAAGATACCGGACGTTTTTGAAAAGGGCGTGGCTTTACAAAATTTTCATTTTAATAATTGAAAGCGTTGAAAGCGCAGACCGCCGGCAACGCAGGCTAGTCTAATATTGCTTTTGATTGAACTGTTTTGTTTAAAAGAGGTTTACTGATGGGACGCAGAGGAAAAATGTGAATGCTGTCAATGTAAAGGAGAATATCAAACGTATTCTACACGACAAAGACACATATCATCGTACGGAAAATGGACTTCAACTACTGTCACTGCTTCACCTGCTAAAATATCCAAAAATGATGAGCCTGGCTCAAATCTCGATTGCTCTGATGATGAACACCTTGATTTTGTTTCCCAAAATGATGATACAAACAGCTCTGCAACAAGTAGCGACGACTCAGAATTTGACGGTGAGTATTTCATAAGATATTACAACTCTAAAAGTGAAAATCGTTTTGGATGACGAAAATATGTGTTATGGCTATTTTAAGTATGGAAAAGTTCGCGGAAAAAATATTTAAAGAAAAACTCGGTAAAAATTTTCATTTCAAAATCTTTTTTCACCCTTTTTTCATTGTACTATTCAAAGGAGACAAGAGTTTCACAGTTTCACATCTCTTTTTGCGGAGTTTGGATAAGTAAAAAAAAACATGTGAACAAAATTTGATGGAAATTTCAAAAATGTGTTTGACAGCTCGTATGAACTTTAGAATATGCATCAAAAGCGTGTCTAGCGATAAAATCTATTTTTTTTCGCATAACATAATGTTTTATCACAAATGAAAATTAACAAAATTATGACAAAAAAATCCATGCCTCGGCATTTCAGTTTCTGAAAGTTTCATAACACAGAGATGGATACATTTCAACAAAATCAAATAACACAAAATGGCAATATTTTACTACTTATATGCCGACGACACAACACTAACTTTTTCTGACACAAATATGGTGAGTCTTAGCGAGCAGATGAACTCTGATTTGAGAGGTGTTGCTGACTGGCTTTTTGTCAACAAACTAACTTTGAATACTCTCAAGTCGGAGTTCATGATTATTGGTTCTCACCAACGTCTAAATAATCAAAATGGTAACATTTCCATTCACCTTGATGAAGGGGAAATCAAAAGGAAAAACTCAACAAAATGTCTCGGTATATATGTCGATGAACATTTAACATGGCATATACACATAGAAAATATTAAAAAGAAAATCTCTTCTGCAATGTTAGCTTTGAGAAAATTAAAACCAATACTTTCAAGAGAACTGCTTGTAGTAATCTACAAAGCAATTATTGAGCCTCACTTCGACTACTGCTGTCTTGTGTGGGGTAGCATAAATGAAACTTTATCTGATAAGCTCCAAAAGCTCCAAAATAGATGCGCCCGTATAATCACAGGTGCACCATACCTTACCGTATCTACAGAAGAGGTTTTTAAACAACTCAATTGGGAAAAATTATCTATTAGAAGAGCTGAACAAAAAGCAAAAATGATGTTCAAAGTTGTAAATGGAAAAGTCCCAACATACTTGAGCGGAATGTTTAGCCAAAAAAATTGCTCAAATTACGATACTCGAGAATCAGATAAAACGTTTAACCTGCCAAAAGTTAGAACTGAATTATATAGGAAAAGCTTTGTCTACACTGGGTCAAAGCTATGGGACCAACTTCCAAAAGATGTAAAGAGTGCAAACTCTTTAAGCTCCTTCAAAAAACAAATTAAAAATACTGATCTCTGCTCCGATTGACAATTCACTTTGTAATATTTTAAATATATAATAATGTATATATATGTATAAATAAATGTTGTAAATAAGTAAATAATTTTAATATAATTGTAATTTTTATTGTAATTCATGTAAGAATTAGTTTCAAACGACCTCTAGGTAGAGCAATTTCAATTTTCGTTTTGTTAATTAGAAATTGATAGAGCATTCGTTTTTAAATAAAGTTATACCATACCTACCACTTTCTAAACCCTGTATGGCCGTACATAATCATATTTATTTTATATGATGCACCAATAACTTTTGATGGTTTTAATTTGAAAGCTGCCAATTAAATAATTAAATAATTAAATACTAATTATTTAAATAAAAAAACATCGAGAGCTGTTTTTTTTTTAATACTCAACGTAATATATTACACTTTTATTAGATATATCAAGTGAAACAGCAAGCACCAGCTCTGAAGAGAGCACATTGAGTGACACTGATCAACACCATGAATCATCCCTGATGGACAATGTTAATGGTAAGGTGACTATTTGACTTAAGATGGGGGAGGGGTTCAGTCTGATCTGGAAATGATCAAGTCATAAGCATAGGAATTGAAATGAAGTAGCTCCCATGTAGCCAAGGGGGACAAACTCCGGGGATATAAACGATCGGGTATGCTTGTCGGAAGGGCGTGGCTTTAAAATTTTTTATCACTAAAAGATACCAGTATGTTTTGGATTTGTGATCATTATTGTAAAATGAATATGCCTTATTCGTTTTGAAACAAATAGTTTTTTATACTTGTTTCGTTTAGCGTTTCGTTGGCATTTCATGTGATTCTTCATAATCAACATTTCAGTGTGGCAACATAGCAATTATAACCAAAAACTATACAATTTATCAATAAACTATATTGCCATTCTCTGATCCTTATTCATACTGATCATAGTATTTGCATTATGACAAGGGTTGCTGATTATACCGTGCAGTGCTATGGGAATGTTTTGTATGCTATGCAAATGTATTTGCACGTGTAAACAACAATTTGCGACTTCGATATGCTAATTTGCAAGTCGAACGGCTGTGTGGATGCAAGTTTTGGGCTCGCATAGTTGGCCAATGTTAGAATGTAATTTCGGATGGTTTTAGTGCTTCAATTCAGCTGAGGGGCTGAGATATTGCTGCATATATGATAAATTAAGATATCCTAGAGCCTCGTGCAAAAATAATCCCGCAGTTTTGAGAATTTTGAACATAACTTCTGACGTAAATGTTGCAGAGAAAATGTTCTCAAATGACACGGTGAATGAAAAATTATATCTTCAAATCGACAATGAATTGAAACTCAATATTTCCACACAAGGTAAGTGTGTATCTTAGCACTATTTCAACAGTGTTTTGGCAGTGTTTTGTCGACTTTGAGTATATTCTAAAGCTTCATGATGTTAAGCGAAACATTTGAACATTTTTTAGATTTGAGCAAAATTGAACAGATTGAATGTTTTTAATTTGTTCTCAAGTGTTGTGCATTGGTTTGAAGTTTACAATGCAGTTTACCACTTATTTGAAGCTGATCAATTTTTTTAGATATTTTTAAAAAACTGATTTTCAAAATATCTATTTTTTATCTTTTTAATAAACTTGATCGAGTTAATTTTGGCACTATTCATAACCTCAGTCATAACTACATATATAGTGTTAAATTCAAGTCCACAGGTGTAGATTAAGTTATCCTTTGCGCAAAATGAAAAGTAGTAGGTTCGCTTCCCTAAAACTGTTATGAATCGCCTTAAGCTCTGTTTAATTTGCATAATCTGAAGAAGAAGATTGTAGTAGCTCAATCAATTTTCTTTAAAGAAATAATAGAGAGGTTAAGTTTAGACGACGAATACGAATACGAATATGAAATTAAAAATTCATGCATATAATTACCATTTATGAACGATACTATCTCGAGATTTCAGTCGGTTCGAGTGTACGCAAATTCAAAATGTCTTTCAGGAAAATTCAAGAACACTTGGTAATAGCTTATGATGTAGGTCTGTTAGATCTAGAAGAGTTCTGCTTCTTGTTTGACGAGTTCGAGCCATCCAACCACGAATACTGCCATCAAGACTACAATCACTTCAACTTACACGGGACTCATAGCTCTGATTCTTGTCAATTCAGATTTTCCAAGCACGATATTCCTTACTTGGCAGATGTGTTACAACTACCAAGAAAAATGCAATGCTATAATGGTACAGCTGCTGGAAAGGAAGAAGCTATTTGTATTATGCTGCAAAAACTAGCAACTAAATGTAGGTTCTGTGATATGGTCAGCTCTTTTGGTCGAGCAGTTCCAGAATTGAGTATGACATTCAATGAAACAGTGAGTTGTGTTTACGACACTTTCGGGCATCTTCTCTGTTCTTTTGACCAGCCATGGCTTTCTCCAAATCGTCTTGAGACAATGACGGAGGCAGTCTATGAAAAAGGAGCAGCGTTGTCAAATTGCTGGGGCTTTCTTGACGGAACGGTAAGTGTAACAGTACCGGTTCATTGAGCACATGTAGTGACTGATTTCATAAATTTAAATTATGAATTGAACTTATCAAATTAAAGTTAACGCTCGAGAGTTAAAAAAGGCAAACATAGAGTTGTTATCATTGCAGTTTTAATTGTCGTAAATTATTATAATGAAATAAAGAATAAGAGAAAAAATATCATATGCCCTTGCCCTTTTTCTCGTATTCTTTGTTTCATATATACATACACCAAACGCATTTATTAATTATTATCATTCAAGTATTATAATGGATGATTACCATTATCTTGATTATCATCATCATAATTTAATTTAACTCCTTCTTGTGACCATAACATTCTTCATATCTTATTTTGTTGTCTATATTAGGTTCGTCCTATCTGTAGACCGAATGAGAACCAAAATCTGTTTTATAATGGCCATAAACGGGTACATAGTCTAAAGTTTGAGCAAGTTCTGTCACCAAATGGATTGACTGCTTGGATGTATGGTCCAGTAGAGGGACGACGGCACGACGCAGGGATATTGAGGATGTCAGGATTGTATGAGCAGCTAGAGAGAAACTCATGGGATTCAAATGGTGATCCATTATGTATATATGGGGACGCTGCCTATCCTTTAAGGGTACACCTCCAGACGGGTTTCAAAGGCGCAAACCTTACTCAAGATCAGCAGATATTTAACGCATCCATGTCCGGAGTTCGTACAGCAGTGGAGTGGGCCTATGGTGGCATTGTTAACAACTGGGCAATGCTGGACAATAAAAAGCAACTTAAAATAGGTCTTAGTGCGGTCGGCAAGTTTTACTTGGTAGCTACTTTGCTTCAAAATGCAAATGCATGTCTGTATGGAAATCAAATCAGTCAATTCTTCAATCTGCAGCCCCCTCTTGTAACTGAATACTTTGTGTTAACCTTTGTATAGTCAAACCGGCCTTATTAAAATGATTTCCCGTCAACCATCCAAAAAAGATTGCCCGTGACTGTTTAATTACTAGCAGTTGATATAGAACAAAAGAAAACGATCGATTTGGAGTCAACAACAAAAGTATTTTTGGGTGGACGAAAAATCACTTTAATAGCCCACCTTCATATTATAGTGATATCACATTTATAAGCTAGGAATATCGATAAATACGAGTACAATGATAAACATAACAATAATTTTATTTATAAAAAAAGCACAACAATTACACCACAGTCCATTGCACATGCATATATTACTTTTTAGTTTACAAAAAAATATACGGATGAAAGTGTGAAAAAGTGTCGAGGAAAAATAAAGCAACCTTACGGTAGATTTTTTAGACAGATGTTGCGGATGTAAGATGCTAGACCTTTACCCTGAATACCAAAAACGTCAGCTGATATATAACGGTTGTAAGCTACCACCTTATTTATGTATCAACAAATTAGAACATGAACAGTTTTATCATTTGATAAGTCCAACATGTAATCCAATGCAACACGAGTTTGCACTGATTAAAGAAAATGAAGCACTGAGTTGAATTTAATATATAATCAACTGACAAAAAACTCACACGTAACTGTATTTTCAGAAACATTGTAACTGAACGAGAAAATTACGCCTTTTTCTGTGTAGCATGTTGCAATAGAGTAGACTCATACAGCAAAATATGCAGATGATACAACCATTCAAGTAAAAAATCGGATGAGTCATTCGAGATCGGAGAAGCTGTTTTCTTTATTCTAGAGAGGAAACTATGCCATTATGTTATTGGGTTGCTCTATACTTCAGAGCATTTTCAAAAGTACAACAACAAAATGTGCCCCCTATAATCGCCAGCACATCTAAGCCTCAACAGTGGCACATTCCAAAAACAATGGACGGTATCAAACCGCGAGCTGCTATTAATATTGTTATGAAAAGACCAAAACAAAACCATTGAACCACCTAAGAAAAAACCGTGTTGTTAGTGGCATCAGAAGCACAATCTACAGACCATTTCATCAACCAATCAACTCTTTACAAATTCATGAAAAACTTTCTACCATCTGCTGGAATCACATCCAAAGCCATCAATCCTGAGAATTATACCAAACTGTGATAAAGATATGGTGTATGTTAAATCGGAATATGGTGAATTGCCCAAAGGTTCTGTGTTGGCTTATCAGCTTCCCTTCAAACAATTATCTATCAACCTTGAGTCCACCTTGCAAGCAAACTAGAAACTGCATATCAAGCAAATTTACATAAAGATCTTTAGATCTTTTTAGAAATTGGGCCCAATGTGACGATAAACGACATTCATATTGCTCACAAAGTCCTGTTACATAAGTCTGAAAACATGACCAACATATGAAAACCATGAACCCAATAAGGCTACTGTTTCCCTTTTTTCCTTGTGTATGACTGGAACGTTGTGGTTGGCTGATAAAAATGTAAAAAAGGACTATTTCACTGTTGGTATTCTGCAACTAGTGCATGTACATAGCAAAAAGGATGTTCAAAGAGGCCAACTTTGTAGCAAAGGAACTCGAAGGCTCCGACTACCAACAAAACTTAATTTTTTTAAACTTTGCACTATTTTGAATCAATTTTCACGGCCGCTCCACGCTCTTGAAGGGAAGTAACATTTCTTCTTGATTTCTTCAAAAATAAAAATCAACCAAATTTTTTAATGGTGTTTTTGAAAACAGCTCACTAAAAGGTTCGTTTGGACAGATTATGAGGGAAGCGATTTTTACTGACATCTACTCTTAAAGGCCCACTCCAACCAAACCAATAGCTTTTTTTAAAGCAGCTTTCATATTGAAAAAAGTTCGCTTTGAATAAAGTGTCATCCTATAAACAAAATGAAAATTCTAAGTAATGTCCTGAAAATTGTTCATTTTGTAAGCACTGCCATTGATTCTCTTTCCGGCTCAAGAGACTGGGTCGAGGACCTTATGACGTCACTTACTTGACCTTCCTTCATTATATGCATGTGCGATTGTTGACAAGTTTAATTAGCGCTAACCCAGGTAAAATTAACCTAAACTGGGACAAAAGATAACGCAGGATTAAATTGTGTTGCTCGAAGGTATCTTAGCAATATTGAGGTTTGAATTACGGGATAAATTCATTGGATTAAGGATGGTGCCCCCTAATTGCAACCCATTTTTATTTTTTATAAACCATGTCAGTCATTTGAATTACCTAATGGGCTATTGGAAACCGGAAAAAAATTTGGAGGATCCCATGCATATAAGCGAGATAATTAACGCTAAACGCATGATGACGTAAAATACGTATTACTTCTCATTATTTTGGAATATTGGACAAAATGCTTGCTAAGAATATTCTACTACACATATATTTTCTATAAAATATTAAAAATTGCAATTGATACTTAGATGAATTAGCATATTCAATAATTTTATGCGTCAAAAAGTAAAATACTATTGTGAAAGGATTTCAAAAGATTTACAAAAAGAATAACCAAAACCATTTTCATTTTAAAATATTCAATATAAAAATTAAATTCGGTATTTTCCTTACGTTTTCGATCAAAAAACGTTATAGGTTCCCATGCGTTTTCATAAGTTAGCGAGGTTCAAATTTGTAATTTAGTGTCAAACCTTGCGATTTGGTGCGAAATACGGGTGGCGTTAGTTGTCGTACCTTAAAACAAGATCTTTTTACTGTGCTTTTTGTATGATCCTCTCTGACTACACTTTCCCGCGTACTACGCCCGCTTCACGCACATGCCACCCTATATAATCACTCTCCTGGTCCCAGGGGACACACCCATAACACCGTGATACACACCCCCATTTTTTTTACTCGCCTTCAATGTTGGAAGGAAATGACGGTCTTTATATATTACTACAATTATCATCATTATTACTATTATTAAATTAAATTAATTATGTTACTAATATTATACTAATTATATCAATCATCGTCGTACCCAATTGCTTGCTCTCAACCAAGAAGGTTTTTGGCGGCCTCTTGTGCTCTGTCTAGGTGGTTTAGGGCTTGGTGTTGCATTGTCGCTTTGAATTGAGTCGGCTGTTGCCATGGTCTTATATGGGCACGGTAAAAGCAGCTTTCGATGTAACGTTCTTGTTTTTCTTCCATCCTCTTGTCTTACAATGTAGACTGGTATTTCCTCATTCGGTTGGCGTTCGACGACGTAAACATCCTTTTCCCAAAAATTATCCAGTTTCCCTTGTGGGGTGACGTTCTAAACCTCAAACATCTTCTTCTGATGCTTGGCGGCACTTTTTGTTTTTGTCTTTACTAATTCATAGGCATAGTCAAGTCGTTTCATTAGCTCTTTTATGTAGGTTGATGTCCTGTCACTATTACCACGACCGTTCGGATCGTGTCCGAAGTATGAATCGACTGCGGGTCTTGACAATTTGTCAGCTTACTTATCGAAACTCTTATCTCCTTTAACAGGTCAATCCGATTACACTGTGCAGAACTCTGCCGACTTCGCTTCCCATGTCAGACACCTTACCATCCAAGACGACGAAGCAATGGTATCTTTTGATGTCGAATCATTGTTTGCCAATGTTCCCGTCGAAGGTGCCTTACGGGCCGCGCTACATAAGTTACAATCAGATAACAACCTGCCCGCCCAGACTAGCCTAACACCACCGCAGATTGTCAGCTTGCTATAATTCACTTTAACATCGACATACTTTATGTATGACAGTAAATTCTACGAACAGGAAGATGGTGCAGCTATGGGTAGTCCCGTGTCTGCTGTTATTGCCAACTTATATATGAAGTTCTTTGAAGACCTAGCCTTACGGTCCTATCATCAAGACCACAAGCCGAGAGTATGGAAACGCTACGTCGACGATACCTTTGTCATCGTCAAGCGTTCCAGCACCGACATGCTGCTTCAACATCTTAACAACCAACAAGCCTCCATCCGCTTCACTATGGAATCTGAAGAGGAGAACAAGATCGCCTTCCTCGATACTTTAGTACACAGGGATCCTCACGGTAAACTATGTACGAGTGTTTACAGAAAATCCACTCACACAGACCAGTATCTCGCGTATGATTCTCACCATCCTCAATCAGTAAAACGCGGTGTAGTGAAATGCTTGTACGATAGGGCTACAAGGATAATAACGAAACCTAACGGTATAGTAAGCGAAAAACAACATCTTAGTTCAGCTCTTGTTTCTAACGGTTATCCTGTTTCTTTCTTACAGAATGTCACCAAGACCAGACCAACAGTCCAGCAAGACCAGCCATCATTCCACTCCACAGCTGTTTTGCCTTTTGTAGACGGCCTCTCACAGTCACTGCGTAGATGCCTTCAAGACCACGGCATCCGAACAGTTTTCAGATCCGATACCACCTTACGGAAACAGTTAGTACGACCCAAAGACCCGGTCCCCTTTGATCGGAAAGACAGCGTTATCTACAAGATCCCATGTGACGAGTGTGATAAAGTCTACATAGGTGAAACTAAGCGACCAGTAAGTGAGAGAATGAAAGAACACCAGAGAGATGTACGTTTAGCCCGAACTGACACCTCAGCAGTTGCAGAGCATGCCCACAAGACCGGACACAGCCTCAACTGGAATGACGTGGAATGTTTAGATCAGGAACTATTTTGGCACACACGTAGAGTCAAGGAAGCCATCCAAATCCGACTCAACCCTAATAACATCAACATGGATTGCGGTATCGAGATACCGGAAGCGTGGATGCCGACAATCGGGTTGCATCATGGGGCTTTAAGATCTAGCCAATCACGGCGCCGATAGCCTGACAACAGTGTATATAAGACCTCTCACATCCAGTCTACACATCGCCTGATGAAGACTAGCAGCTCGCAGTCGAAACGTTGCGGTTCCTTACCAGTCACACATCGTGAGACAGATGAATAAGTACCTTTTATAACTTCTTACCATGATGAATAATTTATTTCATTCTATTAATTTTCTTTTATGTCGAAAGTCCATCACCCGATCGTAGTGATCGTTTATTCAAAGAAGTCAAAGGGAATAGAAGTATTCATAGTGTAAAATCTAATGATAAGGAATTTAAGAGAGTGTCTCTATAATTTCCTCTAGGTAAAAATAGGTCTTTGATCGAAGACTACCTCATATTCTATCATTGTAAAGTTTTATGTCTGGTAATAACAAATGTGCATTTAGTTTGTCTCAAATTGCATTTAAATATTTTTTTATCGGCCGTTACAAATTTGACCCACAAACTGCTATTTTGACATCGGACAGACCGGAAAATAACCCTTTTTGTCACCGCGATTTACATGTGAAAACCGGGTTCCAGTTATATAAACCTAACATCAAATTAAACGTCAATCCTTCTAGTTTCTATGAATGTATGATTTAATAACTAAATGTTTCGAATTTTAACAACAATAGCATTGGTTTTGACCCCACTAGGCAGGTTATTGAATTAATCACAAACCATGGTCACTTTCATGGCCTCTAACAAAATCGTGGCACCTAACCGAAACTTCTCCTATAGTTTTCTATAACCTACTAGCACTAGTTAATACAAATCAGTAATAAAATCTTTCTGCTCTCACGATTTCAGAATTTGACAAGCATGTAAACATAACGAATTGCGGTAAAGTGCTGAAATTGAGCATGCAATAATGTTCGAAATTATACTATTATTAACGACTAAAATTACCTTATTTTGAATCCAATGAAGCGCTATTATACACAGAATTCAACGTGCTGTTTATCCTCTCTAGCAATGAACGGTACAGTCTTCAACGATATCCATACAATAGTGCTATATCGTGTGAAATTTCCAGCAAGGTCAAGTCCAGATCGTATCAAGCGATCATGGTTGTAATTCATCAAATTCGAAGTCCATGCGGCCTCCAAGTCTATCATTTTTCATTCAATGTAGGCAGCCCGTGATTTTTCCTCAACATTAAGCAACTTTTATGGCAAAAAATGTCCGAAATTTCGACCGAAAATCTCCATGATTCAAACAAATGCATTTTGTAAACAAATGCATCACTCGCTTCCAGTCCACTGTTATTAGTGAGTTTAAGATGCGCGACTACGGTTCACTGGCTACGGTTGGCCGATGCATGAGAGACTGGGCTGAGTACGGTTCAAGTCGGCGGGAATTATAAATCGTTGTTTACATTAAGATTTTTCCGCTACGGTCAGCTGTAAAATGTCATTTGAAGAAATTCGAAATGCAATTGTCACTAGCTACGCCTATGGTTTTCTAAGTGGCGAAGAATTTTTGATTCTTTACGAAGAGTTCAAGCCTACAAATCACATTTATCCCTACTGGGAATACGAGCCTTTCGTCTACGATAACTTCACTTCAGCAGAATGCAAAGCGCACTTTAGATTCCTCAAGAACGATATTCCACTTCTTTGTAACTATCTTCATATTCCTGACCGTTTTGTTTGTGGCCAAGGTAGTGTTTGCAGTGGATTAGAAGGTTTCTGTATGCTTTTAAAACGACTTGCATATCCTTGCCGCTACTTCGATATGATGTCAACCTTCGCTCGTCCTGTACCTGAACTATGCATGATAACAAACACTGTACTAGACTGGATTTACAACAACCACGGTTTTCGTTTAACGTCATGGAATTAGCCATTTCTTTCCCGAATATCGCTAGAGCAATATGCACGAGCCATAACTAGAAATGGTGCTCCACTTCGGAATTGTTTTGGTTTCGTTGATGGAACTGTCCGTCCAATATGCAGGCCAGGAGAAAACCAGCGCATAGTTATACAACGGACACAAACGAGTTCATGCGCTCAAATACCAATCAATTGCTATTCCATATGGCCTGATTGCTAATCTTTACGGTCCTATTGAAGGAAGTCGACATGATGCAGGAATGTTAAGAGAGTCAGGTCTTTTATATGACCTTGAAAGAGAAGCTTTTGATACAGCAGGGAATGTGCTATGTATATATGGGGATTCTGCATATCCTTTAAGACCAAACTTGATGTGCCCTTATCGAGTTGGGGAAGTCCCTGTAATCACAGCCGATATGAAGGAATTTAATCAAGCTATGAGCTCTGTTAGAGTCAGTGTGGAATGGTTATTCAAAGATATTTCTGAATATTTTAAGTTTATTGATTTCAAGAAAAACTTAAAGCTGATGTTAAGTGCAGTAGGAAAGCAGTACTTGGTTTGTGCATTACTCAGAAATATGCTAACCTGTTTGTATGGTAACCAAACCTCAAGGGCATTCCAACTTGATCCTCCAACAGTTGACAGCTACTTATCATGAACAGCAATCTTATCTCCAGTAGTGTTAAATCTTATGTTAGACAAGATAATCTTCATTTCTAGCTATGTCATTGCTTTTATCACCATACCATTGTATAAAAAAATGTCAATATTATTGGCCAGATATACTAGTACAGGAACAACTCAAAAACTAAAAGCATGCAATATTTTGTATTTAAGTATTCACTGCTAAGTAAATATCGAAAATCGAAAATTAAAAGTATTATCTATAAAAATAAATTGAAAGGGGGGAACCGGGCCCCGATGCTCCCTCCCCTTGGATCCGCCCCTGAATACAACAAAACTATAAAAACAATAACTTGTAAAGTACAAATACTAAACGTGTGCGCACGACAATGCTAATGTTTTCTATTGTTTAATTACACTAAATAGTGTTGAATATTGTACTCAATATAACTGCATTGTGTAACTATGAACTGTAACTTGCCGTGCGAATTCAAAAACTGTGGCCAGACAAAAATATTTCAGGGATGTTGTTATAATGATAATGATCATCATCATCACAAACAGTACACTAATGAACCCTAACCGAAAAGAAAACATTCATGAAATATTTCTGTTTGGCCTCGGTTTTTGTATTCACACTGTAAAACTGATTAAGATAGTTCAAAAACTTATTTTCTTAATTGAGTTAGAACATCAGCCATAAGCTTCATCTGTTCTTGTTGCATATTAAACTGTTCCCTTTGCTGTTCAGCTTGTAGTAGCAATTCTTCTTTTCTCAATTCAAGCTCTTGCTTTTTCAGCTCACTTTCCCTTTCTGATTTTTCCGCCAAGTACTGTATGCCATCATAGCTTCTTGTTTTGACAGTAGTCCACTGTTTATTCCCATCTCCCTCACTCTCTGATTCCGACCCATTCTGTGCATGTTTCTTTGCTTTAGCCCAGGTGGACATGGCCTTATCTCTACAATTTACACCTGCTTGTCTCTTCTTTTCATCCTTTTTTGTTGACGTGGCTGGAGCAGATTTCATTTTTTCTACTATTTCTTCTAATGCAGATTCATTCTCTGTAGGAGCATCAGGGGATATACCACTTGATGCCTCTTCTTCAGCAATTTTCCTCTTATAATCTGACAGTAGGCTTTTGAAATGTTCTCTTACACTTCTTTGATCTCTAGGATTGCTAGAGAAGTGGGCAAATTTATTAATTTTGACTGCAACTTCTGACCACTTTTGTCCAGCTTCTTTAGTACCACTTTGGTAGATGTAGGGTTCCAAAAGCACAACTTCACTTAGAAAGAGTCTATCCAGTTCCTCAGTCCATCTAAATGTTCCACTAAAACATAAACAAACATATTTTGTAAAAGAAAAAATTACATTTTTCACCTCTAAAAATACCAAAATCATAAGTTTCAGTGCTATTCAACTCCTAAAAGATACAAAAAAGTGAGGATTTGGCAAATCTCATATTTTAAACCCTAAAAGATACCAAATCGCTGATTTTTGCCCCTAAAAGAAACGACGAGCATCTCCGATAGTTTATCTCCGGAGTTCCCCCCCCCCTCCCCCCTAAAAAGACGCTTTACATATGTTAATCTACCTTGTTTGGTCATTGCAATTGCACGCTTTGCACGCAGGAATGTGAAAGATTGGATAGTATGTTTTGCATGCAATATTTACAATAGCATGCACCCTCTCGTCTACATGTTCACCCTTAATAACCTTCACGCCGTAACCCATAAAACCAGAACTACACAAACATATTTGTTGTTTGTCGCGGGCTCGCTGGAGACCACACGGCGATTTATTAGGAATCTTATCAGTACATGGATTTATGATCTAAGGGGAGGGTGTCCGGACATCCATAGGATGAAAAAACCCCTTCGCGTCCGTAACGATAGTCAGGGGAAAAACCCCAGCCCTATGGAACACTCCTCCCGACCTGCTGGGCTCGGTTCTAACATCGAAAGTTTTACAGTTAAATACCTAGTGCTCTAGACACTGAGAGAATATTATCTATTTTATCTCTGACATATCCATCTTTTGCGTTTTTGCTGGACCAACGTCCATGCCTCTTAAATAACCTATCAGGAATACCGGCATTCGCAGCTGCCGACGCTCCACCGGCGCGTAAACTATGAACTCCAATTTTGCTAGTGTCTATAATGTCTTTGAATGAATCCTTAACTATCTCTCTGACTCGTGTATAGCTAATCCCTTGCTTGCGAAGCTTTCCAGAACTTGAGGTAGAAACAACAGCTCTGAATAGGGGTAACTCCTCATCCATGTTAATACCCGATGCTTTGATGTAGCACTCGAACGCTTTGACAGGACACGTCAAGAGGTCTGAGCGTGCTATATATTGTCTTTTAAACATTGTAGGTAGACTGCTACGACTGGGGGATCAACCGGGAAAGGGCTGCAGTGATTGACCTTGCAGCACTGTTTCCAGCGCTTGTATCCCGCTAAGTACGTTTTTACTGTGGAATCAGCCTTTGAAGATACGATCGTTGTCTTCACTCTCTCCGCTGTCTCTTTGAGGTGATCTGGTATTGACCAATCGAATTCCTGCCACAAGGAGGATCTAAGCACATCTGTTGAAAAATGAGAAGACTAGGAAAACAAAATTAGCATTATATTCGGAACTTAAACTGATGGATCACATATATCGAACGAATGAAAAAACACAACTCGCTTGACACTCGAGGTCTAAATATTCGTTTACATATAATTCTCTTAATCGAAAGAACAATTTATACATGATCAACATTCAAATTTGGAACTCTGTCCCAAAGTCCCGATTCATTTTTTTTTTTTTTTTTTTTTTTGTATCCATTACCTAGCATCGGGCACATCACGTCCCATCAGCAGGCACCTCACGTACTGAATAATTGTAAAACTTTCCGGGCACATCACGTCCCTACATGATTGTCTATCTCATATGTAGACGCGGGCACATAACGTCCCTACATGTTCTTCCTTCCTCTCTCCAACTGTCCTCTTTTTTCTTTTTTTTGTATCCATTAACTAGCATCGGGCACATCACGTCCCATCAGCAGGCACCTCACGTACTGAATAAATGTAAAACCTTCCGGGCACATCACGTCCCTACATGATTGTCTATCTCATATGTAGACGCGGGCACATAACGTCCCTACATGTTCTTCCTTGCTCTCTCCAACTATCCTCTTTTTTTTTTTTTTTTTACAGAAATTGAACTCTTCCGAGCACCTCACAACCCTACAAGGTTGCCTAACCAATAAGGCGTGGGCATATAACATCCCTACGTGTTCTTCTTCTCTCTTACTTCGATCTTCTGCCCCCTCTTTTTTTTTTTTTTTTTTTTTTGTGTGTGTGAGAATCTCTCAGTGATTCAGCAACTGCTACACACAATATATATACGGCAAATGCCAGATAAAGACACACAGAATAGTAACTGTTCCATGAACTATATTAAGGGTAGTTATGTCCACCTCTGCCTGCGTTTTGTTTTTTCCAATCTTTCAGCACTGTAGATGTAGTAAACAAAGTAAAGTTGCGTTAAGTTGTTGTACGGACAAACAAGATATAATATAAATAAATTTAATTTTGTGAGCTTGATCTCCAGTAGCCAAGCGAAGATGATTAAAACATTCCTTTTAGGCCTTAAATACTCCAAACTCCCCAGAGGGGTTCACATACCGACGAGAGATCATTTTCTCTCTAATTTCCAAAACGAGAGAAAATACAATTCTCATGGATTTACGAAGTACAACAAATACTTATGTTTCTACAAGCCTATCTATTACTTCTTACATTAAGTTTCACTTTGGTATAGGTAGAAAGCATTTGGCATTTGATTTTTTTTCGTTCACGAACGGCTGCCGATCGATTGTATCAAAAAATTCGAAACTAAATGTCTTTTGTAGGCATCATGGCGGAAGGTAACGCAAAAGAGAGTTCCTCTATAAACCTTGACATTTCTAAGGCTATTCCGGAGATACCTATCCACAATCATTTACAATTTGATGATAAGCGAAAACTTTATCTTTGGAATGGGTCGGTGGATGATTTGAAAGATTTTTGTACCAACGAAATCGAATTTTTAAACTTTACAACTTCAACATGTGAAAGATCAACATCTCTGAAAGGTAAAAACGCTACCTTGACCTTCTACCCATCGACAAAAACCTTACAAGTACAGGGTCAAGATCAAAAGTCTCTAAAATCTAGGCTGAAGCATATCCTGATGCCTGAATCACTACCTGAAGCGTTAAAACGTGATTCACAACAGTACTGTAAGATTCAAAATGGCGTCGAAGGCGTCGAAGTAATTGACGAAGACGAAGACGAAATTGACAACCTATTCGAAGACGAAATTGACAACCTATTCGAAGACGAAGAAATTAAAAAGAAGCTAGAACTTTTTATTGAAAGTAAATTTCAATTATACTGCCAGCAATATACATCGAAATGTAACGAGCATTCTAAAAAAATGCAAAACCTGGAGCAAGACTACCTTGCACTAAGAGATCATGCAAAGAGATTAGAAGACGAGAATAAGAGTCTTCTGACTGTCATTCGAATGCTTTCAACGCAGAATGATCACCAAAATAAACCTGAAAGGAAACA
Organism: Diadumene lineata; assembly: GCA_918843875.1. Classification (NCBI taxonomy): domain Eukaryota; kingdom Metazoa; phylum Cnidaria; class Anthozoa; order Actiniaria; family Diadumenidae; genus Diadumene; species Diadumene lineata. The sequence goes on along the minus strand of OU974075.1, from coordinate 3,708,948 downwards.
AGAGCAATCTGAGCAGAATGTGCAATCTAAGCAAAATGATCACCAGCAGAATGACAATCAAAGAGAGAAATTCACTCGTACAAAAGTAAACAAGAAATCGAACCGAACCGAAAACAAATCAACCGTACCCCCTGCTCCTACAACTAGCAAACGCAGTGGTTTTTCGACAACTGTTATATTAGGTGATTCTATCGTTAATAATATTAAAGGATGGAATATTGGGAAAAAGACCAAACAACGAGTTATCGTAAAGCCATTCCCTGGAGCTACTACTTCAGATATGAAATCCTATGTACAACCAACGATCGAAAGAAACCCAAGCCGTATTATTATCCATGCTGGGACAAATGATTTAAGATCACGCGAGCCTAATTCTATAGCAGAGAGTATTGTTGACATTGCACGAACAATCGAATCTAACTCAGATGCCACTCCAGTTATCTCTGGGCTCACTACCAGAAGTGATTATGCAGAGCAAGTAAAATCTGTCAACAAGATCCTGTCAAAGTTTTGTAATCAAAACGGATGGTCATTTATTCAACATAATAACATTAACAAACTTGACCTAACCTCTGGAGGTCTACATCTCAATGAATCAGGTACTTGCAAATTAACTGATAATGTTGTAAATTTTTTACTCAAAAATAATTGATTGATCTCCAATCTCAACAGGGAAAATAATCCACAATTATTGCTAGAAAATATTGAATCACTAAAGGGTTTCAAAATAGCTGCCCTCAATATTGTTAGTCTATATAAATATATTGATCAATTAAGGCTATATCTAGCTTCCCATCCATTTGATATCTTAGCTCTAAATGAAACTCGGCTTGATCAAACAATTTCGAATGGTGAGATCAATGTACCAGGTTATGTTATCTTAAGAAGAGATAGAAACAGATCAGGTGGTGGGGTTGCCTTATTGATCAAAAATAATATTACTTTCAAACTATTGTCAGATGTCAATAATGATGAATTGGAATTTATTGGTATCCATGTGACCAGACCAAAAGCTAAGCCATTTATAGTTGGCACATGGTACAGACCACCTGGATCCAATATTGAAATTTTTACTAAATTTCATGACTTGCTGGGCAGACTAGAAAACTACGATATGGAAATCAATATTCTAGGGGATATAAATTGTGATCTAGGCACAGCAGCTTTTAATCATAAATCAGCTGCACTCCTTGGTATCTGCAATGAGTATCAACTAGAACAATTGATTAGACACCCAACTCGTATTACACAATATACTTCTTCTCAGATTGATCTGTTTCTGACTAGCAATTCTTCTAATTTCTCTCACACTGGGGTCTCTCACATTGGTTTCAGTGACCATTGTCTAATATATGCCATCAGGAAATTTTCTGCCCCTAAAGGAATACCCAAAGTTATCTTGTGTAGATCCTTTAACAAATTTAATCAAGTGAATTTTAGAAATGAGCTTTCCAAAGCTCCCTGGCAAGAAATTAGTAATGAAAAAGACCCAAATGTAGCCTGGGATTTGTGGACTCAGATATTTGTCTCCATAGCTGATAAACACGCACCCTTAAAGAAAAAAAGGGTTAGGGGAGTTAAATGCCCCTGGATGACAGACAGCCTGAAGAAACAAATGTTTGACAGGGATAAACAAAAAAAGATAGCTATAAAAACACCAACCCAACCTAATTGGGATAAATATAAGTGTGCAAAAAACAAAACAAATAATGCCATCAAATCAGCTAAAACAAACTTCTATAACTCCTATTTCAATGAAAATAGAAGGGACATTAGAAAAACATGGAAGGGTGTAAACGACTTACTTGGGAAGGCCTCTCAAACAACAACTAGAATAAGTGAATTAAAAACAAATACCAACACATATACTAGTCCCAAAGATATAGCATTAGAGCTAAACAGTCATTTTTCTAGTATAGGAATATCCCTGGCATCTGTGGTGCCAGAGACATCCTGTAATTACCAAGACTTTTTGCTTCCAACTAATCATAAATTTTGCCTCACTCCTACATCAATTGAGGAAGTTAGTAAACTGTTAGAAGCACTACCTACTAGAAAAGCTATAGGGCTAGACAATATATCATCTCGACTTTTAAAAGAGGCAACACCAGTAATTGCACCCTCTCTGACTAACATAATCAACCTTTCACTTTCAACTGGTGTCTTTCCAGATAAATGGAAATATGCTAAGGTTTTCCCCATATTTAAAGAAGGTGAAAGGAGTGATCCAAATAATTACAGACCAATATCAGTCCTGCCAGTTGTTAGCAAATTAATTGAGAGGATTGTTTTTAGACAGTTATATAGTTACTTTAATCAAAACAACCTTCTCAATGAATCACAATCAGGCTTTCGACCACTACATAGTACTGAAACAGCCTTACTAGAAATCACAGATGATTGGCTCAGTAATATAGATGATGACAGGTTAAATGGGGTAATATTTCTTGACTTGAAGAAAGCCTTTGATACCATGGACCATCAAATTCTTTTTGATAAGTTGGTATCATACGGTATTGCTCCATCTGCACCTCAGTGGTTTAAATCCTATCTCTCAAATAGAAAGCAGAAAACAATAATTGATGGTTTTTTGTCTGACTTTTCAGGCATAACTCATGGTATTCCCCAGGGATCTATCCTTGGACCATTACTTTTCATTATCTATATAAATGATCTACCAACATGCAATATTGTGTCTAGGCCAATGATGTATGCTGATGACACTACTCTAACTGCATCAGCAAAAGATCCTATCACTCTCCAAACTATAATGAATCAGGATCTTGAAAAAGTTCAAGCTTGGCTTAGAGCAAATAAATTAACTCTAAATGTTAAGAAAACTAAATTCATGATTATTGGTAGTAAATTTAAACTTGATCAAGTACCTAATGACTTGACCGTCAAGATAAACAATGAATCACTAGATAGAAAATTTGAGTATAAATCCTTAGGCTTGCACATAGATCAATATCTCAATTGGTCGACACATATACAAGAAATATCTAGGAAAATTTCATCAGGTATATCCATATTGAGGCGCCTTGGTACAACATTACCATCACACACCCGTCTCAGTATGTATAAAGCTTTAATCCTACCATACTTTGATTATTGCAGTACTGTTTGGGCGTCAATATCAAAGGGTATGTCAGACAAGCTACAATGCTTACAGAATAGATCTGCTAGAGTTATTAAACAAGCAAATTTTGAGACTCGATCTAGTGAATTATTGCATGACCTTAACTGGGAAACCTTGGTAGATAGACGAGCAAGACAAATTGCAGTAATGAGGTACAAAATAAACAACAATCTATCACCAAGTTATCTAAACAAGATGTTTACTAAAACAACTAATGTACACTCTCATAACTTGAGAAACTCAACCTCAAACTTATATGTCCACAGACCTAATACTGAGGCTAAGAAAAATTCCTTTGCATATAGAGGTACTGCACTATGGAACAAAATCCCTGTTGACATACGTAATCTAAGTAGTGTTTCCAGTTTCAAAAGAAACTGGACTTTGAAGGGGTGCTCTCCAGAAAACTAGAGTATGCTGTAGAGTGCCTTTTCATTCCCTTTCACTTTCTAATTTAGAATCTTTTAAACTATTAATTATATATTGTAAATAATAATTTATTGTAAATAGTTTTTAGTATTTTATACAGCTCCCAGGAAGAGCAATTGTAATTAATTGATTTGGGATTTTTACTGTATTCAAATAAAGTTGATTGATTGATTGATTGATTGATTTTGTTCGAGGTTGAAAATGTTATCATATACATTGCGTCTTTAAAATCCTCTGGTATTCACTTTAGTATATTACATTTTCGTACACTTTATGGCTGCCATGGAATCCATGATAGGCGACAAGTCGCAGCGACAATTTCCCCCGTGCGTACTAAGTATTTTTGGCGGAAATTGTTGTCGCCGCGACTTGCCGCATGAAATCGAACCGGTTGGATTGTTAAACTGGTGCACGCTGCGACTTGTCGCCTAGTGTGTACCGACCTTAATACTTACTTGTTTCGACGTGAATCTTGTTTGCACGGGCTAGAATAGCAAATAAGCATAGTAATCATTCAATTGTTTTCTTTTGAAGATAAAGAAATTGTGCATGCTAAACAGCATACCAAAATCAGACGAGAAAGTTAAGCTTTTATGCTAACCTATTTTCTGCCTTTTCCAGTGTGGCGTTGTCAGCCATTTCTCGGGCCTAAAATGCAAGAAAGGACTATCGTTAGAAAAATATTTCGAGGGGCTGTAGTTAGTCTGAAAAAGGTGATATAACAAAAAATTCTACCGTTGTGCGGACTACGCCAACTCACCTGAAAACTCACCGTGGTAGCACTGTAGTTGAAAGTCGACGGTGGCGCTGTGCAGCTCGACCCAGGACACTTATCACGGTCAACTGTAGCCGTCAACCGTAGCATTCGTATCTTAATTCTCCCGCGATTCTCCCGACCGAGTTGAACCGTACTCAACCCAGTTCTCTGCAGTTCATGACTACGCGGCCAGCGGTAGCCACTTAACCGTAGTCGTAGATCTTAAACTCCCTATTGTTTCACCAAGGGAGGGAGGGAGGGTGGGGAGATATTTTAACGTTTATCAGAATGCCTGTGTCAGAGGCTATACCGCTCTTTGATACAATTAAAACTTCAAAAATTTTGTTCATTATATATCAAGGAAAACATAACGATTTATAAGTGTTTATTTATTTTGATGCTAACAGAATTCTGATAACCAGGGTATAATAACATATACACGTCAAGAGTTCCGCATGTAAATTATCAGTTATATTTTTTATGAATCATCATCTAGGACCACTAAAACATTACTAAAACTAGATATAATAATTGTGAATAATCGAAGCTGAAATAAAGAAGAAATCAATAAACGCCAGAAGAGGAAAGACTTCCAACATAATGTATGCAAATTCCCACACTGGCGCATTTACCGCTTTAAAACTAGACGGTCCCTACGTGGACAAGAATTCTATCGAATGAATCTTGCTACTCACAACTGTCTGCTAAATCAGCAAAAAATGTATAAATGCTCCTTTTCCTCTTCTCCATGCGGAGAATTTCGTGATACTTTAGATTGCTCGACCAAACTACTTGATTGCAAAGACGACATTTCTTATCACTTGCGAAATTGTCGGCTCGCAAAGTTGATTGGAAATATTCAAGAATACGACCTCATTTTAGCTAGGTCTGGAATGTTTCACATTCCCGTAAAACAGCAAGAAGAAATGTGGATTTGTCCGAAGCACAGATACAACCTGGGAAGAAACTGGCGGCCACCAAAAACATGTCAATATCCACTTCACACAGCTAGAAAAAAGTCTTTGAAGAACAAAGATGTCGTAAATTTGGAAATGTCGAAAAACATCCAAATTCAGTGTGGTGCGATAATTCCAGTTGGCTCAGGTTAGACTAAAAGGATTATTAATAGTTCTTTTCTTTGATTTTGATACAAATAGAAGAATCCTTTGTGATGAGGCATAATTGGTAGAATATAATAGGATATTAATCCGATTAATTAAACTTTAATTTGGTAAATTATAAAATTAGTAATAAAACCTCATTTATATTTCTATAGGTATATGTACTTCTTGTTTGAAGAAACTAAACTCACTAAAGAGGATAACAGATACAAACATCAAAGACGAGAAAAAAGAGGAAAGGTAAAATATAAATATAAAATGATTGGACAACTGTATTGTTTCGTCAGTGAAAATGTAACAATTTTTCTTCGCCACTAGATAACAAAAGTTATGTTTATTTTTTTAATCCACCCTACCGATTTCCCTGCACCCCACCCCGCCCCACTTCCCCCCACCCGAATTGATTAGCTGATGGGGGGGGGGGGTTTCGCCGTGCCTTCAACTTCCTTTTATATTCATTCCCTTACATTGTGAGAGGTGTCAGTTACATTATTTCTTAATGTTTTTGTGCGTTTAGACTTGCTAAGCGTTTGGCTGCACTAGAATTGAAGGCTCCATGCACTCCACTTTCATCAGAGTACCCCCAGCTGTCCAGTGAAACAGAATGGACACCCAGTCAATGGTTCACTCAAAGCAGTTCCGAAGAAGAGGAAAAAGATGAACGGCCGGAAACAATGTCGTTGTTATCAACATACAACGACGCAATGGCTGCGATATCGAGAAATACAAACGCTAGTGGTGAGATAGCGGATGTGTCATTAGAATTTCAATTAGACAAAACATGGGATAAAGCGACAGAAAAAGAAAGAAAAGTTTGTATCAACAAAGCTATTGAAGGGTGTAAAACTGTATGCAATTTTATTGCACCGAAAGCTAGCGAAGATCTTTTGCAAGCGTGTTTAGGAAATATTAAAACTGACAATCCTTCCAGAGATTTGCAGGTACTTATGCAAGCTTACAAAGATGCGCCTACTAAAAGTCTAAAAATACAAATTCTTAGTCTCTACTCTTCCCAATATTCAATGAAAAAGCTACAAGAAATGCATAAGCCATATGAAAACATCAGTGAATGGCAGATACGCAAAGCAAGAAGCCATGCTAAAGAACATGGGGCTGGTCTCATGGTGAATAAACTTCCACAGCATCGTGTTCGTCTCTCAGAGACTCTATTGAATCATTTTATTGATTTCATAGATAGACCATATTTCCATCAAGATGTGGCTTTTGGAACACGTAAACTAAAACTTGATGACGACGAAGAAATTATCATGCCCAACGTTATCCGTACTGTTACACGCTCTACCATGGTAAACCAGTATATGACGTTCTGTCAAGAACAGGGGCTATCAACCATCAGTCGCGCCACCCTTTTTCGTATTCTCAGTGTACGTGAGGCATCACAACAGAAATCGCTGAGTGGAGTAGACGATACAGCCGCTAATGGATCATCTGGGATCACAAAGTTACTAGAAATAGTTGATGAGCTTCATCATCTGGGAAAAGATAAATTGTGGTGCAATAAAATGAAATCCCTTTTACAAGATGGAAAGCAGTACCTGAAAACACAGTATCTTTGTCATTGCCAGGAAGATGAAAGTTATTGTGCCGACCACTGTAGGAAGTTTTCTTTGAGCGACTCTTCAAATCCGAAGCTACAAGAAATGTGTAACCACAAACACACAGATGAATGTCATCTATGTAATAACCTTAAGGCTTGTCTAAGCGAAATAGGGGAGGCTCTCCATTCTGACAGCACCAACTTTTACAGTCACAAGCAGAAAGATGACTTACTCTATGGCTACGAAAAGGCTGTAAATTCAATCAAAGAGTGGAAAGCGCATATAATGCGATCAGCTAACCAAGAACAAGCCAAACAAGACATCATGGAATCATTGGATAAAAGCTCAATCCTAATAGTAATTGATTGGGCTATGAAATTCCTTCAGCTCAGATACCGCGAAAAACAGAGCGAATGGTACGGCAAGAGAGGCCTTAGCTGGCATGTAAGCAGTGTCATTTCCTGTGACGAAAAAGCGGGAGACCTCATAGTAACCTCCTATAGCCATCTCTTTGACAAATGCACCCAAGATTGGTTCGCAGTAGCTTCAATTATCGAAAATCTGCTCAACTACTTGAAGAGGAAAAACCCATTGCTGTGAACAGCCTACTTGCGATCTGATGAGGCTGGTTGCTATGATAACAACAACTTGATTGGTGCATTAAACGACATTGGACAAAGAGTTGGTATCAAAGTTGAAAGATACGACTACTCAGAACCCCAGAGTGGAAAAGACATGTGCGACAGAATTCTCTGTTCAATGAAGACATCTGTACGGACATACTCTAGTGAGGGCCACGATGTTCTTACTGCCAGCAATATGAGAGAAGCATTACAGCAACATCCAGTAAAAGGTACTACAGCATCAGTGAATATTGTTGACAAATCAAAAGAAGACCTTGAAATGATGAAGCTACAACAGTTTGGAAGCTACCATAACTTTCAAGTTGAAGCAGACGGTGTAAGGGCGTGGAAGGCTTACGGTGTTGGCCAAGGTATAGTGTTCCCTTATAATACCATGTATGTCACCCCTCAAGGACCTACTTCACTACAGACAAGATATGAGTTCTTCGAGCCACCAGTTAAACAGAGAAGCGTTAAAACCAAACAGACCGTGAGAGATGAGCAAGAAAAATCATCCAACTGTGTATTTGAATGTAATGTTCCTGGATGTATTCTCACGTTTGACTCCTTTGAAAAGATGGAGGAACATCTTGATGTAGGGAAGCACAAGCAAGCACCTAAATGCAGTCTATATGACCAGATCAGAAAAGATTGGGCTGCTAGATTTCAGTCTGTTGATGTACTGAGTAAAACAGCATTACCTCTTACTGGTCCTTCACCCACTAACAGCACTAACCCACAAACGCCAATTGAAATGGGCTGGGCATTGAAGAAACACTGTGCACCAACACGATTCTCTGCCGCCGTTAAAGAGTATTTGACGGCAAAGTTCTTGATTGGAGAAAAAACCGGTCGCAAAGCTGATCCTGGAGAGGTCGAGAGAGACATGAGAAATGCTAGAGATGCCTCTAACCAACGTCTTTTTACAAGAAATCAATGGCTAACTCAATCTCAGATCAAAAGTTTCTTCTCCCGTCTCGCTGCATCACGCAAGAAAAAGGTGATGGAAGGCTTTTCAGTCGATCAGCCAGAGGACATAGAGTCTATAATTGAAGAAACTGAACGACAAGAACTTTTAGAAGCTGTTTATAGTGAAATAGGATTGAAACATCCAATTATATACGAATCCATTGACCTCTGCGAACTTCATCAGCAAAATAAGCTGAACACTTTCAATGTTGCCATGCTAAAAAACATTTGTACTGAGTTAGAAATATCTTTTAAATCAAAAGACAGAAAAAGCGACATTTTGGACAAAATCAAGGAAACAATTTCCAGCTGCGAATGCTGCCTAGCATAGTTTCATCAAACCGTCAGTTGCTGTAAATTTGTATGCAAACAAAATTTGTATAACTTTCATTTTTTGCAAGTTCGAAAAAAAAAGCAGTAAGATCATTTAAAAATTTTTAAACCTTGAATGCTTTCCTTGACATTTAGTGAAAGAAATTATTTTATATTTGGAATTTTAATCGTTTCAAAAAGATGAAGAGCGGTAAAATATCTCCCCACCCTCCCTCCCTTGGTGAAACAGTGGCAGTGGACTGGAAGCGAGTGATGCATTTGTTTACAAACGGATTGAATCATGGAGATTTTCGGTCGAAATTTCGGACATTTTTTGACGTAAAAGTTGCTTAATGTTGAGGAAAAATCACGGGCTGCCTACATTGAATGAAAAATGATAGACTTGGAGGCCGAATGGACTTCGAATTTGATGAATTACAACCATGCTCGCTTGATACGATCTGGACTTGACCTTGCTGGAAATTTCACACGATATAGCACTATTGTATGGATATCGTTGAAGACTGTACCGTTCATTGCTAGAGAGGATAAACAGCACGTTGAATTCTGTGTATAATAACGCTTCATTGGATTCAAAATAAGGTAATTTTAGTCGTTAATAATAGTATAATTTCGAACATTATTGCATGCTCAATTTCAGCACTTTACCGAAATTCGTTATGTTTACATGCTTGTCAAATTCTGAAATCGTGAGAGCAGAAAGATTTTATTACTGATTTGTATTAACTAGTGCTAGTAGGTTATAGCGGAGCTCCGCGCGGGCCGAAGGCCCGCGCAAGCGGAGCACCATAATTAAGAAAATATGGTAAACCATAGAGCTGAATTTTCGTCGACCGACACAGGAAGCCCGCGCGTCCGTACGTACGTTGTCCGTCCGTGCCCATCGCGCGCGAAGTTGCTGATCAGTTTTAGTGGACGCCAAAACTTTGACAAAATTCATAAACAATTTTTTACAGTTTACTGAAAACTTTCTTCAAAAATGTATTTCTACACTGTCAAAGAGCAAGAAAATGATAAAGTTAAGCTGCAGGCTAAAAGAGTTTTGACTGAGAAAGAGAAAGAAAGAAGCCGAATTGAAAAAAGAAAAAAAAACACTATTCAACGAAGAAAAGCTTTAAAATATTTTCACTGACAAAATGGGAAAAAGTCGCTCGTGGCGCTGTTTTTAACTATTGAAATGTGCAGTCATCAGAGCTGTTAACATTTTATTTGATACTTAGAAGTCATTCAAAGCTGGAGATTTTAAAAGTTGTATTTTCTGCAAGAGTTTATTTGACAAGTTTGTCAGATGGTAAAAAAGGCCGTGGATTCTTTGTGGCATTTTCAATCATTACTTATTGACTAGTCTACTTTTAAAAGTAAAATCGACGGCGACAAAAAGTTTAAAGCAAAAAAACAAATTAACAATTATGCGCTGCATTTGCAGCAATTCAAAAGAGGTGAAAAGCAAGACGAACACTACTCACGAAGATAATTTCACTCTGCTCATTCATCAATTTTTTACGGGCAATTCATAACACGAGTTTTAGGATCAATGCAGAACCAACTATTGACAACAAAAAAACTTACTCGATGTTTGTCAACAAAGTAGGATTGCCAGATCAGGGAGTGGATGGAAATGCAAAAATTAGCACAATGTGAACTTTTTAGAGGGGGTGAAAAAATAGCACTTTCAAAATTCTAAAGACATGAACAAGCTTATTGCAATCATAACTGAGGACAAAAATTTCAGTTCTAAAGTGACAGTGCAGGACAAGAAACGTGGCGCCGGTATGTTTACATTTTTTTGTCGATCTTGCTTTAATTAATTTAAATTGTTTTTTTTTTTGCCATCCATATGAAAGCAGTTTGCAATAATTCCTACAATCTATTTAGTTATTGTTGTAAGATATTTCTCCATCGCTGAGATCTTTATGTGTTTTGTTGTTGTTGTTGTTGTTTTTAATTTGATTATTTGTATATCTATATTGTTTTAAAACGAATTACGAAGTATTCACATTTGATAACTAAAAATGCACAGCCGTATTTATAGATAGCTAGATTACCAATAAGTTATTTATTACACAGTTCACCAGAAAAGTGAAATTTTGTCGCGGGGATTTGTTTACACAACTCAAAGAAGCCATGATAGTGCTTTTCTAACTTCTCATTGGATAATCAATGTTAATTGACAAGTGCCATTTTTACCATGCATAACATAAAGGAAGACTGTTACTAACAAAATATGGTCGGATATATTCTCATTTTTGTGCATATTTCTTGCGTATAATAAAATGTTGTCGCATTTATAAAGATTTGAATATTTCTTTTGATTATATGATTACTTGATCAGGAAAATAAAATAAAATAGTCAATGGAATGAGAAAATTATCCCTTACTTCTCATTTATTTATTATTATTTTATTTTATTTTATTTATTTATTCATTTTTTTTTTTTTTTTTGCTATGTTATTTTCTTTTCGCGATTATTTAGATTGATTTATTCATTTATTTATTTGTTTGCTATAGTCATTTTTTGATAAATTGATTGATCAACAATTTTAATAATTGGACGTGAATGAATGAATGAATGAATGAATGCATGAATGATTGAATGAATAATTCATTTCATTATATCGGAGCTCCGCTATTAGGTTTACCTAATTTTTATATTAGAAAACTATAGGAGAAGTTTCGGTTGGGTGCCACGATTTTGTTAGAGGCCATGAAAGTGACCATGGTTTGTGATTAATTCAATAACCTGCCTAGTGGGATCAAAACCAATGCTATTGTTGTTAAAATTCAAAACATTTAGTTATTAAATCATACATTCATAGAAACTAGAAGGATAGACGTTTAATTTGATATAAGGTTTATATAACTTGAACCCGGTTTTCACATGTAAATCGCGGCGACAAAAAGGGTTATTTTCCGGTCTGTCCGATGTCAAAATAGCAGTTTGTGGGTCAAATTTGTAACGGCTGCTAAAAAAATATTTAAATGCAATTTGAGACAAACTAAATGCACATTTGTTATTACCAGACATAAAACTTTACAATGATAGAGTATGAGATAGTCTTCGATCAAAGACCAATTTTTACCTAGAGGAAATTATGGAGACACTCTCTTAAGGTCTCTATCCGTCAACTTTCGTGTTATTGCAATCGTTGTTTTGATGGTGATTATTCTGATTGCCTCCATAAGGACTATGTTCCTCAGTGGGAGTCAAAAGAAATGGAAAATGAACAGCATGGTTGTAGAGTTACTAGAGCTGCAGCACAACTAGAAGCACCAGAACATATTTATGATCTAATTTCTATCAACTCTGTAGTAGCGATCGCTTCTGCAGATCACATCTTGGAGTCAAGAAAAAAACGATGACTGGGGAAATGTTTATCCTGTTGGGGCAGCGGTTGTGAAAGGAGAATTTTTTGAAAACGAACTTGATGGGCACGATGTAAAACTGTTACTTCTCAAACTAATCAGTGAAAATGGGACAATTGTATATTCTGCAACGATTACATTCATTTGTTAAGACATTAAGATTTTTGATGTAAAAAAGAACATTCTCTAATGTTCTATCAATCGAAGAAAATGAAAACATTCTTGGATCACTAGATGGATTCTAAAAACACTTTGTATTTTTTCTTTTTGTATTTACTCGTTTTATCTAATGTAAAGCTTTCAAACTATTATTAAAGCTAAAACAAAAACGTTTTGATGTACAGGTTTTTTAAACTGAGTCAGGATAAGCTCAGTCGGCTTCAAGAAAAGTTATACAATAATAATTTGCAAAGTTTTAGTTTGTTTCATCACATCAGATGCTAAGATCGACAGGGAAATTGTTAACAGACTGGCCAAAGCAAACAGTGCCTTCGGCTAATTGTACAGTAGGGTCTGGAATAGCAAACACCTAAAGTGTGTATAGAGCCATCGTACTCACCACTCTCTTGTACGGCTCCGAGACCTGGGCAACATACCGCCACCACCTACAACTTCTTGAGCGCTTTCATGAGCGCTGTCTCTGCACCATTCTCAACATTCACTGGAGCGAGTTTGTCACAAATGTTGATGTTCTTGAGGCCATGCTATTGTGGTCACAGATACGGTGGTCAGGGCATGTCTCCAAAATGGACAATATTGCCTGCCTAAGATAGCCTTTTACGGTGAACTCTCCACTGGCCATCGCGTCAGAGGGGAACCGAAAAAAACGTTACAAAGACTATCTGAAGAAGTCCCTCAGTGCTTGTCATATTGATCTTCAACAATGGTCAACCCTTGCTGCTGACCGTAACACCTGTCGCAGTACCATTCACCAGGCCGTCTCCTCCTTCGAGGAATCTCAGAGTGAAAACCTGAAGGAGAAACGCCGTTGAAGAAAGTGCAGTGAAACATCAACAGCTCTACCCGAGGTGTTGTTCGTCTGTAGCAGATGCCGCCGAACCTGCTTGTCCTGCATCGGTCTTGTCAGCCATGAGCGTGCCTGTAGTCGATGTAGACAGAGACCTCAATGAAATCTTCGTTTACAAAGCCAAGCCAAGATTGTACATTCTTTTATTTGCCAGTCATCAGGAACTTTAGTTGTCACATATTGGCACTCTTCAGTTTTTTGGCCACTATTGGAGGAAGATCAGGACTGTTTTTGCGCTTTTGTATTGGATTTTTTCACTGTTGACGATTGTAAAGAAGTGTTTGTACATGGGAACAATGTCAATTCTACTTTTGGTTCTGATTTGTTTTGCTCCCCTGTATTGTTTCTCCACATAGATTGTTCATTTGCTTTTTCATGGTTCTGATAAACCACCACCTTGCGGGTATTTCTAATTTGTATTCTGTGAATTATATAGAGCCACTGGGCTATATTATTGATCTTAAAGCCACCGGGCTATATTATTGATCTTAAAGCCACTGGGCTATAATATTGATCTTAAAGCCACTGGGCTATAATATTGATCCTAAAGCCACTGGGCTATATTATTGATCTGAGAGCCACTGGGCTATAATATTGATCTTAAAGCCATTGGAGTAAAAATTATTGTCAGACTGAGTAAAATGTTCTTGATTGTGGGCTTTATCACGGCCGCTGGGATAGGTTAATCACTTATGTTTTGCTAGTGTGTCTCAGAGTTTATCTCGGTAGCTATTCAGAGTAAGACATTAATAATAATGACTAATTTGTAATAATTCAATTAAATAATAATAAAACCAGAGAATATTTTCTTTTTGTTTCTTCTTTTTTTTTTCTTTACAAGGTGAAGCTGCATTTACTAAAGGAATGTCATGTTTTTCTTCTTATTCTGAAATAACCAAGCTTGCCAATATTCTCCCTTTACGAGGTCTCAATGCTTGTGCACCTAGTGCCATCAACCAGTATAGTTGACGGTTCTTGGATTTCCGTACATGGTTAACCCACTTCCCTGGTATTCCTGTGTTGCCATCCCATCCATTACCCCTAATTGTTGCCTGCTATTTAGAGAGCCAAATTCAGAGTGGTGCTAGTCGTGCAATTATAAATTTATGTTGTTATTCGATTGCCTGGATTGCCTGGGCAAATGAGTTATGACTGGAAGTGATTTAAGTGATTTGTTGTAATTGTATAGAGCGTAACTGAATCAGTGTGTAATGTGATAGGCGGCCTGGCGTCAGTGTGTAGGGAGTCGAGTAGTGAAGAAATCATGTAATAAAGCGATTGTGTTAGTCACAAGAATAAAGAAAAAAGAAAAAACAACCCGTGAATATTTGTTGCTGAAACAACTTCAGTACACAAGTGGTGCCGTGACCAGGATAGGATGGAAAACAACATGGAAAAAGTGACTTAAAATGACACAACGCAATACAAATGTGAACTGAGACTTGTAAACATTTATACTATAAAAGGTCAAACAAAGAGATCGAAAAGTTGGAATTCTTTCTAGAGTATGCCAAAGAAAGCGAAGAAAACAAGAGTATGAAGAGTTAAAGATTGTACTCAATAAGTGCAATACAATACATTTTTGCGCAGGACTTTTTTTTTTCTGAAAGATTTTGTGAAAATCTTTCTTTTGGCAAGATTTGAAAAAATCCTGATTACTTTTCACCTAGTCATGTTGTTTGACAACTGACACCATGAACCAAGGACACGTGACTGATCATGTGACCCTCAGGTTAATATTATGTTTTTAAAAAACAGGTACTTGCAGATAATGTAGCGAATGAACTGTTTTATGCATTTCACAAGAATAAGAGTTGTTTATGATTACGAATTAAGATGTTTTTTGTCTGAAAGACATCTCCTGCATCCATAATTGATAAAGCAAAATGTAGAAACGTATGCATACAAATATGGCTTAAAGTTTACTGGTGACTGCACAGTTTGATTCGCAGAATTATTTTACAAAAACAATTCTCTTATCCTTGCAAATAAATTGCAATTAAGAACATATGACCACTACCATGATTTTAATAGTTTATTCTATATCACCTCTAAATTTCAACAGTCAATTTCTAACTTGTATTCAGTTATTTAATCAAATCAGCTACTGTATTGTTTGATTTACTATAGATGAGTGTATTACATGCCAGGAAGACAGAACAGCTACAACGAAGAAATAATGTAGGAGCAGGGTATGTATCATTTGTTCAAAATGTAACCAAATTCAACCGTTTAGGTGTTTTGCCCATTTCACTGAGGAAGGAATTATTTGATTATAAGACATAGAGAATACACTTTGACAGCAAAAGGCATCCTGGCATAAAACCTGCAGAGATAGATTCAACAATACTAAATTAAAGAGATTACAAAAAAAGAAAGATGATTTAAAGGAGACAAGCCCCATTAAAGCAAGGCGACTTAGTAACAGATCAGGTTACCAATCATCAACAGTGTGCTTTTTTCTGTGAAGAAACTGATGTATACCAGCAAATGTTCACATGGCATCAACCCTTGAGATTGGCAGAAAAGTCAGAATTGCTATTCTTCTAAAAGATGGCAAGCTGATGGCCAAACTTTCAGCTGGTGACATGATAGCTATTGAGGCAAAGTACCATAGTAAGTGCTTAATCACTCTTTATAACCAAGCAAGACACAGACTTTCATTAGAACAAAAACGTCAGTCTCAGGAGCAATTAAGTCAAGTTTCAGAGGAAACTTCGTTTACAGAAGTAGTAGCGTGCATTGATGAGATGCTAGATTGTGATAAACTAGTCATCCTAAGTTATCAGATCTTGCTAAGCTGTATTCCTACCAGTTGCAAGACCATCAGGCTAACAAAGGAAGAGTCTTTTGGTTGTCTGTGCACTTAAGAGATATGCACGAGCTACCACAAAAGCACCCAGATGTGACAAGACTTATTTGTTGTAGGTAAATTCATTTCTACAAAGACTGCTGAAATTCTCGTCCATGCATTTGTAACCTCTAGACTTGACAACTGTAACTCTCTTTTATATGGTCTACCTAAAACTTTGCTTGATAAACTGCAGTATGTTCAGAACTCTGCTGCTCGTCTGGTTACTTTATCAAAGAAACGTGATCGTATTACTCCTCTGCTAATCAACCTTCTCTGGCTGCCAATTCATGAACGCATAAAATATAAAATTCTGCTGTTGACTTTCAAAGCCTTACATGGTCTCGCTCCTTCGTACATCTGTAATTTGATAATTAAATACAAACCTGCAAGAACCCTTCGCTCTTCTAATTAACAACTTCTAAATTCAACGACATATAATTTGAAATCATACGGTTCTCGCTCCTTCTCTGTTTCTGCTCCAGCATTTTGGAACTCTCTTCCATCCACAATTCGAAACATTGACTCTTTAACTTCATTTAAAAACGAAATCAAAACTCATCTTTTTAAGTTAGCTTTTTACTTGTAATTAATTATTTTATATTGTAGCATTTCCGATTTTTATTTTACAGCGATTAGAGCTGACTTGCATAAATGGTCCTGTGCTATGGAACTCTCTCCCAGTTGAAATAAGAAAGATCAAGTCTCTAGAGAATTTTAAACAAGCAACTAAAACATGGCTGTATTGACAACCGTACTCTACTTGAGAACAATCAACAATTGACTGTACATTCATATTTATATATATATACCCATTTCCATTTTATTGTAAAGCGCATCGAGGCATAGGATGCGCTATATAAATAGGTTTTATTATTATTATTATTATAAGCACTATACAAATATTTTATTATTATTATTATTATTATTATTATTACACAAAAGCAAGCATGCATTTTCTGCGATAGCTCTGGATCACTGTCACAAACAGGCAAATGCTGTTGTCAAGGGAGATGGTGGAGCCATTGGTCTGACTCAAGATCCAGCTGCCCTGAGAAGGTGGATGGTTTCTGGACCAGACGTTTTGAGGATGCTACAGGAATTTGAGGTCTGTTATGATAACGATGACAAGATAGATGTCGTAATCTGGAGGGTGGCTTTCAGAGACAAAGACCATGGACAGCCAAATGATAGCATATTATCATAAATACAAGTATTCATCAAAGCTGAATGCAAAGACAAGTGTGACGTTTTCATGCGCAATTCTTCCCTGGCAAAAATCTTTTAATAGCCCACAATAAACTATTTGTTGTTGTTTGTGCCTCAATGGGCTCTACAGTATCAGATAGATTAGTATTTTGCACTCTATTTATAGGTGATTGATTACGTTTGTTGCCTCGATGAGCGATTCATTTAGTTTGTGTCGTTGGGCGATTCATTTTGTCTGTTTGTCTCGTTGGCCGATTCATTTGGTTTATTTTTGCCTCAATGAACGATTTGTTTGTCTCGACGGCCGATTTGGTTCAATTGCTGTCGAAGGCCAACGGACTCGATCTGGCAAAGAAATCAGCGACAGTGTCTGTATCTGGTATTGTTTGTTCTTCAAAGGCCTTTTAACATACATAGCATCTCCTTCTACTAATATTCGATCGACTGTCTGTGTTGTTCATCGAGTTGAAACAGGGAACGAGTTTGCACATAACAGAACTGAAACAGCCCTAGCTACGCATAGTTTTAGGACATTCTGCCGCTATCCAGTATATTGCATATTCACAAGAACAGAAATGAAAACAAACCGAGATCGAGAGCTAGAGCGCCACAAGAATATAAAGGGCCCAGACTACCCCGGCCAGACGGACCACAGTAAGCCCGTCAAGATTAGTTTTAATAATCCATTTCAAGACAAAGGCACGGAATTAATTTCATTATATTCTCGAAATGTAATGAGCGAAGATGCCATTTCCACCAATAAAAACATGGTAAAGATCGGAGAGAATCAGTACCAGAACGCCTCATTGACAGGAAAAAGCCAGTCTCAGAAACCATTAAGAAGAATAACCTAGCAACATTCAGCATCGAAACAAGAAAGTGCCAAAGTTAAAGTGTTAAAAGAGGACTCTGCTTTATTTTCAAGATTATATATAGCCTGTCAAAACAGAGATCGGAATCTTGAAGAGTTCTTCAAATACGAAAACCAACCTTGGCCACCATGGGGATGTCAATGTCTTTGATCGTGCAGTGCTTGTACAGATGCTATCTCCTGGGACAGCACATACATTTGCAGAGCACCTTAATGTGTGTGCCCCTCATATTCTGGGACAGGTGGGTTAATTTTTTGCTCCAAATAATTTGTTTAAACATGTTTCTACAAATGTAATAAAAATGATTCACATATGTTATTTATTATCTACCAGCTCAGAGTGCACATTTTGCTGTTCCTCTGAATCCCTCAACCACGTTGTCGCTGGATGTCAACATTATCTGGACCACTTCATTTGGAGGCATGATTCAATCCTCAACTTCATTACTACGACCTTAAATCCAATCACTAACAGATCTTCACTCTATGCTGACATTGACGGATATCAAAACCCTTCAATGATCACTGGTGAGCAACAACGTCCCGACCTACTGATAAAAACACCAGACTGCCTTTACATTCTAGAACTGACCGTTGGTTTTGAATCGAACTTAATGAATAACGTAAAAAGAAAATTCACCAAGTACAAACCTGTAATTGAAACATAACAAGATAATTTCAAAACTGTCAAATTTATTAACCTTTCGATTAGTTCTCTTGGAGTATTCTCTACTGAATGCTCTTCATTTCTTTAGAAATGCTCGAAGAACTTGATTTCGATAAAAAGCAAAAAAAATGTATATAATAAGAAAGATAATTCAAATTGCTATTAGGTCTACGTATTTTATTTTCTGTAAACGAAACAAAATCTGGGAAAATCCTGAATTAATGAAATTTTGATTTTTCACCCTTTCTTTTTCATTTCATTGTAATCATTATTCTGTATATATATACATGAATATCTTATACTTAAGTAACCAAAATACATTGTAAACATTATTTTTTAATATTCATTTTAGTCAATTCAAGTAGCCGATTGTAAATTACCTTAACTGTAAGATTTACAATGGTATATGAAAAAGTAAATAATGTTTCCATTATTATTGTTGTTGTTGCTGCTGTTGTTGTTGTTATTATTATTGTTATTATTATTATTATTAATGAACAGAGTGAAATTATCTTTGCGAGTTGTCTTCACCTTGCTTTTCACCTCTTTTGAATTCCTGCAAATTCAGCGCATATTCGTCTTGTTTATGTTTTTATGAACTTTTTGTCACCATGGATTTTACTTTTAAAAGTAGATTAGTCGATAAGTAATGCTTCAAGCATTACATAAATAATTTACATCAGTTAATCAATGAACCGACACGCATAATGGAACATACTGCGTCATGCTTAGATTTTGTCATAAC
This sequence comes from Diadumene lineata, assembly GCA_918843875.1. Lineage (NCBI taxonomy): Eukaryota > Metazoa > Cnidaria > Anthozoa > Actiniaria > Diadumenidae > Diadumene > Diadumene lineata. The sequence goes on along the minus strand of OU974075.1, from coordinate 3,689,285 downwards.
TAACTCTCCTACAAGTTTTGTTGATTCGGGCACATACAGCCCTCCTTTTAATTGTGACCATTCGTACATATTTGCCAAATGTAGTATTAGTCTATCGAAACCACGGGCATTCCAAAGACACATTTGGAACTTTTCTGAGGTTAATATTTTAGAACTGAACAAAAAATTAAACGAGATAGATCTGAACTCGGTCCGTGGAAAAATAAATCATATTGATGACCTATGTACAACATGGTTTAATCAAACATACGATATAATTTGTAAGTTTATACACGGTGAAAAGGTAACCATTCGTCCAAAAGACAATCCATGGTTCAATTCCAAGATTCGATCAGCAATTTGCAAACGCAATAGGCTATTAAAAAGTTTAACAATAACAAAACAAACACTGTTTGGGAAAGCTACAGAACACAAAGAAATTATACTACAGATTTGATCCGCAAGGCTAAACGTGACTACTACATTAAATTGAAGAAACAGTTATCAGATACTTCTACTGCTCCTAAAAAATGGCGGGGCTGTGTTAAATCTGTATACAAGAAAAAAAACTACTCATCAATTCCAGTTCTCCATGAAGAGGTTGATTATATCACTAATGCACGCGAAAAAGCTAGGATATTCAATGATTTTTTCATAAGTCAAGGAATGAGTGATGATCTTAATCAGCAAGCACATTCTTTCTCCGACGTACAATTTTCTCATTATAGTTTATCGAACATTGAAACAAACGCCACAGAAGTATTGAATTTAATCTTTTTCTGTTTTATGTAATACTAGTCTTGCGCGTGGGGAATTTATTAGTGAATGGAAAAAAGCTAACAATAGGAAACAAAGTGTTGTGATTGAAGGGCAATGCTCAAACTGGTCTGATATATGCGCCGGTGTCCCACAAGGTTCAGTATTGGGACCTTTGCTGTTTTTGATCTACATTAATGATATCTGTGTGGATGTACAGTTGCAGTGTTTTCTCTGGGATGGTTGTAGTGACGAAGAAAGTAATTTATTAGATCATATACAATACGAGTACGCGTGGGTAGTCACTGGTGCAATAAAGGGGACGAATGCCGGTCATTTCGATCCAAAGTCAATTCGATCCACGCACTTTCGGTCGATTCGATCCACACCACAAGTCGATTCGATCCACACCGTAAGTCGATTCGATCCACATTTATATTTATATCAACATTGGTTGAAATGGAAAGATTTAAGTTTTAAAACAATTTATAAAACTATTTGTCAAAGTTTTGCAAAATAATATGAATTTTGTTACGAAGTGGCTACGGGTACGTCACCCATACCCCGACTTGATTTGCTATTCGTACGGGAGTCAAAAACATTTTAGATTTTCACAGTGAATCTTTATATTTTTGCTAAAGAAAATACGATATAATCATTTAGATGGGTTAAGCGATTATTATAAGCTTAGTTAAAAGATTTTAGAATGATTTTACGAGTCTCTACATAGGTGACAAACGAAACGTTTGCGACACACGTTTTTCAACTCGAGCGAAATGTCACGCACTTTGAAAACTCTCGAAAAATCTCTTCCAAAAAAGTTTTGCATGCTAGGAGACATCTTTTAGTCTGAATTTCCAAATTTTTGTAAACACAATATTTCGGCGTCAGTCGGCGGAAAGGTTTTCTATGAGTCGCGTACCCAGACGTCCATTTGCTATTCGTACGGGAGTCAAATTTTAATTTGTAAATTTTCGTACTGATCCTCGACTATTTCGCTAATAGAAAAAGATTTCCTTATTTAGATGGATTTGGCGATTCTTTTGGACTATTATGCTAAACGATGTCACATTGATCGATTGACTGAGTGATTCTCATAGGTTACAAACTCTGAGAATTTACGACATTTACATCGTGACCTGACATGTATCGCACCTCAAAAAAAAACTCGAAATAACCTCCTCGAAAATATTTTTGCATGCTTGGAAAGATGCGAAAAATAAGTGCTAGCTCTTCCAGAGGAAATCTTTTTCTTTTAGCGAAATAGTCGAGGATCAGTACGAAAATTTAAAATGTGGTTGTGTAGATGTATAATTTTTACAGTAACGCCAGTCTTTGTTGATAAGTCGGTTTAAAAACTGATCGACGATATCTTTCGGTAAATAACATTCATTAAACCAAATTAACATTATAATTATCTTTATTTGCTGTATATTTTGCATTCAGTTATAACAGAAAGAGCAGTTTGTTTCGTTTTTTTTTTAAGTTTCACGAATGATTGTTATTTCGAGTTTTGTTTACTGTAGTTACGATCGGTTGTCAGGCAAACAAACACCACTTACTCTTTCCAACTTTAACAATTAAACATTCATATATTCCCTAAAAGAGGTTTTTGAAAAGTAACAATTACCAGAGACTATTAAACTAGCTTAATTAAGGCTCTTTTGAGTTATAAATATATGACAAAATTCTGAACCAGACGAGCGTGGACGAAACGTCTACTAGAAAGAGAAGCCATTTAAATGCTCCTAAATTCGCATTTTGAGTTCCTTCTAAAAAATTTCATGAAAATATTTATTAGTTATCATGTTTGCATATACACTATAATACATAATTATTAATATAAATATAAATATAAATGTGGATCGAATTGACTTGTGGTGTCAAGTACAAACGAAAACTCGATTCGACAAACAAGTCGACTCGACGGCGCGGAGTATACCAAACAAATCATTTCTTTAAAAACTTTCACAAACATCTTTCCATCATTAAGTTCTTTCAGATTATACAAAAATCAATAAAGTCAGCGAAGTTATGAGACAACGAGATTGATTGACAACACCGTAATTTGTAGACATTGTAATTTATGTGCGCGAGGCGTTTCATTTTTCCATGCGATAAACAAATTAATACTTAAAGAAAACTTCCACAAACATCTTTATTATTTATATACAAATCTTAGTCCTTGTATTCAACTCAAATACATGATTATTTTGTTTAATATAAATGTGGATCGAATCGACTTATGGTGTGGATCGAATCAACTTGTGGTGTGGATCGAATCGACCGAAAGTGCGTGGATCGAATTGACTTTGGATCGAAATGACCGCATACCAAGGGGACTAGTACAGCAAACCTGCTAAATGAATTATGCTGGGAGGACTTAAAAACTAGAAGAAAAAATGCATAAATTAATTCTTTTTTACAAAATTGTGAATCATTTACTTCCTCTCAAAAAGAGTAAAAAAACTAGTTTTTACTTAAGATCGAATGAAAATTTTTCATTAATTCGAACCAGAACTGCCCGTTTTAAAAGATCTTTCTTTCCTTCCTCAATTGTAATATGGAATGAACTTGCAGAAGATATTTGTAATGCTAACTCGTTAAATGTTTTCAAAACAAATATCTGATCTTGTTATGCCAAAAAATATAACAAGCTTTTAAATACGTCCCTCAGTAGGCAGGCCTCTATTCTGCATACAAGGCTACGCCTCCACCAGTCAGCTTTAAATTCATACTTGTTTAAGATTTTGTGTAAACCCTCCCCATTTTGTGAATGTAATGATGGTTCTGTTGAGTCGGTTAGTCATTTTTTTTCTTGTATTGCCCTCGATTTGCCGCCCAACGTGCAGCCCTCAAATCGATTTCTGCACAGCTTTTTGGAAATAATATTAAAGATTAGCAAAAAGTTGAATATTTCTTGAAGGGGTCTCCCTGCTTAACAGATGAAAATAATATATAATTATTTCTAGAGGTGCAAAAGTTCATAATTGAAACAAAAAGGTTCACAAATGAATAATTGTCAAATCCTTTTTCAATATAACTAGATCACTGCAACACAACAATAACTATTTAACAACTCGTATTCAATCAAATATTATTTTTCTCTCTTTCTTTATTTTCTTGTATTCGGTTTATTATAAACCTATTAACTTATATATTTATTTCATGAAATGTATTTTTTGTAAATCATCTGTCTTGTACTCCGTATCTGTTTTTATGAGCAAATGTAAAGTGATCTCCCAAGATGAGCTCATATGCGAGCTCTTGGAGAGAACTTGTAGAACATATATGTTAAAAAAAATAAAAAAGCATGCCACGAAGAATCCACGAATACGGCCTTTTTACCATCCTCAACAAACTCAGTGTCAAATAAACTCTTCCAGAAAATACAACTTGTGAAATCTTCAGCTTTGAATGACTATTCCATGAAGTATCAAATAAACTTTTAACAGCTCTACATGGCTGCACATTTGATTAGTTAAAAACAGCGCCAAGAGGGACTTTTGCCCATTTTGTCAGTGAAAATATTTTGAAGCTTTTCATTGTTGAATCATAGTTAATTTTCTGTCTTTTTCACGCTGCGGTCTTTGCTTCTCTCGCAGTAAAACCTCACCACACCGTCAGGTTAGCATTACCATTTTCATGCTCTTTGGCCAATATAGAAATACATTTTGTAGAAAAATTTTAGTAAACTGCGAAAAAATTGATTGTGGTTTTGGCGCCCACTAAAACTGGTCAGCAAATTTTGCTTGAATGTACACGAACGGACGTATTTTGAAGTCCGGGGATCCTGTGGTCAATTTGAAATGAGCTCGATGGTTTACCATATTTTCTTAATTATGGTGCTCCTGGGGATGGGGTTGTCTCCCACAACTTTTCAAAAAACTTGACTGGATACCCGTTGATGAAAGAGCAAAACTTATAACAGCTACATTGATGTACAAATGCAAGACTAATCAAATCCTAACTATCTAAGGAACAATATCACAATATCTTTCTTCATCAGTTACGCTTCACAGGGTACGGACGTGTAATCTCTACTCTCCCTTATTGACGACTTTTTTTATTTAAATATGAGTGAAGACATAGAAAAAAAGATTCAAGAAATCATTGACGCTAAATTAGTCAATATTAACCATAAACTGGCCAAGATAGACCAACTAGAGAAGGATGTAAGCTTCTACAGCGAGAAGTACGAGTTGCTGCTCAAGCAAGTAAATTCACTTAAACTAAAACCAATTAACGACGATATTACCAGATTAGAGGCAGCAATTCGGAACTCCGGGAATGAAATTAAACAACTCAAAGAAAACATCAATGACATGGAGCAGTACAGTAGAAGAGAGTGTCTTGAAATACCTGGAATCCCTCAACAAGATGGCGAGATTGTGAGGAAAGTGGGTGATCTAGTTAATATTGATGTTAAATCTGAAGACATCTCCCATCGCCTCCCAGCCAGAAGCAATAAGACGGGTAAGCAACGAGATCAACCTAAGGAACTGTCTATCATAGTCAAATTCACACGAAGAGATGTTAGAGAAGCGTTGTACAAAGCTAGATCCAAACTACGCTCGAAGTCTACACCAGACCCTTTGTCTGGTTTTGTGATGATAATATCATCACGTTTTTTCAAACGATGAAGGGCTTGAACAAGAGCTTTCGGTTGGCTTGGAGTCTTTCGTTGGATGTAGTTCAACGCAATTGATCGCAGTGTTGAGCTTGCTAAATCCTTTAGGTCACCATCTTGTAGTTTTGAGTCGATTTTCCAATAGAGCTTTTCAAAGCTAGCTTGTATGTCGATGATGTTTTACTCGGTATTGAAAATTTCAGACCTCGACATATCAAGAGCTTTTCAAAGAAGGATAGACGGTACGACGATAAGTTCGTAATATGTTGGTTGACATCAGTATGCTTTGAGATGAGACGATAAAGCTTGTTGGAGTGAACTTGCATCGTTTCGTTGTATGACTTGTTTCGAAGTGTGGACACAACATGAGTACAAGCAATGTAACGTATGGTTGAGCATTCATTTCTCAAAGCTTCATGTGTGTCGAGAACCTCTTTCTTTAAATCAGCTAAAATGACCAATTTACTACGTAGTTCCTCTTGTAGAACTTGTTTTTGATAAGAGTCGGTAGATGCTTTCCATTTTTTAGCTCGTCGTTTTTCTACTTGGGCGAAAGTAGGTACAACATCGAAGTTAATGCATAGATGAAGAAATTCAATTGAGCCTTCGCATTTAACGAGGCGTTGAGTACATTTTTCAATGTCGCCTGAAAAGATGTACTTGATTATCGCGTTTTAAAATCTTGATTAAGAGTGCTTTCTTGAGTGATTTGACTATAAAATTCAGCGATAAAATTCTAGAGAACATGTTTTCTAACATGTTTAACCCTTTCGCTCCTGTACCGGCCAAAACCGGCCGTAGAGAACTACCTTGCTTTAAAAAATCATATCCTCCTGAATTAAGTCATTAATTCCATAAATCACCATTCAAAGCAAACACTAGAAATGTGGCTAACTTTTAAGTATCATTCAGGTTGAAGAAACTAGCAATTTGGGCAAAAACATACAGTTCAAACTTTCAAAAGCAGGAAAATCACGTTTTTTCGCTATTTTCAGATGTTGAAAATCACACATTTTGCAGGTCGAGTTTTTTGGCAAAAAACCTTGTCTTCAAGCAAAAAGTTTCATATCCTAGGAAAATTCAGTCCTTCTACTAAGCGTATGCAAGTTTTTCAAGTTTTATTTCATTCTACTTACAGCGCTAAATCCCTACGAACATGCCTATTTCGAACTACACGTGTTTCGACAAAAATACCACTGCAATGCATTCTGGGAAATCAACCAAATTTTCGGCAGCCGAATTTTCAGGCTTGTTGTGTTCTTCTATCACCACAACTTGCAAAAATAGCCGCGGCAGTCCGAGAATTTGCCTCTAAAACAGTCTTGAAGTGATGATTTCTTCAACGGTCACCAAAATTCACGAGTGCGAAAAAAACACGAATTTTAACTGGAAATCATCTTACCAGCTTGATTTCTTTCAAACAGTAGACTCATCACAACTAGAAAGCTTAATGATGCTTTTCCATGAGCGTTCAGAGGCAAAATAATAGCAAAAAACAACGACGAAATCACGAATGATGATGCCAACAGTCCTGTGATCACCATCAAGACGGAAGACCACTTGATCAAAATTACATAGACAAGCTAAGTTGATAACATCACTTTAATATAATATTTATTCTTTACACAACAAACAGAGCAGGATAATATCCTTAGGAACTTGAATAGTTTAATAGATTTAGATCCTGATTCTCAACTTCCGTCAAATACCAACTTCAAATATTATTATTCTTTGGACTTTTCTAAAGATTATTTTATCTCAAATTGTATTTCGACTAAACACTTTTCTGTTTTGCATGTAAACATTAGAAGTCTCAATGCCAATTTTGAGAATTTTAATCAATTGCTTGCAGAATTATAGCATAATTTTAGTTTAAGTGGTTTGTCAGAAACCAAACAAAATATTTCAAATCCCGAAATTCGAAGTACTTTTCGTATAGCGGGATATGAATATCTATCTCAAGCTAGCTTATCAAATGCGGGAGTAGTTTTTTTTTGTTTCGCAAAATCTTGTGTATTCTTTGAGGGAAGACATTTGTGGGGTTGTGGAATGGAAGTCTTTACGAATTACATTAATGAAGCTATAGAAAAAATCAGTAGTGAAAACAAATACGCTATTATCATGGGAGATTTCAATATCAATTTACTTAACTCACTTACTCATGCAAGAAGTGAAGATTTTGTGAATATAATGGAAAGCAATTTCTTTACTCCGCATATTTTAGATTATATTACCAGGGCTCGGTACTGGGACCTCTGCTGTTTCTAATATATATTAATGACTTCCAAAGGTCTTCTGAAGCCTTTGAATTCAATCTCTTTGCTGATGACTCAAATTTGTTTTATGTGATGTAAAATAGTTTACATAGTTTAATTAGGAGTGGAGTGGTGTTCGGTTACGTACGGTCATATTTCATTCCATTGTAGTCTAGTTTGTCCTTCGAGACACGTGTATTTCGTAGCCGCTCGCTTTTTAACCTATTTTAGCATATTTTCTTCATCAAGATCAACATAATGTCGTCCAAACGAAAGTCAACCAGGCAACGTAGGTGTGCAGGATGCGGCATCGCATCAAAAAACCACGACTTCGGCCCCATGTCAAAGTTTTGTTCAGGCGATGGCTCTTCGGGCTCAGAAGAGGATGTCTCCACCACACCAGCAACGAAAGATCATGCCAACTCACAAGAATCAAACGGGCCTATATTAAAAGCTCTACAATCTTTGTCAAGCCAACTACAGTCTCTCCAAATAGAACAGCAGAGTCTTCGAGAGAAAGTGGAAGCGGTTAGCGTGGGGGGTGGATCCCCTGAACAACGACAACCAGGTAACGGTTATTTACTGACATATGTCGACCTCATATCGCTCCTTCCCCTACAGCCTTCTGACAACGGCGCCTCTACAAATACTACGAGGGACTCAAAAATTCAAGGATCAATAGAATCGTTTGATCAATGGTTAGAGGCCTGGACGGTCTATGAGAAGCAATTAATGAAAGAAGATCCTTCTCGCTACGACGACATCTCGTCATACCGATTGATTGTCCAAACAGCTAACCGAAAATTTAACTGGCCCGCTGTATATCACTTCGACGTCCAGTTTCGGCAAAGTTTGACACGAACACATGGTCGACTCGACACCATTGACACCACTTTGTACGCCACGATTCTCGATTCCTCGGCGGTGCGTCGAGAGACAGCGTCATGCTTGCGTTGTAAATCCAATCGTCATTTGATCCGTGATTGTCCCTTTCGTACGAGGTCCACGGTGGAGGAAAATAAAAAGGAAAAACCGCACGAGTCATGGAAACACGAGAAGTGGGTGCACAACGGCACCGAAGGGTGCAATCTCTATCAGCGACATGCCTGTAAGCAAGACAAAGATTGCAAACGGGCCCACGTATGTAAATCTTGTCGGGGGAACCACTCAATGGCCGATTGTCACAACCCCACCGCCAAACCAAATTAAATCACCCTTTAACGTTTCAGCATGGACTCATTTCTTACGGCAATGCTACGACTCATCGTTCACGGAAAAGCTTTTAACTGACATTAACCATGGTGTACGCATCGGCTACACTGGGAAACGATCACTCCGTATATCTCGAAATCATTATTCTGCAAATTCTAACTCTTCAGCTATTGCATATGAACTTGAACGCGAACTCTCTCTTAAACGTAAGATTGGTCCGTTCTTACACCCACCATACGAAAACTTTGTCGGATCGCCGATGGGCGCAATTCAAAAGAAGCGCTCTATGCCAGTTAAATGGCGGATTATCAACGATTTATCATGGCCCGAAGGCCTCTCAATTAACGATGGAATCTCTTGACAGACGATTACTCTTGTAATTACGATACGCTCGACACTGCGATATCTCACCTAAAACGACTCGGAAAAGGTGCATTAATGAGTAAGCTCGATTTGTCTGATGCCTTTCGGCATATTCTTGTTCACTCTGACGACCGCGAACTTTTAGGTTCAACATGGCCTATCGAGGTGAACGGAACAATTCAAGACGCATATTTTGTCGATGCATTTCTACCTTTTGGCTTACGCTCGTCTCCTGCTTTATTTTTACGCTTTGCCGACGCCATGGCGACTATTATGCACTACCGCGGAGTGTCACCCGTGTGGCATTATTTAGATGACTTTTGGACGTGCGGCTTAGCCGAGCCAGTTAACAATTGTTTCACCAACTTACAATTAATGCTCCGTACATGTAGCGAGCTCGGTTTTGCGGTCAACCCGAACAAAACTGTACTACCGTGCACCAAACTGGATCTCTTAGGAATAGAACTCGATACGATCCAACAACAAGTCCAAATTTCTAACGAGCGACTCGAGGAAATAATGCAGTTACTTCTCTCTTGGCGGAATCGGTCATCCTGTACAAAACGGCAATTACAATCACTCATCGGTAAACTTAATTTTATTTGTTATGTTTGTAGACCTGGAAGAACATTCCTACGTCGAATGATCGACCTTACGAAAACTGTGAAACGTACAACACATCACATCCGTCTCACACAGAGTTTCTCCAACGACCTTATGTGGTGGATCAATTTTCTTCAGGAGTGGAATGGACGCAGTTGGTTTTACGACGACCAATGGATAACAAATGATTGTTTACATCTATACACCGATGCATGTAAACAGTCATTCGGTGGATTATTTGATACGATGTGGTTTTATGGAACATTTCCGTCAGTAAATATTCCACTGAGACGATCCATAACCTTTAAAGAACTATTTGCAATAACAATGGCCGTTTCGGTCTGGTCTCGTCACTTAGCAACAAAGCGTATTATTTTTCATTGTGACAATCAATCTGTTGTTAATATAATCACGTCCGGGTCAAGTAAATGTCGACACATTATGACACTCGTCCGATTGCTCTTCCATGTTTGTTCTAAAGTTAATATTGTAATCAAAGCAGTCCACATTCCTGGCATTCTTAACTCACCATCTGATGCTTTATCTCGTTTGCAGATCTCTCGCTTTCGTCAGCTGGTTCCAAACGCTCAACCAACGTCCACTCCAATTCGTCCACTGAACTTGGCGCGCTTCAAATAAGAGCGCACATGTACTTTCGTAAAGGCCTTGCGGCTAACACTCATTCAACATACTCCACCGCCCAACGTCAGTACTTAGACTTTTGTACAAAACACAACCTTACGGCTATTCCCGCCCAAGAAGATACTCTACTATTATTTGTAACTCATTTGGCGCAAAGGATAAAACCACAGAGTATAAAAGTCTACCTCGCCGGTATACGGGCCTTACACATCAGCAATGGTTTTGCCAGTCCACTAACCAACACAATAAAACTAAACCAAACTTTAAGAGGAATCGATCGCGAACACTCTACACCAATCACTCAAAAGCTGCCAATTACATTTGATTTACTTTGCCAACTATATGTTTTCATTAACTTTAGTGACATTGACAATATTGTCTATTGGTCTGCTATGACACTGGCTCACTTCTTATTACTTCGTGCGGGCGAGTTTGTGGTCACCGATCCTTCTCAAACAATACTATCTATTAATGACATCGAAATAAAACTCACTAAAGATAATCAGGAATATATCGCCCTCAACATCAGAAAATCTAAAACAGATCAAGCAAACCACGGAATTAGGCTATACACGGGTCACACAAACCACAAAGTTTGCGCTGTCTGTGCGATGAAAGCCAATCTTCGAGTACAGCACCAGCATTCTACAGCAACCACATCGCCCCTATTTCGTCTGTCCACGGGTGTTGCGATGTCTCGGATAGACCTGAAGAACTTTCTCTCCGCGCTACTCCGTTTGATCAATATTCCTTGTGACCGCTATAGCACTCATAGTTTTCGTATCGGAGGTGCTACCTCGGCGGCTGTTGCAGGACTAAAAGACTATGAAATTAAAATGTTAGGAAGATGGACTTCCGATTGTTACAAGCGGTACATTCGCTCCCCAATTAGCATGTTTCTTCACATTTCACAACAAATCTCCACTACGGCCAATACAGCCTACCAATATGCCAATCCATATAGTCCCCCTCAGTGACACATTTATATATAACCTAGGTATTTAGCATTAATTCGATAGCATTGATAATAATTTTTCTTTTTCAATTCATTTGGGCTACTTTCTTTGGGCAGTTATATTGTAACCCAAATGTACAATAGTAGAATAAACTGCTCATTTCAGCCCAACTCACTTGTATTATCTGTTTACTTATGTCATTAATTTAGAGTAACGGGATTAAGTGATGTAAAATAGTTTACATAGTTTAATTAGGAGTGGAGTGGTGTTCGGTTACGTACGGTCATATTTCATTCCATTGTAGTCTAGTTTGTCCTTTGAGACACGTGTATTTCGTAGCCGCTCGCTTTTTACCCACCCTCCCTCCACTAGTTAGCAGTTATATTGTAACCCAAATGTACAATAGTAGAATAAACTGCTCATTTCAGCCCAACTCACTTGTATTATCTGTTTACTTATGTCATTAATTTAGAGTAACGGGATTAATCACACAAAAAGCTGGAATGCTCTTGAGGCATTTGTAAATGAACAATTGACTCAAGTTCATCTATGGCTTTCCACTAATAAGCTATCTCTAAATATTGATAAAACTAATTTTATACTATTTCATCCAGCACAAAAAAAGCTAACCTACTCCCCTAAAATCAAAATAAATGATTAAGTTCTAAAAAAAGAGAATCATTTAAAATACTTACGAATATTAATTGATACAAATTTATCATGGAAACCTCATGTAAACCATACTTGTAGTAAACTTAAACGTAGTGTAGGAGTAATTTCAAAGGCCAGACATTATGTCAACATCGATATTCTTATTAATCTATACTATTCATTGATTCTTCCGTATTTAACATACGGCATTCCTGCATGGGGTCACACCTATGCAACAACTCTAAAACCTCTTTTTATTTTATAAAAGAAATGTGGATGCTTAATGACTTTTGCTGACTATAATGCTCGTTCTAACCCAATTTTTTATAAGTTAAAAATAGTTAAGCTACCTGACCTTGTTACTTTACAAACTGCTTTACTTATGTGTGAATTCCACACTAAAAATCTACCGGTTGCTTTGCAATCATTTTTTACTCCAGTAAATGAGCGACATGCCTATCACACAAAAATGGCATCTCTCTCATCTCTTTCTTTACCAAAAGTCAAAACCAACTACAGAAAATTTAATATTAAATATGCTGGACCAGTTATATGGAATAAAATAGAAGAATCTATAAAAGATCAATAAAGAAATATCTTTAGAGAAAAAATGAAACAAGCAATAATTGATACTTATGTCACTTAAAAGTCGTCTTTTTCTTCTTAACCTTTTTTTCCTACTTTTTTTTCCAAAAAATCAGTTTCCCCTTTTATGCTTATTTAGTACACATATCCGTAAATTTATCATTTTAAAGCTGGCTATCATTGATAGCCGAAGCGTAGCATGAGTATGACACGTTCGAAATCAAGCTCCGCAGAAAAATCAGCCGAAAAGCCATCTGAAGAGGGACTTGTCCCTCTACATGTCGTAAAAGAATTGCTGAGCATTCAGGAATCATCTTTGAAAGAATTCTTTGCGACTTTTGTCAAAAATACCAACAAACGAATCGATGATCTTATCGAGAAGGTCAGCACCATAACTACTAGCCTTGAGTTCACTCAAGGAGAACTGAAAGATCTAAAGGCACAAACTCTAAGTATAGCAGATAAAACTGACAACATCGATCAAATCTGCGAAAAAATTGATCAGCTTGAAAAGAAAACTGATGACTTAGAGAATCGTTCGAGGAGAAGCAATTTGTGCTTCGATGGGATTCTAGAGGACGCCAAAGAAAAGTGGGAAGACACAGAGAAGAAGCTGCATAATTTACTGGCCAACACGATGAATATATCAACAGATGAATATACCATTGAAAGAGCTCATCGTGTAGGTAGAAAAGTAGATGGGAAGTCGAGACCTATAGTTGCCAAGTTTAACAACTATAAGATCAAGGAACAAGTACTAAAGAACAAGAAGTCTCTAGCAGGAACGAATATCTACGTGAGAGAAGACTTCTCGGAGAAAGTGTTGGCGAAACGAAAGGATCTACTACCCAAGATGTACGAGGAACGTAAGAAAGGTAACGTCGCGTATCTACGTTATGATAAGCTTGTTGTACACCCAGAAAGAAATCTACGTAATCGAAACATGGATCCCGGCACTCCACTTCCACAAGCAAATTCATTTGGAGGTAGGGGCCGTGGCATTGGACGTGGATCACCTCCTTTCAATACAAGTCAGTAATATTTGTCTATAGTTGAACTCTTTATTTACAAACATTCATTTCATTAATAAATGAACTACCATTCTGTCATCTCGATGATGACAGTTTTTTGCTTACTCTATACGAATTAGAACATGGTACGATTAACTTTGAAAATGACAGATTAGATTCACTTTCATTTAATCCTCTACTATTAAACAGAAATAAGCATTTAACTTTGAATTCTGAACTTGATACAGATAATGCTTTGTTGCAAAATAACTCCTTTAATTGTAATTATTATACTGAAAATCAATTTACTCATCTTATTTCTGAAAACAAAAAAATACACTTTTCTGCATTGCACGTAAACATTAGAAGTTTAAATCAAAATTATGCCAGACTAATCGATTTATTATCGAATATTAATCATAAGTTTATGGCAATTGGGATAAGTGAAACTTGGCTTAAGGAATCTAACCATCTTGTTCATATTGACAATTATAATTTTATCCATAATCATAGAAAAAATCAGCTTGGTGGTGGAGTCGGACTGTATCTGTTGGAAAATTTGAATTACAAAACTCGTATAGATTTACGCTTTGACACTTCAGATACAACCGACTCTTTGTTTGTTGAAGTTTTAGTCCCAAAAGGAAAAAACGTTATTATTGGCGTAATATATAGACCTCCGAATAGGAATTTACAATCTTTTGTGTCAAATTTTAATGAGGTCATTGATAAAATAGGCAAAGAAAACAAGCAATGCTATATAATGGGAGACTTCAATATTAACCTAATGAATTACCAATCAAATGATTTAACAGGCGAATTTTTGGACATAATATATTCAAATTCACTTTGTCCTCTTATAAATCGTCCTACCAGAATAACTTCTCATACAGCAACATTGATAGACAATATGTTATCAAATGATTTTGACTCTGACACAGTCAACGGACTATTTTTTACAGATATTTCCGACCATCTTCCCATTTTCACAATTTTGTTTGATGATCGCAATCCATTGTTTGATAACAAAACATATACTTTTAGAGATAAAAATCAAAAAAATATGCAAAAATTTAAACAATTAATTTCTGATACTGATTGGTCTTCAATAGAAAAGTTAACTGATCCACAAGAATCTTACAATAGATTTAGTAATAAGTTCATATGTATATATAATAATTGTTTTCCACTGAAAAAATGTTCTGGGCGGCAACGCAAATTAAAAAAACCATGGATTTCAAATAGTCTTTTAAAATCAATAAAAACAAAAAACAAACTATATAAACAATTTATTCGCGAACCAACTCATGTGAATGAGTTAAATTACAAAACATATAGGAACAAACTCACTTACTCTTTAAAAATTGCAAAACGTCTTTACTATGAGAAAAAAAATGAGGAGAATAAAAATAATATTAAACAAACTTGGAAATATTTAAACAAAATTATTAACAAAAAAAAGTGCAATAATGATCAGAATTGTATTTTTATTCAGAATAACAGTGAAATATCAGATCCAGTTGAGATTGCGAACAGATTTTGTCATTATTTCAGTAATATAGGGCCAAGCCTTGAGAAACAAATGTCTAATACAACGCCATCTGTTTCTCCAGTTTCATATTTAAATGAGAAAATCTTGAATACTATGACTTTAGAACCGATTACCGAAAATGAAGTTATAAAAATTAGCAACGGTTTTCCAACTGGTAAAGCAGTTGTATTTTATTGGACAATATAAGGAAACTTCAGCTCAGTGAAAACCCATTATGTCTTGCTTGTTATTCTTTCTATTTGTTGGGATAGTTTTCTTTTAATAACAAACTAAATCTGCTAAAAAATTATCTGTAAATATAATATAATATATATAATTATTATTATCGTTATTATACATATACACGTAATATTAATTAAGCATGTCATGCTTCATCAAATATATTGTAAATATGTCTAGGAGGAGTCTGATATTCTATTTATAAGCCATCGGCTTTCTATCAGACTTCCTCGCAAATACATATATATATATATATTTTTTTTTCTTTTCTTTTCTTTCATTTTTTTCTGTAATTTAGTATGTTAGTATATATATAATTGTGTAAATATTGTAAATTTATTTATTGGCGAATAAATGAATACTAAATGAATACTGCTATCCACCTAGGTTAACTTACATAGTTATTGTGGATAACTTGTACTGAAAATATGTTTTAAATTACATTACTTATAAAAAAACTCTTGTAATTAACAGTACTAAATAAAGTCTATGTCTATGTCACAATTAACAATAAAATAAAAAATAAAAAAACTCGACAGACTACTAAAGGCCATCTCACGATTCCACTTTACAAAGCTAACAGTGTCCAAAGAACTTTCCACTAAAGATCTATTAAATTATGGAACAATCTGCCTAAAGAAATTAAGGAAAGCACCAACATAGAAAACTTTAAAAGACATTTTTCGAACTATATGATCAGTCTTGTTCACTAGACTTATAATTATAGACACATTTTTTCACTCATATGAATTTTTTATACAGTACCGGTAACGAGTAAGGCTGCATCCACTCGCAAGTGCGAGTAGTGAGTGGCCTTTGTCACTTGCTTAACTTATGAGAAATAAATGAAAATCAAAAAAACTCTACATTCTTGGAATATGAGGAAGAAAATCATTGAAAAATTATTAATTGGTTGATTGGAATAAACTTTCATTTTGTTGATTGAAAGTTTGACAAAAAATGAAAGATGAGACAAGCCGAAATAGAATGTCTGTATTTCAACGAAAGCCCATAATGTTGGATCAAAATAAAATATTGTTATTATTATTCGTTTATTCTACTTCATTGCACATTTTCGATCCAAGGTTCTAGCTCATTGCGACTTTTAGTAAGTGTGGGAAAATACTCAATTATCGGACATTTCGTAATTACCTGTTTTAACTTTTTTCAGTTCAAAATGGTTGAGATTCTTTTGATGTAGGTTTTCTTTGTCAATCAGCTTTTAGCAATTTAACAGAAAATTAAAAGCAAGTATTAATAACTCAAATATATTAGAGGAGGCTTAAGCATGCTTTGTTCAGTAATAGAATACTCTGGAAAGTAAAGAGAGCACTCAAGACAGGGGTGGATCCAGGATTTTTGTTGAGTGGTTTCAAGTTTTAATTCACGCTTGTGTGTCCATCGGCCGCCAAAGGCGGGAGTTTTTAGGGGGGTTCTGGGGCATTCCCACCTGGGAAATTTTGAAATTTAGACCTTCGGAAATGCAATTTACAACAATTTTGGTACAATATTTTATGAAAAAATTGTCACAAAAATGCCATTTCTCTTCAAACACAATATGTAAAAATTGCTTGATAAAAGGAAAAAAAATTAAACTATATCAAACCATATTAAATCAACTTTTTTATTTTTCTTTAATTTTGTCATACTAACTATGATTTTGTATAATGTTCCTTTGGGTCAGATTCCTGTGGTTCAGTGAAATTTGAAGCGCGATTTACTTTTTCTGTCTTCGTGAAATTAACAATTTCTTTTTGATTTTAAATCAATAAAAATGAGCTTGAATCAGTTATTCTTTAGCTTTGTTTGAATATGCGTGCTATTTACTGATTTCATGTGTGTTTAGTCAGTATTTTTGTGGGTTATTTATATAGGCTATGCTGTTGGTAATAACTATCGATCGAGTGATCGTAAAAGTGTCTTGTCTCATACTTTACTGTCTCATTCATTATTTGTGCAATAAAAATGAAGCAAAGTTACATATCTTAGAAACCGACTGATCATTCCTGGGAAAAACTTACTGTTTCTCAGTTCGAAGTGACAAGACGCGCAAAGCGATCGTGAGACCGGGTGATTGACAGAAGTTAGTCAATTTTGTACAATGCCACTGGTGCCAAACCAATAGAAAAAGGTTTTGACTGGTTCCAAAGTCACACAACATCATGGCACTGGTTTATACGTGAGCGCATGGCTTTTTTCCCGTGGGACTGCTCCCTAACACGAATATTTTCTCATTATTATCGAAAACCGGAAATAAACGATGTTTGTTGATAAAAATGTTCAGATGGGCTTCCTGTGGCCACAGTGGATATCAACCTGAAAGAATCGTTTTGCTTAGCAAAATTTGGAAAAATCTATTTGAATATTAATATTTTTATTTTTTGAAAAGTTTGAGTGGTTTCATGAAATAGGTGGAACTAGTCTGGATCCACCCCTGCAAGAAATGCTTGCTTTCAGCTCGTTCTTCTCCAATCACTTCTTTCATGCTCTTGTCACTTTCCATTGTGTTCTATTACTGAACAAAGTATTTTGTAAATATATACATATTTTGTTATATGCTTTCCTCTTACAGTGTATGTTGTGTCCTGAATTAGTATGGATATCTTCCAGCAAGTAAATATATAACACTCAGGGCCTTAACGGCTCAGAAATCGGCCATTTTAAATGTTGCCATTTTGCAATATTTGGACATTTCTTGAAAAATATCTGTCTCCATTTTAAAACTTTCAGAATATGAAATACTGAGGAAGCAAAAGATTTTTTATTATTTTGGGATTGGTTTTACCTTATTATGACGTCATAATAAAATATTTAGTGTAAATTCTAGAGGTTCATAAGCTGCTTATCCCATTGTTGAAAATTTCATAAATTTTGACTCATTGGTTCTAGAGTATTTACAGATTTTGAAAGTTTGATGACGTCATCAAATATGACGTCACTTAAACTAAAAATAATCAATATAGATAACAAAAAAACAAAAAAATTTAGATATTTCACATCAAATACCTATGTGTTAGCATTTCTAGTTTTAAAAATATTCAATTTGTACAAAACGAGGCATGTGAACAGTTTTTAGAAGTTATGACGTCATATGGACATCATAGTGATTTTACTAGTTTTCAAATTCATTTTTCTGTCTTACAACGACAAAACTCAAAAATCTAAAACGATAGGATTTTTCGCACTTTTACCCTCTTCTGATTAGGGCCACTGTTTCAAAAAATAGTTTTAAAATGAGAAATTTTTACCAAGCGATGTGTTTCTCCAAATGTTCTCTTTAATATTTTTCCCGAGAAAAATTTCCAAGCTTTTATGGTCATTTCAAAAAATGACCATAACTCAGGTTTCCGTCATCCAAATCCAAAACGGTTTTCACTTCTAGACTTGTTAGCAGCAGGCAAACAATATCTGGTGCAAAACACGAACTTGGTGAAAACCACTTTTAGAGCCATTTGGGCCCGCCGTGATAAATGTTGATGTACTTGTCTTGGAGAGAAAGTTGAAGAGTATTTTCATTTTGTTGAAGCTAAGTTGGTGTGAGTTATCTAATACAAACACACTTGAAGAACAAAGACCACAATTTCAAACAAGAATTCGAAGAGAAGGTCGTTTTTTTTGGATAACAAAGTATGCTTGTAGAAGATCAATCATTAATTTCTTTAAATTAACAAAGGCTTCAAGACAACTTTGAATTAAATAGACAGGATTTCAATTGTTCTTATAGTTATGTATTACTTACAATTTTATAGAGCTGACAACATCCATTCTACGCAATCATGTGGACAGTTGGGAAATGGTTAACTTGAATTACACTTGATCACTCTGGAAAACAGAAATGTTTATAAACATTTCAGTGTTTAATAACTAAACTAGAGCCACTGGTTGGCTGAACCGTGCCGGAATTAGTGTCTTTCGCGCATGCTAGTATGGGTCATGTATATGCACAGGTCCCCAAAGCTGTAAAATTCTAACATGAATTTTAATTGTTTTCTCCTTATATAAATTTAATAGTTTATATAGGTAGAAACAAAAATTTAAGAAATCACTTAAAACAGTTTAGACTGTCTTTAGTTAAAAACTTTGCAGAAATAAAGGAAGTTTTAATAAACAAGATGGGCTAAAAATATTTTATTAATTTGTATTTTGAATTTTTTACAACTTTGGGGACCTGTGGTAAATGAGGCAGCAGATTTAAAAAAACTAAAAGTGATACTTATAAAACAGAATGAAATTAGTGTTGATTACTAATTTAGAAACTTTCTCAGGGATTATAAAACGACTTTAAAGTGCACAAGAAACAAAGACATGCATGTAAATTTAAAAAAAATTATTATTGAAAATCTGTTTTATTTTCTTTTTCCACACAGTAAAATACATCAACATTATAACCACAACGAATTCAACTATGATGTTCTTGTAAAATAAATTGTAAATTTGGCGTAACGAGACCTCAATTCGCCTCTTTTTGTAGTATCAGCGATGTATACACTGGTACACAAATCTTCAGCTTTTTCAAACAAACAACATTCATTTGCAAAACGCACAACATGGAGTAGAAAGGTTGGACTAACGACAATCATTGACAATATAAAGAGCAAAACATTATGAACAAAACTGTTTAATGGATAAAATATCAATATACATAAACCCAATGAACTTATCGTGAGATTACAAGGCCAGCTTCTTGACATAAAATTTGATCTCGGCAGCAGTTCATCATGAATGTAGCCGTGAAGTAGAGAGTTAGTATTTGTGAATCTTTAAGCATTCTGAGTTTCATTTGAGTTCAAATTGAGTATTATTTGAATATCTTTGCGACTCAGTTGAAATTGACGCTCTTCGCCTTCTTTTAGAGTGAGTCTACCGCGAATGGCGTGTGGATTTGTTTGCATTTTGAGCATCTTTCGAGAGCTTGGTGCCAACACAGCCATCTTCAAGCGTTTGGAGCAAAAACCATGTGACTGTGCTGACATGCGTACTTGCTCAGGGCCCCCCTGTCATAGTGCCTCCCTGACATTATAGTGTTACGTCATAAAGAAATGAACCGCGTGCTCTCCATGGGCTTCCTTTTCACCACGTGACCTAAGTGTTGAAAGGATATGGGCTTCCTGTGGACCACGGGCAAAAGGCAAAAACTCTGCAATATACACACATACCCCCAAGACCGAAACCTAGACCGTGAGCGCCTTCGCCGCCGGCACGGTAATTACATATACAAATAAGTAATTCATGCGAACGTTACAATGACAAGCCAGGACAGTTTCTGCACAATGCAACGTGTCTTATACATGTATTGCACAAATTCTACAGCCATTTCGTCACCATTGGTCAACCAGATGTGGCGGCGATACTGGCAGTGGCGAAACATTCACGAGTCGAGAAGAACTTGGCTTGAAATTAACTTTACTGTACTAAACAAGTTAAATTAGTCATTATTCTCCAATGAAAACTCCACAAAAAATGTGAATAGTGTGTATTATTGGCTTATCTCCGGTGTAATATAATTTATGCACGCAAGTGAGGTCACAATAACAGAGAAACAAAAGAAAGGAGTTTTGTCTTTAAAAACGACTCACTATTGTGACCTCACTTGTGCAGCATAAATTATATTACACTGGAGATAAACTGTATTCTGAACCTTTTCCCGGGCTCGAAAAAGAGGGACAATATGCAGACGGCTCTTTCAGCAATGTAAATGAAAATCTACTTCTGCACAAGAAAAGCTCCAAAAGAATGAAACAAAGTTGCTGTAAACAGCACAAGAATATCACTTACGCAATTTTAGTTCCATTCTCTTTATCCAAGAGATGAAAAAAGCTTTAAACTGGCTCCTCCCGACTCACAACGAACCATTGTAAATTTGGAAAGAAAGCTGCAACGCAAGCGCGGGAATTTCATAGACCATAATGCCCTGCGTCACCACAGGAAGCCAATCATACTGGATAAATTTGAAAGTGGAGTAATGAGCTCGAAATATTTTTATTCTATTCAAACAAAAACTGTATGGTGGTTTGTAATGAAGTACATTACTGTATTCTTTTAACAATTTAAAATAAATGTATGAAATAATTTAAAGAAAACACACAAGCAAAAATAGTCTTCCGCGTTCTTACCTTAAGAGGAAGACTGGTTCGAGTGCCGATTTCCGGGTCGCATGACAGCACATCAGCACAAGAATTGCTTGTGGCCACTCTCTCTTTCTCTGTATTCTGCAAAATTAACCTTATTTCTCCTTGATTCGTCAGGTTACTATGTACTCCACATTATGATATCGTAGGGAAGATATTGATGTAGCGTAGAAGCTACTTTCTGGTGAATTTGACGGTCAAACAATGCAATTTTGTAAGGTTGATCAAGCGATCACTGCGAGGTAATGGGCCAACAAAATGCTAAGGCCTTTGCAAGAAGCTCCAAGAATTTGAAAGCTACAGAGCCTCTTCCGGATAAGAATTCAATACAATCCCCAGGTAAAGATTTGACTTGTGATATTTTACATTCAATGGACTATACGTACATTCGTGTTCCATTTTTATGGCGTAATTTTGAAGTAAATCTAATTGATTTGCTCTCTGAAGTAAGGAAATTAATAGCAGAAATTTCCTTGAGCATGATAAACATTATTTTCCAACTGAATTCTTCCTGAACATTTTAAAGTGTCTGTGGTTTGAACTAAGTTACTGTCTCAGTAATCAGTGAAAGTCTATCGTTTCAGATCAATTTCTCATTTGCATTATTTTATTGTACACATTCGCTCTAAGCATATGCATATTTTGGCATTCGCTTTTAGTGGTCTTTTGGTCGATCGAATTCACTCCGAGCTTCGGATCGCTTGGCTTTTTAAAAGAAGTCAAAAGCTAGACATACGGCGTGGATCGATTTTGTGGGCGAACAGTCAAAACAAGTGGTTTTTGTAACAACACTAACTTATTTTGAAATCACTTAAAATTAAGCGAAAACTCCAGTTGTATTTGTATCTTCAAAACGATAACGAAATCTTGAATCAAAGTAATATTACGTTATTTTTTAACTTTATTTGCTATCTATTGTAAACTTGTAAATTGCAAAATACATTTTAACATCACACAAATTAATTCCATAAAACTTGATAATTAATTCCCAACCAGCTATAAAGCACATGTCTGAAATGTTACTTTTGTTATATACAATAACAATATTGCTAACATTGAAATAACTGGTTCGTTTTATTGCTGGTTTATTAATCTGTAAACAATGACATATGTTTACTGTGTTAAATATCCAAGTTTTAATTAGTACTGTAATTCTGACGTTGGAAAGTTTTCAGTCATTTTTGAGTGATAGCTTTATTTTCTAGCAATAATTTTAAGGTATGCTATTTCATGATTATCATGTTATCATATTGAGTGTTTAGGTTCCTTTAAAGATTTAAGCTTGACCCTTTTGATTACTCCTCAAACCACATAATAGTTTTGCCACAGAGCTAGGCTGCTGGTAAGCCAGGAGAATAAAAGCATCAATTATTACACACACATCTTTCTCTTTCACGTAGTACTGTTAATGTTACATTTTATACTTTTGCAAAAGAGATTATTTTAACATACACCCAACCCTTAAAATACAATCACTAATGGGCATTACATTTCCAAATAAAGTATAATATTTTAAAGCTGTTCTTAACATAATGATCCTGCATTTTGTACAATACAGGCTGAGATATCCTTTGAGGTTACAGGAAAGGTTCATTGTCAAAAAATCACCATCGTGTTGAGTCATTTGCTATTTGCAAAGCTGAATAACTGAAGAATGTTAATATGTTGTCTTTATGTTGAAAGCCATAAAAGATGAAAGGTTTAATTGTTCCAAATGAAAAGTCAGAACTTTTGAAAAACTGCTCTGTCGTCCATGACGTAAAAGTATGTTCAAACAGATTGCTTGAATTTTTTTCAAAAACTCAATAATTCATGAGCATCTAGTCCAATCCGTGGTCCAATTTTGGTCACCTGCATGAGGTTTTATACCCATAAAATACTCTCATTTGTATTCAATGAATAGTAATGATATTACCTTGCATGCTATGAAGCAATCCCTGTTAAATCGTGACCAAAATGGTCCAAGGAATTGAACCTGTTATTTGAGAAAGTTTGTTCCCCTTGAACTCTGAAGGACCAGACTCAAATGTGAGACATCACATTAGAAATTCTGCGCACGATCAGAATGACCACCAGTCAGTTTTATAACTTTTTTCGCTTATTTTTCAAAATTGCATTTGAAATATTTGGTTTTATAAGTGTTGGGGTTTTTGAAGTGATATAAAGAACTCTCAGGACGACCATCACATAAATGGCTACAAATGTGTTATTATTACATTTTTTGTTTTATGGTTGTTAGTGTCCAATTTCACTAAAACATAGATTGCAAACTTTATCTAGGGCTCAATTTTCACCTGCAAGTAAAAGTATATCAAAAATGACTCACATGATTTTGTAGCCACATATAGCATACTACACTTTGTACAAGTATAACTTAAATCAAAATTACTTTATGACTAAACATTTTATCTGTTTATTTTTCAGAGAGTGTTGTGAAACGTCCATTGCCCGAGACACCAGTAGAACAATCAATACACCAATGGGATTCCAAAGACAATCTTGAGAATGTCCCAATATATGAAGAAGACTCTAAAGTCTTTATTGCAATCCATGACTTTCAGTCTGGCGGGGACAATCAGCTAAGCATACGAGCAGGAGAGGAGCTGATTGTTGTGCGATATAATGACACTGGTGAGTGGTGTGAGGGGCAGTCACTCAAAGGCCAAGTAGGATGGGTGCCAAGTAGCTACATAAAACCTGTCA
This sequence comes from Diadumene lineata, assembly GCA_918843875.1. Lineage (NCBI taxonomy): Eukaryota > Metazoa > Cnidaria > Anthozoa > Actiniaria > Diadumenidae > Diadumene > Diadumene lineata. The sequence goes on along the minus strand of OU974075.1, from coordinate 3,665,041 downwards.
ACAGCTTAGAGAAACATTCATGGTATCATGGTCAGATTTCTAGGACCGCTGCTGAATATCTTCTAAGTAGTGGGATTAATGGTAGTTTTCTTGTGCGTGAAAGTGAAAGTAGTCCTGGTCAATTGTCAATATCACTACGGTTTGACGGTCGTGTGTACCACTACAGGGTCAGCCAGTCTACTGACTCTAAATATTATGTATCAACTGAGAATAGATTTCCTACAATTGGTGAACTGGTACACCACCATTCCGTTAACCCAGATGGTCTGGTCACCACATTACATTACCCAGCTCCTAAAATGGAAAAGCCAGCTGTGTATGGGTTTTCACCAGAGCCAGATGAATGGGAAATTGAAAGGACTGAAATAGCAATGAAGCATCGATTAGGTGCTGGACAGTATGGTGAAGTGTATGAAGGAGTATGGAAGAAACACAATAGAACGGTGGCAGTCAAGACATTGAGGGTAAGAATAGCTTAAGGTGGTAGATATCGATGATTCACACCCCATGTTCTTGTCACAAAATGATAATAATCATAATTATATGATTTTAAGTCTTTTTTATTGTAAAAAGTACAAACAATTAGCCGGTTTCATATTGAACTAGACGCATATCTGCGTGAACTCGGACTTCTCTTTGGCCTATGTGATTTATCTGTTTGTTTTGCTGAGCGTTTAATTTGTAAGCGCTAAAACTAGAAAATAAAAACAAAAATGATAAAATCATGCTTGCTATTGCGCTTTTTTATAAAAGATTCTTCTGTTTTGATGTTGAACATTCAAAACAGTTTAATATTTCGAATATCACATTTTCTATTTAAATAGTCAAATAAATTCTTGAAAATGTGTTCATGTATGAAGTGACTCTAGTTAACAAAATGCATGGATTATAGATTTACGTATGCAATTCCGCACTCGCCCATCATTATAATTACTTAATGTCTTTTCCTTGGCGGGCATATCTTTGTCACTACATGTTACACAATCTACTGCTTTTTCTGCTCTCGGGGTTCCTGTACAATGACAAAACTTGACTAAGGGGGAGTCGGACAATTTGAAACACCATTAATATTTTTGTAATGTCAGTTGAGGTTAATGTGATTTAGTTTCAACCAATAGCAATGACATCACAAATCCAGTATTTTCAAGATTGTTTATAGTAAGTTCTTTGAGAATGATCTTGCCATTACTTGTATTGTTACACAAAGTTAAAGCAAATTATTGCACACATTAACAGTTTTTGGTAATTGATCTGCTGTTCTGTACTTATTTAAATTTATATTATTACAAGAATGGGTGCCATTATTGGTTATTCACTATAGTGGACAAGGTTTTTCAATTCCAATAGCCACACGGTTTCATTAGAATAGTGAATACCGGGCAACAGTATAACTTCAGTGGAAAGTTGAATATATATAATAATCATTTACTTGTACTCCCTTTAATTGAAACAATGCATTGTAATGTATACTTTGAAAGAAGTGAACTAAGTAACTTAGAGAAGATAATTCAAGAAGTACACAGGTACTCTGTGAATAGCCTCTACGACATAAATCTCTTGCATGAGAATCAAAAACTTTGAATGTATTGTTACTATGACAGTATATAGTGGAGTAAGCGTATCCTTCAATTTGCAGTTTCTTTATGTAAATTACCTCTACTGAAACTCTCAATGTAGTCTAACTGATAGTCACTCTCAAACACATTCAACACTGTTGGTAGTTCTGTTTGCATTCAAATCTGTCTCGCAGATTGCGACAACCTTGAATACAACTGGTTTCCAGTATTTATTATAGACATGTAATCATTAGATGAATTGATACCATGTTTATTATTATAAATCAGAGAATGTAAACTCACTGCAACACATTGTTGTCCTGCATTTTGTCCAAATATAGCCACATTGAATTGACTATATGGTTCTGTTATTGGCTTGCTTTGATATTGGCTAGATGTGTTTGGGTTTTATACAAAGAAGTCACTTAAGAAGAAAACAATTATGATTATGTAACGACTAGTCTTATAGAGTGCTAACAATATGTCTGTGAAAGACATGAAATAAAATCTAAATAGTTACTACATATTAGTTCATATTTAGTGACTTTTTTAGACAAGAATGTTGTAATGAGGTATTTGTTTCCTTTGTATTTTCCTTTTCTTTTACTGTTCTGGTTGAATGATAGCATGAAAATAGTCCCTAAACAGACTATTAGTTAGTAACTAATTAGGTTTTATTTCATGACATAGTGTTAGCACTCTATTTAAAGGTTTGTTTACATAACTTGTAAACCTTCTTTTAGTCACAGTAATGGACGTCCTGCAACTGTGCTAATGATATAATTTTATGCAACTTCGACGACTTAGGTACACTGGGTACTATTTTTGCAAAAACAAATCGTCTAAACTTTCTACTTTTAGTGGCAAGGCGTTTTAGAGCTCGTGTTGGTAATCTGCTAGTCTCACGATTACGTCTTTGGCGAGCAACCGTAATAACATGCCTATCATTGTAATAAACATACGGAGAATAACGAGATCTAGTATTTTTGGATTATTTATTGTTACTAGTGCATCATTATATACATGTACAGTCAAGTTATCAGTTTTATCTAGTACATCACAATAATTTAACAATGAAGTAATGTACATTTCAACAAGGATGTCCAAGATTCTATAAGCCATGAAAATGCAAACTCCACATTAAACTATAAAACCAGCGAAACAAATGTTATTGAACTCAATAATTGGTTCAAAACCAAGGAATAAAAGAACTTATAAACTTACGATCGTTGTCATAGAGATTTCCCCTGGAAAAGTGGCTGTACAGAGCTGTACAATAACATGCAGTATGTGACTTGTTGACGGGCAACTGATTTCGACATTCTTCGCTTCTTTGATTGTAGTCGGAAAATTCAGCAGTCAAATCCTTACAGATTCGTGGTTTGAATAGTTATATTATAGTTCATTAGATAGCGTATAGTTCTCGATAAAGTTCTCGTTAAGTATCTCGATAAATCCACTCGTAAAGTGCAGAGCGACTCTCGATAAATTCACTCATAAAGTGAGTGACTCTCTAGATAAATTCACAGACTGATCCGTTTTGAAAAAGCTCATCATCTTTTAATGTGGTTCTACCGCGAAGAAGTGTGCTTTTGTTCATGATTTGAGCGTAACAGAGACAGAATTTACAGCCATTTATAACGTTGAAATACCAGAAAGTAGCTTGAATTGAAACGAAGCTCGGCAAACCATCGGTAAGGCCATGACGTTTCACATGGCACGTGATCAATTTAACCAATCATAAGGTTTAAACTGAAGAAATGCAACCAATCACGCAAGAGCCGGGAAATTTAATTTTGTGACAGACAGGAAAAAAAAAAAAAACCCTGCGAATTTATACCTCGGACCTTCCTTTGGAAGTCCGAGTAAAAATGGACTGGGTTCTAGTCTTCAAAAACAAAGCATAATTCATTAAAAAACGTCTTCAAATAACAAAACTACAAAGATAAACATCATTACTATACTACTTTAGTAGTCAAGCATAATAATTGTAAATTTGTGCCACAAACTATTCTGGCTAATTCTGGCTTCATGTTACATCTGACCAAAGTGCATACATGGTCACATGTAGCTATGACAACTGTGTGTTTTGACCAAAATAGCATGACAATAGGGCCCACTCTTTTTTAGTAAATATTTTGAGTTTTACTTAGCATTATTGATTGGTTTTAAATCCAGCACGACTGCATATTGACTCTAATGTAAATTGAGCAAAATGGTGGCCTTCAAATCATTTGGAAACTTTTTTAACAAAATTTGGATCATAGAAGCCTCACAAACGTAGCTATTGAATATTTTATCTTTATTACAACCTGTAACAACAAAACTTTTCTCAGTTAAAATTAAAATTTATTTATGGACATTTTCACAGCATCCCAAAGCATATTGACAAATAATTTACTTATATTTTTATCTAGGATGCTGAAGATACTTGCAATGTCCTACTAGATTAAAATATCTACAGTTTTTTCTTTAAACAATATTGAATGTAATAATTTACCAAGTTATTTAACAAAAATCAAAATATTCGGTTGGGGTGCCTGTGGGACTTTCACATGTTATGTGTTAATTTTTACACATCTATTTCAGATAATTTCTTACAAAAATATATATAGTATATACACCTATCTAAGTATTTCGGAGGAAAATTGAATATTCTTACTTCATTTTTTTTCCTTTAAAAAAAACATTTCATCCATATTTACAACATTAAGGTTACAAGAAGGGTTCACGGCATGTTACGGGGTCTCTTTGTAAAAAAATCGCTAGCTTGTCGGATCTTTTGCTATTTCAATAAATTATATATCATTTTAAAGCTAAATAACTGAAGAACACTTTGTTTTTAAAACTCATGATCTTATTGTCATTTTGAATAAATAAAAGCATAGTCATATTCTTCAGTTATTCAGCTTTAAAATGATATATAATTCATCCAAATAACACACAATCCGACACGCTGGCAATTTTTTTACGTAAAGACCCCGCGCACACTTCCTGTACCGTTAAGAACAATCAACAGTTTGAATCTCGGCTCAACTTCTATGTTAGGCTGGGCTCAGTCACAGTTTTTTGATATGCTAAAGTCATTGGAAAATCTTCTTTTATAACATAATTTCATAACAAACACCTCCCTACACCTCTCCCCTGAAAATATATATGCCACAATAAAGTTGACGTATATTTGATAAATGCTCTTTCGTCCATCAAGTAATTAATATATGGTATGATTATTCAGTAGATCTGATAAAAATAATTACAAGTTACAAAGCAATTTGAACTGACCTCTGAACATGAATTATTTTTGTCTTGTCTTTAGGAAGAAACAATGGAAGTGGATGAATTTTTAAAAGAAGCTGCTGTGATGAAAGAAATCAAGCATCCACACTTAGTGCAGCTGTTAGGAGTGTGTACCAGAGAACCACCATTTTATATTATAACGGAATTCATGGTTAACGGTAACTTACTGGATTATTTGAGAAGTGCCAAAGGAAAGGATTTGGATGCGGTTACTTTGATGTACATGTCCACTCAGATTGCATCGGCAATGTTGTATCTAGAAGAAATGAATTATATTCACAGGTAAGAAAGAAACAAGAGAAATGTGCTTAATTTCTATATAATCGCTCACGATTGATGAATCACTGAAAATGATGTCAGCCATTGTAGGCAATAATATGGAAACACTTTTCAGAGATCAAAACATGTCTATGGAAACAATTGATAGCAATCATGACCAATCCTTGCAGCAGTAATTTCAGTGATGAGGGGATTGTGAGTGATTATATAAACTGCTCCCTCAAGGTATACACCTGATAATTATATAGTTTTTAACCATTAAGTCTGATCCTATTGCCCAAAAGTTGATGCACACTCTTAAGCCTGGTTTCCATATAATCGAGAATGGTCACAAGTGATTGAAAAAAATTTGATTATATGGAAACCAACGTTTTTTGATCTGAGGACTGTTTTCAATCCATATATGATAGTGATTGAAATCAATCAAAAATGGTTATAGGGTAGAAAAATTTTGGTTCCCCCCAAATCGAATGTTTTTGGATCTTTTGCGACCTTTCTTAATCATTTGCAATGATATGCAAACCAGTCTTGAGAGTCCTTACTCTGTGATTGTTTTTTATACTTTATTGATATTTTTACTTAATGTTTGTTTAGTGAGGCCAGACCTTGCCAGGACCTCAAGTCTGTTTATTTTGCCCCTCACATAGTGTATTAAATAATATAGGATTTTTGGATTTTCTCTTTTTGTTTATGTTCTTGTACACTGTGGTGGAGTTCACTAGAGTGCAAACACTAAATGTGTGCTACAGTTATCACAGAAAACAATAGAATTAGCATAAAATTATTAGCAATATTTAGTGGTATTTATGTTGCATATTTTTAGTGTGTGTACTCTAATAAACAAATAACTAATTAAAATAGATAAAGATTAGTTTAGAATATTTTATGTATCAACATAATAATGTTTTTAACATAACTACTTACAACATTACATGGTTGATGTGTAAATACTTCATAAAGATGAATCCTACATACAGCAACTTGAGAACAAAAACTTGATGTACTTGATGATATAAAATGCTCGGGCAAATCCTATTGTTTTTTTTATTAAAAATGTAAAAATCAAATTATGTATGCAAAGCAGGAAGGGCTATGTCGTGTGTGTTCTACATAGATTCTAGTGTTCACAATTGTGGTCTTGCTTTGGTACAAGTCTGTTTTTCGTCATGCTTGCCTTATTCACATTGTTTGGGGCGTTTTGATTGGCTGAGAAAACTGTAAATAAATGCAATCAAATCTTAAAATACACACTTCACAATACAATCTCAAGACAATGAATAGTCTGCTCATTTACACCAGTATTTCATCAGTTTAATCTGTTCAGTCAAGTTGCTGGCTCGAACTGGTGATTTCTTAGTTTTAAGTTGAAACATTATCTGAATAATAAAACACTTGCCTGCCAAACACTAGTGCAATAAAGTGTTTAGCATCAAATAATTGCTTATTGTATATAGGCTAGGTATGTTGTTTCCTGGTCTTAATTATTTTGGATGCTGTTTTCATTTTTTGATTATTTTTATTGTTTGTTTTTGTGTGTTTTTGTTTGTTTGTTTCTTTCTCTTTCTTTCTTTCTTTCTTTCTTTCTTTCTTTCTTTCTTTCTTTCTTTCTTTCTTTCTTTCTTTCTTTCTTTCTTTCTTTCTTTCTTTCTTTCTTTCTCTCTTTGTTTGTTTCTTTCTTTCTGTCTTTGTTTGTTTGTTTGTTTGTTTGTTTGTTTGTTTGTTTGTTTGTTTGTTTGTTTGTTTGTTTGTTTGTTTGTTTGTTTGTTTGTTTGTTTGTTTGTTTGTTTGTTTGTTTGTTTGTTTGTTTGTTAACTTATTTATTTTGTTATCTCCAGGGACTTGGCTGCAAGAAACTGTCTTGTTGGTGACAATCATCTGGTTAAAGTAGCAGACTTTGGGTTGTCTCGCTTGGTTGATGCAGATATTTACACAGCTCACCAAGGGGCTAAGTTCCCCATAAAGTGGACTGCACCAGAGGCATTGGCCTATAATACGTTTTCAATCAAGTCTGATGTCTGGGGTAAGTGTCATTAACCATTCATTCAACCATTTGGTCTAATGTTGTTCAATGCATTTTTGTCTAATGCTTTAGTTGTTTGCTGCATTTGTTTCTTTACATTTGTTTAAATTTGAGGATTTAAACATGTAGCTTGGTTCCATGCTCCAAAAATATTCAAAGTAATGATAACTTAGACAGCGTATTTGGTAGTCAAAGCTCAATTAAAAATTAAAAATATTCTCTTGTTTTTGGAAGAGATGGTATTTAGCTTGTAAAGTTTTTGGAAGGAATTGAGCATAAAAATATAATTTTATTTGAAAAAAACTTTTGAACAAAAAATCAAAAATTCAGGACTGTGGGACCAAAGCTATGTACTGCCTGAATACATTTCATTCCATACAAATCTGTGATTAGGAAAAACAATTTTGTCGCATTGACATTACAATGGTCATCCAATCAGAATTTACACTTCTGTGAATAACATGTTGTGAGTGGCTACCCAATGGTCACACAATCAGTTTTCAAAAATGCAACATCAATAGACCTGAAATGTGCTGACATTATATGCTGTCTATACCATAATAGTTCCTAGAATTATTTCATGTTTAAATTTCGGATTCCCTTGAGAATACTGGAACAATAGGATTAATTGAAAAACAAAAGCAATGGCAGGGAAAAGGATTATGGTATAGATTATGGTAAGGGTCTAAACTATTATTCAAATACAGATGTTAGTCTGTACAAATAATTAAATAATTTATTTTAGATTTAATTAATAAAGTACAGGTTCAGTTAATGGTGTACAAATTTAAATTGTACTGTGTTACTTCAGGTGATATGTTTTATTTTACAAAACCTCTTCAAACCAAAAGCCTGGGCTAACATGTCACATTTGTTTGTTATCAGCATTTGGTATCCTGTTATGGGAGTTAGCAACATACGGCATGTCACCATATCCTGGCATTGATCTCTCTCAAGTCTATGAGATGTTAGAAAGTGGTTATAGAATGCCTTGTCCTGAGGGATGTCCTGAAGAAGTCTATTCTTTAATGGGAAAATGTGAGTTATAGAAAAATCAATGGATGTTTAATGAGTTGGAATTGGTCGCATAGTGGTGATATTGCATTGATGTGACCCCTGTTAAGTTCTTTTCAAATATTGGTCTGGGTTGTAGGTGAAAAAAATATTATTGCAGTCACACGCCTCAAGCATTCATACCAAAAGTACATTGTTGATTCCATCCTTTGAAAAGTTTGAAATCAACCATTCTAGTGCATTTGAAACAAGAAGTTGCCGTTTGAGACAAAAAAGCTTGACACAAGTTTAGGATTGCACACTTGTACAGTAGATTATTTTGAATTTTACAGACTTGTTTTCAAATTTGATTACTGGAATTGAATAATCAATTCAATATTTGAATAATGAAATCAATAAATGGACTTTTGGTGGGTGGGCTTGAGGTGTTTTGACTGTAATGTTTGAATACAGCATTGTAGCCCTCAATATCATGTTAATTATTCTTTTGAATTTGAAGGAAAGTCAATACCCACAAACTGCAGCCAAATTCAACAGAATTAATAAGCATACTATTGAGACTGCTACTTTGAACATGTATATATGCTGTTCTCTGTAATCATTATTATATGTAATTCTGTTGTATCATTTATTGTTATAAAATAACTATGATATACCACACGCTTTGATTGGTCAACACGCATGCTTTATGACATCACAAAACATGCACACGTCAGCTATTTTTTTTCTTTTTCTTCTACTTTGTCAATTTGTATTTTATAAAAGGAATAAAGCACTTACTTGCTGTGCTGAGTGGAAGCAATTTGAACCAAAATCTTACAAGTGATTACAAAATTGCATGACTGCGTAGCTGGAGTGCAATTTGTTAATTACAAGTATGATTTTGGTCCAAAATTGCACGACACAAGGTTCTGTCAATAATTAATCATATCCATTTATATTTGTAATCTAAGGCATTAATTAAAGCATTTCCATGCGAGTTTGCAAACATTCACTCCTGTTAATCACCTGCACCATGTCAAAACTTGAGCAAAATTTTACAAATTATCAATAAACATCCTTTTTAACAGAAAATATGGCTAAGAAAATCAAACCTGTTTTGATAATTATGCAATTATTTGAGCTTACAACAGCTAATATGTTTTTTAGTGTTTTCGAGAAAACGAGTTTCAATGCACAATGCACACAAAAAAATCTCACTTTTATTAATTTTTGTAATTGAAAAATATACAATAAAGAGAGATAAGATTTTTACTTACAGTTGATGTTTTTTTCAGTCCAAAACATAACAAACAACATTTTTGTTTTGACTTCACCAACTCTCAACTTCCATAAATTATTTTTGCATCTTAAAATAAAATATTTGCACTTTTGTACAATGTAGTCTTGTGGATGGTTTTTGAGCAATGCTAATCAATTTTTCCAAGTTAAGTCCATTCTTGATAATAAAAAGTGATTGAATGTTAATAAATCAGTAAAAATTCATATGAAACTTGCATCTAACAAAATCTCATTTGATAGTTGGATATCTTTTTCAGAATTTTTTGTCAATTTTTTCACTTGAAAATCCCCCAGGAAAAATTTCCTTTGCAAAAAAATGGCTGTTTTTCTCTTTCAGTAACTTTAAAATGGGTTCCTTTCATTCTTTGATTTGATTGGTTGCAAAGTGATAGGAAATTGACAGGTCTCTAATCTGATTGTCTGATATGTAAATTGATGGAAGAGCTTCCAAATGATGTAATTTTAAGCTCAACAGAATGCAATTTGGTCATAAATTACACTCATAATGAACCAATCAGATTGTAGGATTTTGTAGTGGTTACAAAATGGATATGATTAATTGAGAAATAAAGCAGTTGGGGATAGCCAGAACACTCAAGAAGTGCTGCTTCTCCAGCACTTCTCCCATGTTCTGCCTATCCCTGCGTGATTTTTTTCGTGATAAAGCTCATACTCATATTCCTTCATAACAAATATTTGAATTCAATAAATAAGTACAATGTTTAGTATGGGCAAGATACAATGTTTAGCATGGCCAAGATATACTGTTTAGTATGGCCAAGATACAATGTTTAGTATGGCCAAGATACAATGTTTAGTATGGCCAAGATACAATGTTTAGTATGGCCAAGATACACTGTTTAGTATGGCCAAGATACAATGTTTAGTATGGCCAAGATACACTGTTTAGTATGGCCAAGATACACTGTTTAGTATGGCCAAGATACAATGTTTAGTATGGCCAAGATACACTGTTTAGTATGGCCAAGATACAATGTTTAGTATGGCCAAGATACACTGTTTAGTATGGCCAAGATACACTGTTTAGTATGGCCAAGATACACTGTTTAGTATGGCCAAGATACACTGTTTAGTATGGCCAAGATACACTGTCTGTTTAGTATGGCCAAGATACACTGTTTAGTATGGCCAAGATACAATGTTTAGTATGGCCAAGATACAATGTTTAGTATGGCCAAGATACAATGTTTAGTATGGCCAAGATACACTGTTTAGTATGGCCAAGATACACTGTTTAGTATGGCCAAGATACACTGTTTAGTATGGCCAAGATACACTGTTTAGTATGGCCAAGATACACTGTCTGTTTAGTATGGCCAAGATACACTGTTTAGTATGGCCAAGATACACTGTTTAGTATGGCCAAGATACAATGTTTAGTATGGTCAAGATACAATGTTTAGTATGGTCAAGATACAATGTTTAGTATGGCCAAGATACACTGTTTAGTATGGCCAAGATACAATGTTTAGTATGGCCAGGATATAATGTTTAGTATGGCCAAGATACACTGTTTAGTATGGTCAAGATACAATGTTTAGTATGGTCAAGATACAATGTTTAGTATGGCCAAGATATACTGTTTAGTATGGCCAAGATACAATGTTTAGTATGGCCAGGATATAATGTTTAGTATGGCCAAGATACACTGTTTAGTATGGCCAAGATACAATGTTTAGTATGGCCAAGATACAATGTTTAGTATGGCCAGGATATAATGTTTAGTATGTTTAATAATTAAAAGTGGATTGTGTTTAATTGTAAGAAATATATGTTTTCTTTTAGGTTGGACATGGGATGCCATGGAGAGACCAACATTCCAAGACATACATAAACTTCTAAACAATATGTTCCCTTCAAGCAGTGTTAACGAAGGTAAATTACAATGTTATATTATTTTCTACTGTCAATTTAACATATTGGGGATAGTGAGGTAGAAAAAAGGGAAATGTCAAAGCTATAAACTGAGTATCTCAGCTGCCTTGTTTATAGCTGTAGACTAGACTCAACCAGAACACAATACCCAGACAAACGAAATAGAAATGTGTTGGTTGAGTGCTAGTGACAAATACTTACTGATAATATTATTATTGCTTTTTCTTTTGTCTGGGTATTGTGTTCGTATCAACTGTCATGTCTACCATCATGTAATGGTGTAAAGCCTGTACACAATATTGCTTTTAGCTCATACAAAATGACTCCTACTATTGCACAGTGATTTGTATCAGAGGTTTTTTTTTATATTGCAGAAGTTGAAAAGGCCCTAGAAAAACGTAACTCTTTTCCAAAAAAGGGCAAAAAGAGTAAAAAATTAAAAGGCAATGCCAGTAATGGTGCTTTGCAAGAACAAAAAGAAGAACCTAAGAAAGCTAAGAAAGAGGGCAGCAAAGAACCCAAGACTAAAGGTACTCTGGGTAGAAAGAATGTTACGGATGGGCTTGGTCCTCCACCTGAACCCCCGGCCAGACCATCAAAAGAAGGAGAAAATGACAGACAAACTGTTCAGTCTCAAGAAGGTGCACTGCCTATGAGTAATGTCATCAAAGAGTTAGGCACAAAATCTTTGACCAGAACTCCCAAAAAAGATGGATCTGATAATGCACTACGACCTCCATTACCAGCCACACCCACTAGTCCACAACAACGACCACAAATGCCCTTACCAGGATTTGCACATACAACAAAACATCCTAATATACCACTGCCACCAACACCAGATAGCAAACAATCTGAACAAGATGAAAAACCCACCTCAATGATGTCCAAACCATTAAAAACACCTCTAAAACAAGCTCTTAAACCACCAGTGAAAGAGACAAAATCTGCACCACCAAAGCCTCTAAGATCCAAGTCCAATGATGATATAGGTAGAAATACTAGTCCTGTGCCAAGGCCAAGAAACAAACCACCTCCTCCCCCAGGGGGATCATTTTCACCCCAGCCCTCCATAGATGAAGATTCCGATAGCTCTGTGAATACAGGAAAACGTGGGTTAAGCCATACTTGGAGTGGAAAACCCAAACCAATGCCTCGTGTACGTCCAAAACGACATGGCGTCATGTCAGATGAAGACAGACAGTCATCACAGGACTCCTTAGATGGTTCATTGACAGAATCAGCAATTAGAGCAAACTTAAAATCTCCAACTGAACCACGCCGAGGGTCATACCCAGTTCCCCAGCGACCAAATAATCCATCAAAACAGGCAAGTCCTAATAAACCCAAACCGCCAGCTAAACCAAGTCTACCCAGGAGACCCAATGTTGGTGCTTTGAACAAGAAGCTGTCTCCTCAAGCAGAGAAAGTAGTGAAATTAATTGAACAAGGACAGACAAAAGCTAATGATATAATCCATCTTACTGGATCAAGACAAGATGATAACCTTAGCGAACTTGTTGATGATTTTCTAAAGCTTTCCTTGCGTGTTAAAGAATCATTATCAACCATGACGGATTCTCTGTCACCGCAAGCACGATTTAAGTTCAGACAAACTGTCACTGAATATGAATCAAAATACAATGATCTGGACTCAGTGTTGCAAACTGTTGGTCGTAATTTTACAGCTATCGACATGGAGAGAATAAACAAGGTTACATGTGGAGTCAGTGAAGGCTTAGATGGAGTACATTCAACAATCAAAGCCATGGGGACATGACAGAACTTACATTATAGCAACTTTGATTGATTCAATGGCTACACAAAATCATTATACAGCAACTATAATTAGCTATCTACCGAATAGTAGAGCATTTGAATTTCAAGAATGTCTCGTCAAAGACGAAAAACAATACAGACTTTTTTATCTAATGAAAAACATCAGTTTCCATGATGTTTAGCATTGAACTACAAAAATCAATTGTTGATGTAGACTTAGGTCCTGTTTACATGGTTCTTTAAATTCTTGTAACATATTTGTAACATTTAAATCTGTACTATTAAAAAAGATTGTAAAACAGATAATTATATATCAAACCAAAGTCAATCAAACACTTTATTTGATAAAATGATACATTCTGATTGGCCATGCTTTGATATATACTGTCGCACAATTTTTAGTACAAATCAAAAAGTACAAATTTAAATTGTCCAGTACAGATTTGCATGCTAAAATATTTGGCATGGGTAGTCCTTTAGCTACTGGAATAGCTATTTGTTTGCAAATTAATACAGCTATCTGTAGAATCAGGTTCTTTGTAAATGGTATCCATGGTGACCATTACCTTGTAAACAGGGCCTTGAGTGTTCAGTAGCTTACATAACCATTCAACACATTCAACAATATTTTAATATCTGATTCCAAGACAACAATTCACCAGAAGATTTTAATTTGTTACATATCATTCTTTTACAAAATTATTACAAGATTATTATTAAGTGTTTATTTTTAAATTAGTATTTGAACATTACAGCTGAAGTCATTGACAACTAAATAAGGAGTAAATTTTGAACTGGGCTTCTGTTTTAGTAGAGTTTAGCATGGATGGGAAACAGAAGGCCACAAAATTTGGTTGTTTTCCTAGACATTTTCACTGCAATATAACAATAGTACTCTAAGTAGATCAACTTTATACATATACATTTTATTCTAGAAAAGGTTGTGCAAATGAAAAAAACTGTTTACTGTAATAATGTTTTACCCGTCTCTAGACCAGAATGCTTTTCACATTGATTTTGTTCATAAATTATGACTATTGTTCCTGTATTTTCGAGGGAATACAAAATTTCAATATGAAAGGATTTTAAAAACTATTATGGTAAAGAGACGGGGGTAAAACATCATCCCACACCAGGGGTATTACCAAGTCATTTGATAATATGTTTTTTTAACTGGCACATCATGTGCTTTGCAATATGATTCTGAATTAAAAAGATTTTGATATATGCATATGACTCAATGGCTCACCAACTGGTCAACATTTTCTAGGAAAGATGACAGGCAATGGAGTATTTGGAGATTCGACCCCTATTATATGGACATTTTTCAGCTGGAACTAACAAGTCCTTTGTTTTCTAATCCAAATGGACACAAAAACAATTCTTTCTTACAGCTGAATATTTCAGGGCATCTAATCCAGTGCCAATAAGACATCATAACCATAATTTTTTTAATATTAGAATCAACTGCCAGATTGTAGCCGTAGTGTTTTGCAGTCATGAGAAAACAACTGTACATAAATTGAAATGAATATTGAGAATTATTTGTGGTTAATAGATAGAAGAAATAAGGTGGGGGGTGAAACAAAGAGAAACGGGAAGAGTTAAGTAAACAACATTGGCACTGCAAAAGTCAATAAGTTCAGCTGTAATGTCAAAAGAGTTTTATTTCTCAAAGAAATAAATTTGGTTTTGTTTTATATAGCATGATGGTATTTTTAAAGCACCCTTGTAGAAACCACTACAGTCACGCTCAGTTCAGTCTTGTTCCCCCTGCACAGCCTTTTGACTCTTGTACTGTCTTTTGTGATTATGTAGTTTCTGGTCTATTTCTAACAAAGTGAAACTAGTTTAGTTCATGGTTTTCAGTAAACAACCATTATTGTTGTAACTGCATGGTATCCAGTCTTTGAAGATATCCTAAATATATACACATATATATATTTGTTATATATTTATCCCACATATATCAAGTGTAGATCTTGACCATAAGAATGTAGAAGCATCAATAAAAAGTTCTAAGCATTTGAAAAATATATATATTTTTTAATACAGATATGTTTTGACAGTATCCAATGCCATCTTCAGTGTGAAGATCGTTAGAATTTTGAATCAGATATATTATGCTACAATGATTGACATTAAAATACACAATAAGCTAAAAAGGGCATAAAATCAAAAGACAATTTAGAATGATTGATAATTATTTGCGAGAAGTAAAATAAATGATAGATACAAGAAATTGTTCAAGACTGAGATACATTTTTCTTGCCAGTAGTTTCTACAAGGGAATAAAATCATTATATTGAGAATTTAACTTGTTTTTTATACCAGTGAACACCATTGTAAATTTTGATTTCAATCTCGGAAAAAATAGGAATATAACTATTTCAAAAGCAAATAAATTTGTTATTGTCTTCAGTTGACTCGTCTCATTTGTTTGAATTTATATAGTACTGTTGTAGTTCCATTGTTATGATATTGGATGAGCACAAGGCAGTGGTTTTATAAGAAGAAGAGGCTTTATTTCCAAAAGAATCTTGATTTCCAGTGTTACAGCTGTGAAGGGGTTGGACATTGTACACCATTGAGCGGCGATATTGGTAACTGACTTTTCAGTTGTTGGGCCTTCATCACAGTCCTATATCTAGTACTTCGTACTAGTTTTTACATTTTCAGTGCATGCGCTAAAAGTGTGCAACAGTTTTATGATTTAGTAGTAAATAAAACATATTATTTATTTTTATTTAGTAGTAAATATGCACTCTAACTTACTTGCCCAATACAAGTTAATGTAGAATAGTCCTATGTCAACCCTAACATTTAACACACACATTAATTCTTAGGCTCATCACAAAATATATTTGTGTTGCCATGAGAGAAATTTTGCAATGAGCCTAGGAAAGCCTATGTTATAGGCAAGGTATTTCAAGTTTTCAAATCTGGACATCACAGCAGCCATATGATACAAGACAGTGATGTCATAATGGCATTGATTTGATTAGTCAGGGATGGTGGAACTTTGGGGTGAGGTGGTCCAGCCCTCACCCCCCCCCCCCCCCCCCCCCAAAAAAAATGCTTGGGTGGAGGGGGGATGGGGGTGGGACCGCCCACAAAATATTGGTTAAAAGATATTAATGCATGAGTTTACACAGTTAAAAAATTGTTTTGTGATAAATTTTACTGCAGTTGTAAGTAATCAAGTCAATACAATACAATACACTTTATTTAAGTCGCACAGAAAATGGTAATCTTAAATGTTTGTCTGGGAGACTCAAAAGTGCAATATCAAGACCTGGAGATTTGTTCTAAAATCATGAGACTGCCGTGTTTGTCTGATCTCAAGTTGTACTGCCATGTTCATGAGGGAGCGTAACCCAGTAAACATGAAATACTGTGGCTATTAGACAACAATATGAAAACCTTTCAGGAGAGGTTATAGTGCAAACAATAAAGCCGTGAAACACTAATTACTAAATAGTACAAAATAGTGCTAATTGAACAAAAGAAAACAATTGTACTATTTAGTATTACTAAAGTTTCACGGATTAATTGTTTGCACTCTATGCACCCCTATTTATTTATTTATTTAATCCTTCAGTTTATTAGTTGTCACTCACCCTGACCTCCCTAGAGGACATGGCCACACCCAACAAATGAACTCACTATAATAATAGACATGGAGACAGTTTGTTTACATGCATTTTGTTTTTATTGATTTTATCATTATATCAATAGTCTATTATTTTGTAAATACATAGTATTTCTAATACACAGACGTGTACAATGTGATCTGGTAGACATGCTTCAAAGCATAAATAGCTAGTGGATTCTCCATAGAAGAGAAAATCGAAATGGGATAAAAACTTTTCTGGTGAAAAGTCAAAAACATTTTGGTGTTGTGTATGACTGAATTAATATAAATTACATAATGATTTTTGTTTTAAATACATGCTATGCACTATAGTTTTGATTAATATCAAACATGACTATAATATTAAAATGTCAAAAATTATACTGAATAATACAATGTAATGACTCCAATTGTCCTTGATTGAATATTGAAGTTGTTTTTTTTTTCAGTTTATACTGGAATATTGTGTTCATGACAAATAAGAATGTTTTAATAGGCACCAACCACAAGGGCATTTTGGGCCTTCAATCAACAGAAAAACGTTTTTTTTTTAATCCCAAGAGAAACAACTCCAACAGACTTCTTTCTATAGCCCAGGCTAAAAATGCCCAGATAACAATGGCCCCATTTATTTTTACTGAATACAGCTGGCCAAATTGTTAAGTTACTTAAACTAGACATAACTATTCAAATGGAATATGTGTGCAAATCAACATTTAATTTCGGAGTACTAATAAGAATTTGATGTTGAGGATGTCCATGTATGTTGTTCATACATCTAAATATTTCCCAACACAAACTCTCTAATGATGTTGGGTGCAGAAGAGTCAAATCCAGCAATATCCAACATGCCATGGTCATCAGGGTCAGCAAGAGTAAACCCATTTGATGTCATGGCAACAACAATCAGTTTAGCATTGATTCCCATTGCTTGCCTGTAGTTCTGCAAAGCTTTAGCTGGGTGGATCTCTCCAGCATATGTTTCACAGTCTGTATAAACGATGAAAACATCAACTTTTCTTTTCTTTTCAAGGGCATAGATCATTGGCTGGGCACAGTCTGTCCCTCCCATTGGTAACTGAAAAACAAAATATAAAAGAAAGGATTAGAATAAATGGGAAAATAAATGAAATAATTGAATTGCATGAACAGTGGAATGGGACCATGCATGATAAGGGCCTCAATAAAACAATGGATGATTGAATAAATGAATGAGTGAATGAATAAATCAATAAAAGCATACAAATGAATATGAATGAACAACTAAACAAAAAAGACAGAGAACAAATGAATAAACAAATTATGGATTCATTCAGCCGCAGAGTGAATGAAGAGTGAATGAATCAATGATTAAATAAATTAATCAATATGAGAATGAAAGAATGAATGAATGAATGAAAGAATGAATGAATGAAAAAAAATGTATGAATGAAATCAATGAGCAAATGAAAGAATGAATGAATCAAAGAATGAATCAAAGTATGAATGAATGAATACAATTAATAAACTGATGATTGACAAAAATGAATAAAAGTGAGTGAATATATCAATAAGTGAAACACTAGGTAAGCCACTAATTGAAGCAAACAAACCAATGGATTTTCTTACATTGGAGATGGTATCCATGACGACATCAAGCTTATCAGTTGCCTTAATGTTGATCTTAACCAGCTCATGTGAAAATCCAACGAACTCATGTTGCTGTTCTGTTCTTGCTGTGGCCATAGCCATTGCTGCAGTAGCAACAGCTGGAGTGATTCCTGGTGTACCATTGCAGGAACCATACGACATAGAACCACTGACATCAAGAGCCAATAGGAAACGCTTGCCTGTGGGCTCAACGTTCTATTATATAGGCAACAAATAAATAAATTAAGTTTACTCATGTTTTCATATTAGAGTGCACGCACTAAAAGTGTGCAACAGTTATCACTATTTAGCAGTAAATAGCACTAATTAAACAAATGAAAACAATACAATTAGCATAAAATAAGCACTATTTAGTGGTATTTATGTTGCACACTTTACTGCATGCACTCTAGTACATTATTGTATAATTCAATCATTTAATTCAAATTTAGTTGAAGTCATTAGTCCAAACCTCACTAAAGCTCATTAAATTTAGGTCTGTTTTTCAAGCCATTCCAGTCAAGAGGTGAATGTATGGGCTTGCAATATATTCAGTATTTGACCTCACTATTTCAGGAAAAGCTTGTTTAAATGAGGTATTAGGATAGTAGCCAGGACTCAATTCGGTATGTGGGACTTGGTGTCAAAATATGCAATATTACGAGAAAAGAATTTAAAAAAAACATATTCCAAGTCTTTAATATGCAGAAAATGCCAGTCACGACAGTTAATTGAAAACTGTCTTCAAAAGCTGTCTTCTGTTTTGTTACACTATCACAGTATACTGATTTTTCTTGTCAACTTTACGGTACTCAACAATAACATAAACTCCCTCCCCTCCAGAACAACAAAAATTTTAGAAATCAAATTTTCAACCATTTTTTTTAATCACATGGAAATGATTAAATAATTTTTTTAACAAGGTAACAGGATGTTTTCTTGTTCAATTTGGAATAATTTGCACTATTTGCAGTCAAATTGCACCCATCCTACAGGCTCATCTAATTTTGAACTTTTTAAAAAAACAGACAAATCAATTTTAAATTGAAGTTGAAACCACCTTATTATCTTTACTTAGTAAATAAAGTGTATTGTAATAATATTACATGTGCTATTTATCATTCCCTACCTTGAATGACTTGTAAAAAGCATCGTCCAGTGCTGACTGGATCATTGAGTTTGGTTCCCATTTTAGACTTCCTTTGTCACCATGTCCAGATGCATACTGCTTCAAAGCTACCAGTACATTGAATGGATGAATACGTGCATCTTTTAGAACTTTCTCATCTCGTAGTTGATTGCAGACTATCGCGGCTTCATCTGTGAGTGGGTCAATTACACCAATTGAGCTCATCTTGCCTAGGTTTCTGATCATTGCTGTCATGGGCATTTTTTCCAACAGAGCCTTCCACACCTAACACAACAACAAGAATATATCAATATTCAATACACCATTAACTTAAAATCATAGCTACAGAGGTAAACGATCAGGGATGCTTGTCAAATCTTTTGGGGATGGATCATCATGTACTTTTTATGGTCAGATGTGTTTGTAGGCTCAAAAAGGTCAAAAAACCTAATATATATTAGATGTAGCTCAGTCTATGATTCTCAATTTTGGTTGTACTGCCAGCATCTCAGTTAATTTATGCAAACCTGAAAGAGTAAATATTTTTACAATCATCTGTTTAGCATCCTGGCCCACTTTTGAAGATTATCTTGGTTAATCATGACAACAAAATTGTGTTATGCAAAAAAAATAGGGTAACTCCAGAAAAAATCTGAGCTCATTCTCAAGATTGGAGAAATAGTCTTGATCTAGACCCCCCACCCCTCCCCTGCTTCTATCCTATCTACATAAAAATGTCAACAATGTTTGATACCTCTTGAGACTTGAGAAGATTGGTTGGTACGTGTTCTCGCACTAGACCATGTTCTCTGATGGCAGCAGCAACCTCATCTTCATTCATTGTCTTGGTTTTTTCAACAATGCTTAAGAATTCATAAGTCTTTGTAATGTCCTCGCTTACACCAGTTTTCATAGCATCTTCTTTGACTGCATCTAACCCTTTGACAACATACTTTACTATGAATCCAATAGTTGGGTTGTCAGGTTTGATATGACACAGGCGGAACAGATCCCGGTGTGACCAATTATTGCGCTGTTTGTACTTGGTTACTAGCATTGCCAGGTTTCTACCCTTTTTGTTGTTGTACCATTTGCAGATTGCTTTCCTGTGAGCTCTTCCCCAACCGGTCTTTGGCTTACTGATTTCCTCACAGCGTTCAACAAACTGAAACAGATGTGTTGGAATCCTCAGTACTTCTGAGAGGACTTCATAGGCTTTTTGCTTAGTTTCTTGATGGCTACAACGGGCACAGAGAGCAAGAGCTAAAATGATCGAATCTTGCTTGGCGGCACGGTTTTCAACACTGTACTCTCTTATCACTGAGACTGCTTCCACACCTCGTCCTTCTTCGATCAAAGCCAACAGTGCCTTGGCGTTCTCGAGGCCAAGCGCTTTCTGTGTGGCATAGAATGTCCCTCCTTCTGTCCCCATCACGATAAATCGCTTGAGTCTCATCATATTGTCGACAGCCCATACATACCCGCCAGCCTCATTCAAAACCTGGTTGTCTTTGAGCTTCTCTGTCTGAGCAACTTCGCCCTCCGCCATTACGACATCGTTTTGCTGTTGTTGGTTGGCCATTGTATTACACAAAAACAAACCAGCGAATTCTTGAGGATAAAATACGTCGTTTCTTAGTTTTAAAAGTTCGTTTTAGATCGCTTATTACTCTAGACTTCAAAACGTTTTTTTTTTTGCTGATAAACTCTCCAATGAAGTACTCACAAAAATGTATGAAACGTTCGACTTTTAGGCTTCTTTGGAGTTTGAACGGACCGTGTTGAATACAGTCGCAGTACACAAACTCAAAAAACAAGCTTGCTTTTATGCAGTTACTTCAAAAACCTCAGCAAAATAGTCCAAAGAGATAACGCTGCGATGAAATATCGAAACCGCTGGTAAAGCAGTTTTAAAGTTTTTCCGTGGGGGTGCCCGTGGGGGTACTACTGATAACAAATTATTTAATCTGTATTATAAATGTTCCAATCTTTTTAAAGAACTTATTTCATCTGTGGCCAATTATAACTAAAGAAGTAAACAATGAATTAAGTTGTTTTAATAAATGAAATATACTATACAAAACAGAGCGAGTTTATACACTACCCACCCCACCCCTCAAGTCTTGAAACTAGACCATAATATGGCGTTCAAGTTCATTGTTGGGTTCGATCCTGAACAAGAAAAAAAATAGTTTCTCGCTTTTTTTACTCACAAATATTTTCTATAACACATTTTTATACCTCATTTATACCAAAGGAAGACATTTATCAATAGGAAATAGCAAATGCTTTGGCTTTTATCGATATTTTGCCTCACGTGACACGAAGACGAATTTTTAATTAGGGGAATCCCCTGGAACTTTGGTCCAACGTTGCACCACATGAACGACACAAACTGAATTTCATTTTATAAGAGATTGCACCATCATATGTAAATATATACATAAATGTTTTATTCAAAACGACGATAAAATGATATGATAATCTTTTGAAAATTATTCATTATTGAAGAGTATTTCCAGAAGTGTCTTTTTTTTTAAATAAAGGAAGCGGAAGAACTGGAAAACTGGTGGGGGGAGGGAGGGGGGAGATTTTTCAAGAAAGAAATAAGATAAAGAATTTTGGGAATGACATTACGGAGGGTCACAATTTTATTTTCCAGGCTGAAGCTAGTTTAACATTGATACCGGTTTGAATCTCTTAGCTCGCTCAAATCCTCCGAAAAAGGTTGAACTGAATTTAAAATGTATTGCTTTATCAAAACTGATATGTTTCTCAATTGATTCACTCAAAGGATGCATGTGAAAAAAGTAACAAAAAAAGTGTTCACGGTTTGTGTGTTCTCACTGTAAAAGAATACATCAATCAACCATCCTGTAATTAAAAAGAATATTACCAAATCTGAAGTAAATAATACATCATAAAAAACAATTTTGTCAATAAAATGACATAACAATTAGTTTGTTGAAAATCTAATTATGGAGATTTACTCAAATGTTGAATTCAGTAAATACATGAAGTAAACAAGATCATGGACGTTTTTAAAAGTGCTTTAATAGATAGTTGAGTTCACTGGACTGTTATACTTTTGACAAAGGAATCTTGTCACGGACTGAGATGCAGCATTTGTGATATAATTTGACATTTAAAGTTTCTTTTAAAGAATTTATGTAATCAGGATTTTACAATACATAGGTTTGATCCAAAAATAACATGTAAATAAGGAAAAAAAACATAATTATGGTACAAAGGACCATTAATCTGTGGTTGAAACTTAAAATCAAAGTTAAGAAGAAACAATCTGTTAATTGTTACAATTAATCTTTACAGTTCTTTTAAATACATGTCTTGACAAGATAGGTGCAGCAGCCTCTCTCCATTCTGTACCAAAAACAAATTATTATATAGTTATGTTAATTCAAAATGTCCGCGTCCCACCCCACCCCACCTCCAATGTTTTCACATGATCATGGGTAGCCAAATGGTCCCAGTCGAAACACCTCACCTTTCATTATTTGAATATTGATTTGGTCTACGTTTGATTATTGCTGATTTCTCTAAAGGTATTCTTCCCTCTTATTGTCTAATTGAAAACACCTGTATGTTCTCAGTTTGTTTTTCGATAGTTAATAGAGGGAGATGGTTATGAAACCTATTGTTATATGTCTTTGTTTCCCTTTTGATCTTGAACGGGTCCTGACGGTGCACAATTTTTGACTTATTCCCATCCGAAATTGCAAAATAACTGATCATAACCATTATCTACATGATTATAGTTAGGAATGTTTAAATATCTATCGGAAGTCTTTAACTATTTAAGACCAGAAACCAAAAGAAAGATTTCAGACTGTTCAATCAGCCATAGCCAGCAAGGCTAAAACAATGCTAAAACAAAAGATTGTGCACTCAGTCACGCTTGAAAAACTTGTACAAAGAGTTATAACAATAGGTTTCATAACCATCTCCCTCTATTAACTATGGTTTTTCAGAGCCCTTCCATTGTCACAATGTGACATGTGCATCGCAACTGGATGCCTTTGCAACTTTGGCTGGATTTTTTTTCCTGTAACTTTATAATCATTGATATACCGAGGAGGCATCATCGATGTCCCAAAAAAAACTCCAGTCAAATTCGCAAATGTACCCGGTCATGATGCAACAATTTGAACTGTAATTAAATCTGAATCTTCATCATTTAAGATATTTAAATGGTAAATTATGCTAAACAATATAGCGTCAGCATACACCCTGGTTTGACTCCTGTGGAACATTTGAAACTGTGTGTAACATTAATTTTGTAAGTTTGTTATAACATGTGCAATAATTAACTCTTGGTATAAGACTTTCGAAAGGAATAACCCTTTGTAACTTTGTTACATCCAAGTGCAAGTTGTCCAAATGATGGCGTGTTTGATAATAAGAGAAGAGGATTTTTTGCCAGTATGTTATTACTCATGTAAAAAAAAAACAAAGAAAATACCATTTCTGTTTTTTTTTTCGTTCAATTTGCGTAGTTGATTTTTGAGCAATAACTATAGGTAATAAGATGGTTTCGAGTTCAATTTGGAAAATTAAATTATGTTCAATTTGGAAAATCGAGGGGCATAAATTAATAAATTAAATTTCGTTCTGAACGAAATGGCGAACGAAAGTAATTTTTAAAGTGCATTTAAATCGTGTAATTTTAGTGCATTCAAGGATGTTCAACTCGAGGCTTTAAAATTAGATCGCTCTTGGTAATGTTGTGTTTCAAGTTTGTAATCTCCAACTAACTTCCTCGGGAAAATCGCCGATGTTTCAAACAGTTACGCGGGATTGTTTTCGGTATCAGTTTACTGCATCGGTCGTAAATACTCAAACGAATGCATTTGGTTGAGAGAAGATTGTACGGACTTCAGATAATGATAGGACTGATGGATTGTGAATTTTCGACGAATAATTCGCATGAGCTACAGACTATATTCAGCGGACGGCTCGCTGCTGGAAGCGTACGCTACTAAGCAGAAAAAGTATCGTTAATACCATAAATATGTACTCTATCAGAATTACTTCAGTCGACAATGAAAGATTCGGAGAACTGGATCACTAAAATATTTCTGAAAGAATTTGCAATAATTTCAAAGTAAGTTTTGCTTGATGAAAGCAATTTTGCATTGTATTTTGCAATGTTTATACACGTGTGAACTTCAACTCGCGAAGTGTTTGACCTCTCATTTGTCAACATAAACAAACATATCATTTGCTCCAATTTTAGAATTGTGTCATCGTTTCACTTTAACATAGAATAATTACTCATTTGTAGTTGGTAACTATGTTGTTATATAATTTGAATTGATTTAGTCTATGTCTATGAACCGTTGCACAAGTTACAGTAGTGCGACCACTTGAAGCCGCTGGAGATCTGTCGGCCTTTGATGCGCAAGATCACTTGTTCGTATTATATAAATAAAAATAAATGAGTGCTATAATCAAGTCTGTGTATCATGCTTTCGTAATAAACCATTATTTTGATAATTTTTTTACAGCAAATTTCACTTGTTTCCGTTTTCTTATGCTAATTACAAAATACGTCACGGACATGCGCGACATGATTTTAATCCCATGCGCCCAGCCGTCAGTGGGGAGAGTATCGCGGGCGCACGAACCCCTGACGGCTGGAGACTGAGCCTACCGCTCACAGCGAAAATTGAAAACTTTTCAACAAGATCTCGCTTAGTTTTTTGCAAATTTCATGAGTATTTTTTTTTTAATAAATTTTTTTGCAAATAGAAATGTTTACAAAATTATAATTATTCTCTAGATAGTAAAAGAATTCCAAAAACATTTAGTTTTAGGGCGTATTTTGTCTTTTGAATCGAGTTGCAATTTGCACTGGTATTACAGCTTTCTGCACTGTTGTCGAGAATCGAGGATTTTTTGTAAGCATATTATTAAGTCAGTTTATGCTTCTTGGATGCATGTTATCAATAGTGTTAGTGTTTGCTTGGAATGACGATTTACACCACACAAAACCTGTTTGAATAAGATACATTTATTAATGACATACTTGCAAAAAATCCTCGATTCTGATTGGTCGAGAGTATTGCAGTTCAGGTGTAACACCAGTGCAGAAAGCTGTAACACCAGTGCAGAAAGCTGTAACACCAGTGCAGAAATTTGTAATACCAGTGCAAATTACAACTTGATTCAAAAGACAAAATACGCCATAAAACTAAATGTTTTTGGAATTTTTTACTATCTAGAGAATAATTGTAATTTTCTAAACGTTTCTATTTGCAAAAAGTGTAAAATTTTACAAAAATACTCAAGAAATCTGCAAAAAACTGAGCCAGATCTCGTTGAAAAGTTTTCAATTTTCGCATTGAGCGCGCGCTAGATGACAACATAATCACGCCTTCATTGGCGCGCGATCGTTCGAACTTGAATGAAAATCTCAACCAAATGCTTTTAAAAATCGACAAAATGGTTGATTTTTTTTTTTTTTTGCAAGTATATTATTAAAAGGTAATAAGATGGTTCCTCGTTCAATTTGGATTAATTTACAGTCGTTTGTTTTTCAAAGAGCCAAATTGCATTCGCCCTACGGGCTCATGCAATTACGAACTCTTTGAAAAACAAACTCGTGCAAATTAATTCCAAATTGAGCTCGAAACCATCTTATTACCTATACTTAAAGCAAATTAGATACAAAGTGTATTTATTTGTACGATTTCCTGCTAGAGGGATCAAATAAAAGAAAATATTAGACCATGCCTCCAGACACATATAGAGCTGAAGCGTCGCATGGCGGCTATACAGCCTTACGTATAGGCCGAAGATTTCGACAACGACCGCGCTATCGTCAGTGGCAGACCGAGCTAGCAAGGCTAACCCTGCGAGCCATTCGAACAGGGTCAGTGAGGGAGAAATAAGCCGGCCCCTAGACCATAAATAGCTAATTCCACGCCAAGCTTCACTGCGATCTACCGATTATATCTACTTTGACACGGCCTTTATACCTCTAAATTTAAAACGACCAATCCATGTGGGATAGATTGCGAGACATTAATTTGCAGTATACTGTCAGGACGGATGCGCATGCGTTACGTTTTATACGAGTAATTTTTTAAACTGTTCAACACACGACCTTGATTGCTTTACCTGGTTAAAAATCCCGAGCGTAGCGAGTTTATTCAACTACTTTTAAAACTCCAATTCTTAATAAAGTTTTATCAACTAAGATTAAGACTGCAAACAAAATTCATCAATATGGTCTTAAAACTTATATTTAGCATGATCGGTTGAGATACATATGTACACATTTTGATCCCACATTTCAGGACCAGTGAACTACAGTCTAGCAGGAAACTGCTTAAAATCTTCAAATCTGATGAAGATCTACGATAAGATACTTAAACTGAGATCTTTGCTGGTCTCATAATCCCTTATATAAAGTGCCGTGTATAAAGTACTTTTTCTGAAATCAGTATGATAAACAGTTACGTTGAGATGATATACAGAAAATATTGCTAGTACACGCTCATTAAATTATCGGTCAAACTAAACAAATGGGCAGATCAACAACAACAACAACAACTACTAAATGTAGAAAAAAAAACAAGCGAAAAATAAAGAAAAGTAAAAACGAACAGAAATGGAAATATTCACTTACAAAATAAAAGACCAAGTCACTCATTTTTGTATCCGATTACGATAGAGCTATACAATATTGAAAAGACTGTAGGCAGGCTACTGAATTACATGACAAAAATCGAGACCCGCAAGTCTCCTAACATTAAGGGATATCGACAGTCTGCCGCAAATATTTTTTTGAAATATGATATTGTGCCACAACTCCGAGATAGTGCTAAACTAATGAAAAAAATATTTTCCGTATGAGAGAGGGTTTCTATGTGATTTTGATGACTGCGTTGGGTTCCCTGTGCATAGTCTAATCCGTACATTAATCTTTACGAACTCTTTCAACAACAATCTCGTGATTGCATAAGCGCGTAGGTCGAATTGAACGTGGGAAACCATCTTATTACCTGCTTTTAATGATATACTTTCCAAAGATTCAATGCTTTTTTGTTTTCGATTTTGAGAATCATTTGGTCGAGAATTTGATTAAAATTCGATCGAGGTAACGCACGTCGATAATGGCGTGATTGTTTCGTCATCTGGCGCTCACGCTGAATTCGAAAACTGAGAACGTTGCCATTTCAATTCATTTGCTCAATTTTTTGCAAATTTCTTGCGTGGTTATTTTTATAGAATTTCAAACTTTATGCAACTGAAAATGTTTAGAAAATCAAAATCGTTCTCTAGATTCTAACTATTTTCCAAAACATTGAGTTTAAGGGCGTACTTTAATTGAGAGTCTCAATGGGGGTGTAGCGTTGACGGCTGACGGCTAAAAAATCGTCATTTTGACGGTTGACGACTAAAATTGTGGCGTTTTGACGTTTGACGGTAAATTACAGTAGCTGACGGCTAAGTTAACTAGTTAAATATTAATATGACAGTTTTTAATAATTAATTTACCAATAAAATTCTAAATAATCGCTAATTCAGCCTGTGATAAAGTGAATATAAATTGAATTTTTCTCTAGTGTATCGGTACACTATAATATTACGTTATAATTACAATTATATAAAGGTGAGTACCTTTACTGTTAAAACGCGCCGCTGTTGTTATTTTTTTCCAGCGCATGTGATTATAGACTTAGGACCGGTCATTACTTATCGCCTGGGGGTTGCGGAGGATTTTTTGTAGACGCTGTAAAATTCAACAGATTCCCCCCTACAGCATCATAACATTGTGATGATCTCCCCTCATAGGTAGGGAAAAGTCAAGTGACCCCCCCTCATATATTTTTTTGATGATGATTTACAGCAATTTTGCGCGATTTTAAGTAATTTTGAGCAATATCAATCAATTTTGTGGGATTTTGAGCAATTGTTAGCTATTTTGAGCAATTTTGAGCGATTTTAGGCGACTTAAAGTGCCAAGTTTAGCCTTTCCAAATTGTAAATGATCCCCTCTTTCAAAGCTGTCATTTCCGTCTGATCCCCGCTTTTGCTTTTATGAAAATGAACTGATCCCCCCCCCTCCAAAAAAAAAATCTCCCACCCCCCAGGCGATAAATAATGACGGGTCCCTAACACTAAGTCTCTTCGATATTAGCCTTGGTATCAGGACTTCTGGGGAAGGGGAGGTGGCCTTGCGAGAGGCTGATACTTAGGCTAATTCGATATCACTGTCCGCTTATCATCAGAATCAGTTTCATATTCATCAACCTGCTTGGTTGCTTATCGAGCTTTTCGTCCTAGCTCAATTCTATAAAGTGTTTTAACGATGCTCATTTTAAAGATGAAAGATCACTCGCGACGTGCAACGATTTATAGCCTAGCCTGCAGCCTGATAAACATGGCATGTGATATCTGGAGGGGAGACTTCCATCGGAACAGGGCGGGATGCTTTTGGAAAGTTTTGAAAATGATCCCTTAAAGGTATCAAAGTTCTATCCAGAAGGACGTGACAAAACATGATTTTTAATCCTAAAAGGTACCAACTCAAATACGAACAATTGAATATAATGGTCGTAAAATCGAGACCTTGTTTTTGAATATTCGTGAATACCCTAAAAGGAAAAAGCTTCAATTCTGAGAGTCTGAGAACGTCTAAGAGACCCTTAAAGGTACCAGATCTCCGATTTTAACCCCTTTAAAATATGCAACGATCATCCCCACCCACTGATAAAAGGGGGTCCCACTCCCGGTGTCACGTCAGTGCGATTGAATATTTGACCAGCACGGCCCCTGACCAGGAATTTGCTGAAAGCGAATCCCGAGATGTATTTGAATGACCTTTAATCAGTTTATTGACAGTTTGTCACATTTATAACTAACCGAATAAAGATGTAATGTCTTCGAATACTTGATACTAGTATACACGTTTGATTTGTGAAGTCAAAAAATCAGCCTTGACGGTTAATGTTTTTGACGCTTGACGGTGAAAATTTCTTTCATTTGACGCTTGACGGTTAAAATTAAGGCTGTTTGACGGTTGACGTTTAACCCCATTGAGACCCTATTAATTGTTTTTTCAATCAAGTTGCAATTTGCACTGGTATTACAGCTTTTTGCACTGGGGTTATTGCTGAACTGCACTGCTCTCGAGCAATCAATAAGAGCCGAGGATTTTTTGATTTTTATGTTATTACTCAAGTAAAACAAACAAAGAAAATACCATTTCTGTTTTTTTTTCAATTGTCGCAATTGATTTTTGAGCAATAAAGTCACTTTATGTGTATTTTTTTGTACGATTTCCTGCTAGAAGGTTCAAATAAAAGAAAATATTAGACCATGCCTCCAGACACATATAGAGCTGAAGCGTCGCATGGCGGCTATACAGCCTTACGTATAGGCCGAAGATTTCGACAACGACCGCGCTATCGTCAGTGGCAGACCGAGCTAGCAAGGCTAACCCTGCGAGCCATTCGAACAGGGTCAGTGAGGGAGAAATAAGCCGGCCCCTAGACCATAAATAGCTAATTCCACGCCAAGCTTCACTGCGATCTACCGATTATATCTACTTTGACACGGCCTTTATACCTCTAAATTTAAAACGACCAATCCATGTGGGATAGATTGCGAGACATTAATTTGCAGTATACTGTCAGGACGGATGCGCATGCGTTACGTTTTATACGAGTAATTTTTTAAACTGTTCAACACACGACCTTGATTGCTTTACCTGGTTAAAAATCCCGAGCGTAGCGAGTTTATTCAACTACTTTTAAAACTCCAATTCTTAATAAAGTTTTATCAACTAAGATTAAGACTGCAAACAAAATTCATCAATATGGTCTTAAAACTTATATTTAGCATGATCGGTTGAGATACATATGTACACATTTTGATCCCACATTTCAGGACCAGTGAACTACAGTCTAGTAGGAGACTGCTTAAAATCTTCTAATCTGATGAAGATCTACGATAAGATACTTAAACTGAGATCTTTGCTGGTCTCATAATCCCTTATATAAAGTGCCGTGTATAAAGTACTTTTTCTGAAATCAGTATGATAAACAGTTACGTTGAGATGATATACAGAAAATATTGCTAGTACACGCTCATTAAATTATCGGTCAAACTAAACAAATGGGCAGATCAACAACAACAACTACTAAATGTAGAAAAAAAAACAAGCGAAAAATAAAGAAAAGTAAAAACGAACAGAAATGGAAATATTCACTTACAAAATAAAAGACCAAGTCACTCATTTTTGTATCCGATTACGATAGAGCTATACAATATTGAAAAGACTGTAGGCAGGCTACTGAATTACATGACAAAAATCGAGACCCGCAAGTCTCCTAACATTAAGGGATATCGACAGTCTGCTGCAAATATTTTTTTGAAATATGATATTGTGCCACAACTCCGAGATAGTGCTAAACTAATGAAAAAAATATTTTCCGTATGAGAGAGGGTTTCTATGTGATTTTGATGACTGCGTTGGGTTCCCTGTGCATAGTCTAATCCGTACATTAATCTTTACGAACTCTTTCAACAACAATCTCGTGATTGCATAAGCGCGTAGGTCGAATTGAACGTGGGAAACCATCTTATTACCTGCTTTTAATGATATACTTTCCAAAGATTCAATGCTTTTTTGTTTTCGATTTTGAGAATCATTTGGTCGAGAATTTGATTAAAATTCGATCGAGGTAACGCACGTCGATAATGGCGTGATTGTTTCGTCATCTGGCGCTCACGCTGAATTCGAAAACTGAGAACGTTGCCATTTCAATTCATTTGCTCAATTTTTTGCAAATTTCTTGCGTGGTTATTTTTATAGAATTTCAAACTTTATGCAACTGAAAATGTTTAGAAAATCAAAATCGTTCTCTAGATTCTAAACATTTCCCAAAACATTGAGTTTTAGGGCGTACTTTGTCTTTTCAATCAAGTTGCATTTTGCACTGGTATTACAGCTTTTTGCACTGGGGTTATTGCTGAACTGCACTGCACTCGAGCAATCAATAAGAGCCGAGGATTTTTTGATTTTTATGTTATTACTCAAGTTAAACAAACAAAGAAAATACCATTTCTGTTTTTTTTTTCAATTGTCGCAGTTGATTTTTGAGCAATAAAGTCACTTTATGCTTCTTGGATGCATGTTATCAATAGTGTTAGTGTTTGCTTTCAATGACGATTTACACCACACAAAACTTGTTTGAATAAGATACATTTATTTAAAGCAAATTTATTTATTTGTACGATTTCCTGCTAGAAGGTCCAAATAAAACAAAGTATTAGACCATGCCTCCAGACACATATAGAGCTGAAGCGTCGCATGGCGGCTATACAGCCTTACGTATAGGCCGAAGATTTCGACAACGACCGCGCTATCGTCAGTGGCAGACCGAGCTAGCAAGGCTAACCCTGCGAACCATTCGAACAGGGTCAGTGAGGGAGAAATAAGCCGGCCCATAGACCATAAATAGCTAATTCCACGCCAAGCTTCACTGCGATCTACCGATTACATCTACTTTGACACGGCCTTTATACCTCTAAATTTAAAACGAACAAACCATGTGGGATAGATTGCTAGCCATTAATCTGCAGTATACTGTCAGGACGGATGCGCATGCGTTACGTTTTATACGAGTCATTTTTTGAACTGTTCAACACACGAAATTGATTGGTTTACCAGGTTAAAAATCCCGAGCGTAGCGAGTTTATTCAACTACTTTTAAAACTCCAATTCTTAATAAAGTTTTATCAACTAAGATTAAGACTGAAAACAAACTTCATCAATATGGTCTTAAAACTTATATTTAGCATGATCGGTTGAGATACATATGTACACATTTTGATCCCACATTTCAGGACCAGTGAACTGCAGTCTAGCAGGAGACTGCTTAAAATCTTCAAATCTGATGAAGATCTACGATAAGATACTTAAACTGAGATCTTTGCTGGTATCATAATCCCTTATATAAAGTGCCGTGTATAAAGTACTTTCTCTGAAATCAGTATGATAAACAGTCACGCTGAGATGATATACAGAAAATATTGCTAGTACACGCTCATTAAGTTATCGGTCAAGCTAAACAAATGCGCAGATCAACAACAACAACTAAATATAGAAAAAAAACAAGCGAAAAATAAAGAAAAGTAAAAACGAACAGAAATGGAAATATTCACTTACAAAATAAAAGACCAAGTCACTCATTTTTGTGTCCGATTACGATAGAGCTATACAATATTGAAAAGACTGTAGGCAGGCTACTGAATTACATGACAAAAATCGAGACCCGCAAGTCTCCTAACATTAAGGGCTATCAACAGTCCGCCGCAAATTTTTTTTTGAAATATGATATTGTGCCACAACTCCGAGATAGTGCTAGACTAATGAAAAAATTCTTTTCCGAATGAGGGAGGATTTCTATGTGATTTTGATGACTGCGTTGGGTTCCCTGTGCATAGTCTAATCCGTAGATTAATCTTTACGAACTCTTTCAACAACAATCTCGTGATTGCATAAGCGCGTAGGTCGAATTGAACGTGGGAAACCATCTTATTACCTGCTTTTAATGATATACTTTCCAAAGATTCAATGCTTTTTTGTTTTCGAATTTGAGAAACATTTGGTCGAGAATTTGATTCAAATTCGATCGAGCTAGCGCACGTCGATAATGGCGTGATTGTTTCGTCATCTCGCGCTAGCGCTGAATTCGAAAACTGAAAACATTTCCATTTCAATTCATTTGCACAATTTTTTGCAAATTTCTTGCGTGGTTATTTTTATAGAATTTCAAACTTTATGCAACTGAAAATGTTTAGAAAATCAAAATCGTTCTCTAGATTCTAACTATTTTCCAAAACATTGAGTTTAAGGGCGTACTTTAATTGAGAGTCTCAATGGGGGTGTAGCGTTGACGGCTGACGGCTAAAAAATCGTCATTTTGACGGTTGACGACTAAAATTGTGGCGTTTTGACGTTTGATGGTAAATTACAGTAGCTGACGGCTAAGTTAACTAGTTAAATATTAATATGACAGTTTTTAATAATTAATTTACCAATAAAATTCTAAATAATCGCTAATTCAGCCTGTGATAAAGTGAATATAAAGAGAATTTTTCTCTAGTGTATCGGTACACTATAATATTACGTTATAATTACAATTATATAAAGGTGAGTACCTTTACTGTTAAAACGCGCCGCTGTTGTTATTTTTTTCCAGCGCATGTGATTATAGACTTAGGACCGGTCATTACTTATCGCCTGGGGGTTGCGGAGGATTTTTTGTAGACGCTGTAAAATTCAACAGATTCCCCCCTACAGCATCATAACATTGTGATGATCTCCCCTCATAGGTAGGGAAAAGTCAAGTGACCCCCCCTCATATATTTTTTTGATGATGATTTACAGCAATTTTGCGCGATTTTAAGTAATTTTGAGCAATATCAATCAATTTTGAGGGATTTTGAGCAATTGTTAGCTATTTTGAGCAATTTTGAGCGATTTTAGGCGACTTAAAGTGCCAAGTTTAGCCTTTCCAAATTGTAAATGATCCCCTCTTTCAAAGCTGTCATTTCCGTCTGATCCCCGCTTTTGCTTTTATGAAAATGAACTGATCCCCCCCTCCAAAAAAAAAATCTCCCACCCCCCAGGCGATAAATAATGACGGGTCCCTAACACTAAGTCTCTTCGATATTAGCCTTGGTATCAGGACTTCTGGGGAAGGGGAGGTGGCCTTGCGAGAGGCTGATACTTAGGCTAATTCGATATCACTGTCCGCTTATCATCAGAATCAGTTTCATATTCATCAACCTGCTTGGTTGCTTATCGAGCTTTTCGTCCTAGCTCAATTCTATAAAGTGTTTTAACGATGCTCATTTTAAAGATGAAAGATCACTCGCGACGTGCAACGATTTATAGCCTAGCCTGCAGCCTGATAAACATGGCATGTGATATCTGGAGGGGAGACTTCCATCGGAACAGGGCGGGATGCTTTTGGAAAGTTTTGAAAATGATCCCTTAAAGGTATCAAAGTTCTATCCAGAAGGACGTGACAAAACATGATTTTTAATCCTAAAAGGTACCAACTCAAATACGAACAATTGAATATAATGGTCGTAAAATCGAGACCTTGTTTTTGAATATTCGTGAATACCCTAAAAGGAAAAAGCTTCAATTCTGAGAGTCTGAGAACGTCTAAGAGACCCTTAAAAGTACCAGATCTCCGATTTTAACCCCTTTAAAATATGCAACGATCATCCCCACCCACTGATAAAAGGGGGTCCCACTCCCGGTGTCACGTCAGTGCGATTGAATATTTGACCAGCACGGCCCCTGACCAGGAATTTGCTGAAAGCGAATCCCGAGATGTATTTGAATGACCTTTAATCAGTTTATTGACAGTTTGTCACATTTATAACTAACCGAATAAAGATGTAATGTCTTCGAATACTTGATACTAGTATACACGTTTGATTTGTGAAGTCAAAAAATCAGCCTTGACGGTTAATGTTTTTGACGCTTGACGGTGAAAATTTCTTTCATTTGACGCTTGACGGTTAAAATTAAGGCTGTTTGACGGTTGACGTTTAACCCCATTGAGACCCTATTAATTGTTTTTTCAATCAAGTTGCAATTTGCACTGGTATTACAGCTTTTTGCACTGGGGTTATTGCTGAACTGCACTGCTCTCGAGCAATCAATAAGAGCCGAGGATTTTTTGATTTTTATGTTATTACTCAAGTAAAACAAACAAAGAAAATACCATTTCTGTTTTTTTTTCAATTGTCGCAATTGATTTTTGAGCAATAAAGTCACTTTATGTGTATTTTTTTGTACGATTTCCTGCTAGAAGGTTCAAATAAAAGAAAATATTAGACCATGCCTCCAGACACATATAGAGCTGAAGCGTCGCATGGCGGCTATACAGCCTTACGTATAGGCCGAAGATTTCGACAACGACCGCGCTATCGTCAGTGGCAGACCGAGCTAGCAAGGCTAACCCTGCGAGCCATTCGAACAGGGTCAGTGAGGGAGAAATAAGCCGGCCCCTAGACCATAAATAGCTAATTCCACGCCAAGCTTCACTGCGATCTACCGATTATATCTACTTTGACACGGCCTTTATACCTCTAAATTTAAAACGACCAATCCATGTGGGATAGATTGCGAGACATTAATTTGCAGTATACTGTCAGGACGGATGCGCATGCGTTACGTTTTATACGAGTAATTTTTTAAACTGTTCAACACACGACCTTGATTGCTTTACCTGGTTAAAAATCCCGAGCGTAGCGAGTTTATTCAACTACTTTTAAAACTCCAATTCTTAATAAAGTTTTATCAACTAAGATTAAGACTGCAAACAAAATTCATCAATATGGTCTTAAAACTTATATTTAGCATGATCGGTTGAGATACATATGTACACATTTTGATCCCACATTTCAGGACCAGTGAACTACAGTCTAGTAGGAGACTGCTTAAAATCTTCTAATCTGATGAAGGTCTACGATAAGATACTTAAACTGAGATCTTTGCTGGTCTCATAATCCCTTATATAAAGTGCCGTGTATAAAGTACTTTTTCTGAAATCAGTATGATAAACAGTTACGTTGAGATGATATACAGAAAATATTGCTAGTACACGCTCATTAAATTATCGGTCAAACTAAACAAATGGGCAGATCAACAACAACAACAACAACTACTAAATATAGAAAAAAAAACAAGCGAAAAATAAAGAAAAGTAAAAACGAACAGAAATGGAAATATTCACTTACAAAATAAAAGACCAAGTCACTCATTTTTGTATCCGATTACGATAGAGCTATACAATATTGAAAAGACTGTAGGCAGGCTACTGAATTACATGACAAAAATCGAGACCCGCAAGTCTCCTAACATTAAGGGATATCGACAGTCTGCCGCAAATATTTTTTTGAAATATGATATTGTGCCACAACTCCGAGATAGTGCTAAACTAATGAAAAAAATATTTTCCGTATGAGAGAGGGTTTCTATGTGATTTTGATGACTGCGTTGGGTTCCCTGTGCATAGTCTAATCCGTACATTAATCTTTACGAACTCTTTCAACAACAATCTCGTGATTGCATAAGCGCGTAGGTCGAATTGAACGTGGGAAACCATCTTATTACCTGCTTTTAATGATATACTTTCCAAAGATTCAATGCTTTTTTGTTTTCGATTTTGAGAATCATTTGGTCGAGAATTTGATTAAAATTCGATCGAGGTAACGCACGTCGATAATGGCGTGATTGTTTCGTCATCTGGCGCTCACGCTGAATTCGAAAACTGAGAACGTTGCCATTTCAATTCATTTACTCAATTTTTTGCAAATTTCTTGCGTGGTTATTTTTATAGAATTTCAAACTTTATGCAACTGAAAATGTTTAGAAAATCAAAATCGTTCTCTAGATTCTAACTATTTTCCAAAACATTGAGTTTAAGGGCGTACCTTAATTGAGAGTCTCAATGGGGGTGTAGCGTTGACGGCTGACGGCTAAAAAATCGTCATTTTGACGGTTGACGACTAAAATTGTGGCGTTTTGACGTTTGACGGTAAATTACAGTAGCTGACGGCTAAGTTAACTAGTTAAATATTAATATGACAGTTTTTAATAATTAATTTACCAATAAAATTCTAAATAATCGCTAATTCAGCCTGTGATAAAGTGAATATAAAGAGAATTTTTCTCTAGTGTATCGGTACACTATAATATTACGTTATAATTACAATTATATAAAGGTGAGTACCTTTACTGTTAAAACGCGCCGCTGTTGTTATTTTTTTCCAGCGCATGTGATTATAGACTTAGGGCCGGTCATTATTTATCGCCTGGGGGTTGCGGAGGATTTTTTGTAGACGCTGTAAAATTCAACAGATTCCCCCCTACAGCATCATAACATTGTGATGATCTCCCCTCATAGGTAGGGAAAAGTCAAGTGACCCCCCCTCATATATTTTTTTGATGATGATTTACAGCAATTTTGCGCGATTTTAAGTAATTTTGAGCAATATCAATCAATTTTGAGGGATTTTGAGCAATTGTTAGCTATTTTGAGCAATTTTGAGCGATTTTAGGCGACTTAAAGTGCCAAGTTTAGCCTTTCCAAATTGTAAATGATCCCCTCTTTCAAAGCTGTCATTTCCGTCTGATCCCCGCTTTTGCTTTTATGAAAATGAACTGATCCCCCCCCCCTCCAAAAAAAAAATCTCCCACCCCCCAGGCGATAAATAATGACGGGTCCCTAACACTAAGTCTCTTCGATATTAGCCTTGGTATCAGGACTTCTGGGGAAGGGGAGGTGGCCTTGCGAGAGGCTGATACTTAGGCTAATTCGATATCACTGTCCGCTTATCATCAGAATCAGTTTCATATTCATCAACCTGCTTGGTTGCTTATCGAGCTTTTCGTCCTAGCTCAATTCTATAAAGTGTTTTAACGATGCTCATTTTAAAGATGAAAGATCACTCGCGACGTGCAACGATTTATAGCCTAGCCTGCAGCCTGATAAACATGGCATGTGATATCTGGAGGGGAGACTTCCATCGGAACAGGGCGGGATGCTTTTGGAAAGTTTTGAAAATGATCCCTTAAAGGTATCAAAGTTCTATCCAGAAGGACGTGACAAAACATGATTTTTAATCCTAAAAGGTACCAACTCAAATACGAACAATTGAATATAATGGTCGTAAAATCGAGACCTTGTTTTTGAATATTCGTGAATACCCTAAAAGGAAAAAGCTTCAATTCTGAGAGTCTGAGAACGTCTAAGAGACCCTTAAAAGTACCAGATCTCCGATTTTAACCCCTTTAAAATATGCAACGATCATCCCCACCCACTGATAAAAGGGGGTCCCACTCCCGGTGTCACGTCAGTGCGATTGAATATTTGACCAGCACGGCCCCTGACCAGGAATTTGCTGAAAGCGAATCCCGAGATGTATTTGAATGACCTTTAATCAGTTTATTGACAGTTTGTCACATTTATAACTAACCGAATAAAGATGTAATGTCTTCGAATACTTGATACTAGTATACACGTTTGATTTGTGAAGTCAAAAAATCAGCCTTGACGGTTAATGTTTTTGACGCTTGACGGTGAAAATTTCTTTCATTTGACGCTTGACGGTTAAAATTAAGGCTGTTTGACGGTTGACGTTTAACCCCATTGAGACCCTATTAATTGTTTTTTCAATCAAGTTGCAATTTGCACTGGTATTACAGCTTTTTGCACTGGGGTTATTGCTGAACTGCACTGCTCTCGAGCAATCAATAAGAGCCGAGGATTTTTTGATTTTTATGTTATTACTCAAGTAAAACAAACAAAGAAAATACCATTTCTGTTTTTTTTTTCAATTGTCGCAATTGATTTTTGAGCAATAAAGTCACTTTATGTGTATTTTTTTGTACGATTTCCTGCTAGAAGGTTCAAATAAAAGAAAATATTAGACCATGCCTCCAGACACATATAGAGCTGAAGCGTCGCATGGCGGCTATACAGCCTTACGTATAGGCCGAAGATTTCGACAACGACCGCGCTATCGTCAGTGGCAGACCGAGCTAGCAAGGCTAACCCTGCGAGCCATTCGAACAGGGTCAGTGAGGGAGAAATAAGCCGGCCCCTAGACCATAAATAGCTAATTCCACGCCAAGCTTCACTGCGATCTACCGATTATATCTACTTTGACACGGCCTTTATACCTCTAAATTTAAAACGACCAATCCATGTGGGATAGATTGCGAGACATTAATTTGCAGTATACTGTCAGGACGGATGCGCATGCGTTACGTTTTATACGAGTAATTTTTTAAACTGTTCAACACACGACCTTGATTGCTTTACCTGGTTAAAAATCCCGAGCGTAGCGAGTTTATTCAACTACTTTTAAAACTCCAATTCTTAATAAAGTTTTATCAACTAAGATTAAGACTGCAAACAAAATTCATCAATATGGTCTTAAAACTTATATTTAGCATGATCGGTTGAGATACATATGTACACATTTTGATCCCACATTTCAGGACCAGTGAACTACAGTCTAGTAGGAGACTGCTTAAGATCTTCTAATCTGATGAAGGTCTACGATAAGATACTTAAACTGAGATCTTTGCTGGTCTCA
The DNA here is from genome assembly GCA_918843875.1 of Diadumene lineata. Taxonomy (NCBI): domain Eukaryota; kingdom Metazoa; phylum Cnidaria; class Anthozoa; order Actiniaria; family Diadumenidae; genus Diadumene; species Diadumene lineata. Next base: position 3,625,364 of record OU974075.1, on the reverse strand, counting down.
TAATCCCTTATATAAAGTGCCGTGTATAAAGTACTTTTTCTGAAATCAGTATGATAAACAGTTACGTTGAGATGATATACAGAAAATATTGCTAGTACACGCTCATTAAATTATCGGTCAAACTAAACAAATGGGCAGATCAACAACAACAACAACAACTACTAAATATAGAAAAAAAAACAAGCGAAAAATAAAGAAAAGTAAAAACGAACAGAAATGGAAATATTCACTTACAAAATAAAAGACCAAGTCACTCATTTTTGTATCCGATTACGATAGAGCTATACAATATTGAAAAGACTGTAGGCAGGCTACTGAATTACATGACAAAAATCGAGACCCGCAAGTCTCCTAACATTAAGGGATATCGACAGTCTGCCGCAAATATTTTTTTGAAATATGATATTGTGCCACAACTCCGAGATAGTGCTAAACTAATGAAAAAAATATTTTCCGTATGAGAGAGGGTTTCTATGTGATTTTGATGACTGCGTTGGGTTCCCTGTGCATAGTCTAATCCGTACATTAATCTTTACGAACTCTTTCAACAACAATCTCGTGATTGCATAAGCGCGTAGGTCGAATTGAACGTGGGAAACCATCTTATTACCTGCTTTTAATGATATACTTTCCAAAGATTCAATGCTTTTTTGTTTTCGATTTTGAGAATCATTTGGTCGAGAATTTGATTAAAATTCGATCGAGGTAACGCACGTCGATAATGGCGTGATTGTTTCGTCATCTGGCGCTCACGCTGAATTCGAAAACTGAGAACGTTGCCATTTCAATTCATTTACTCAATTTTTTGCAAATTTCTTGCGTGGTTATTTTTATAGAATTTCAAACTTTATGCAACTGAAAATGTTTAGAAAATCAAAATCGTTCTCTAGATTCTAACTATTTTCCAAAACATTGAGTTTAAGGGCGTACCTTAATTGAGAGTCTCAATGGGGGTGTAGCGTTGACGGCTGACGGCTAAAAAATCGTCATTTTGACGGTTGACGACTAAAATTGTGGCGTTTTGACGTTTGACGGTAAATTACAGTAGCTGACGGCTAAGTTAACTAGTTAAATATTAATATGACAGTTTTTAATAATTAATTTACCAATAAAATTCTAAATAATCGCTAATTCAGCCTGTGATAAAGTGAATATAAATTGAATTTTTCTCTAGTGTATCGGTACACTATAATATTACGTTATAATTACAATTATATAAAGGTGAGTACCTTTACTGTTAAAACGCGCCGCTGTTGTTATTTTTTTCCAGCGCATGTGATTATAGACTTAGGGCCGGTCATTATTTATCGCCTGGGGGTTGCGGAGGATTTTTTGTAGACGCTGTAAAATTCAACAGATTCCCCCCTACAGCATCATAACATTGTGATGATCTCCCCTCATAGGTAGGGAAAAGTCAAGTGACCCCCCCTCATATATTTTTTTGATGATGATTTACAGCAATTTTGCGCGATTTTAAGTAATTTTGAGCAATATCAATCAATTTTGAGGGATTTTGAGCAATTGTTAGCTATTTGGAGCAATTTTGAGCGATTTTAGGCGACTTAAAGTGCCAAGTTTAGCCTTTCCAAATTGTAAATGATCCCCTCTTTCAAAGCTGTCATTTCCGTCTGATCCCCGCTTTTGCTTTTATGAAAATGAACTGATCCCCCCCCCCTCCAAAAAAAAAATCTCCCACCCCCCAGGCGATAAATAATGACGGGTCCCTAACACTAAGTCTCTTCGATATTAGCCTTGGTATCAGGACTTCTGGGGAAGGGGAGGTGGCCTTGCGAGAGGCTGATACTTAGGCTAATTCGATATCACTGTCCGCTTATCATCAGAATCAGTTTCATATTCATCAACCTGCTTGGTTGCTTATCGAGCTTTTCGTCCTAGCTCAATTCTATAAAGTGTTTTAACGATGCTCATTTTAAAGATGAAAGATCACTCGCGACGTGCAACGATTTATAGCCTAGCCTGCAGCCTGATAAACATGGCATGTGATATCTGGAGGGGAGACTTCCATCGGAACAGGGCGGGATGCTTTTGGAAAGTTTTGAAAATGATCCCTTAAAGGTATCAAAGTTCTATCCAGAAGGACGTGACAAAACATGATTTTTAATCCTAAAAGGTACCAACTCAAATACGAACAATTGAATATAATGGTCGTAAAATCGAGACCTTGTTTTTGAATATTCGTGAATACCCTAAAAGGAAAAAGCTTCAATTCTGAGAGTCTGAGAACGTCTAAGAGACCCTTAAAGGTACCAGATCTCCGATTTTAACCCCTTTAAAATATGCAACGATCATCCCCACCCACTGATAAAAGGGGGTCCCACTCCCGGTGTCACGTCAGTGCGATTGAATATTTGACCAGCACGGCCCCTGACCAGGAATTTGCTGAAAGCGAATCCCGAGATGTATTTGAATGACCTTTAATCAGTTTATTGACAGTTTGTCACATTTATAACTAACCGAATAAAGATGTAATGTCTTCGAATACTTGATACTAGTATACACGTTTGATTTGTGAAGTCAAAAAATCAGCCTTGACGGTTAATGTTTTTGACGCTTGACGGTGAAAATTTCTTTCATTTGACGCTTGACGGTTAAAATTAAGGCTGTTTGACGGTTGACGTTTAACCCCATTGAGACCCTATTAATTGTTTTTTCAATCAAGTTGCAATTTGCACTGGTATTACAGCTTTTTGCACTGGGGTTATTGCTGAACTGCACTGCTCTCGAGCAATCAATAAGAGCCGAGGATTTTTTGATTTTTATGTTATTACTCAAGTAAAACAAACAAAGAAAATACCATTTCTGTTTTTTTTTCAATTGTCGCAATTGATTTTTGAGCAATAAAGTCACTTTATGTGTATTTTTTTGTACGATTTCCTGCTAGAAGGTTCAAATAAAAGAAAATATTAGACCATGCCTCCAGACACATATAGAGCTGAAGCGTCGCATGGCGGCTATACAGCCTTACGTATAGGCCGAAGATTTCGACAACGACCGCGCTATCGTCAGTGGCAGACCGAGCTAGCAAGGCTAACCCTGCGAGCCATTCGAACAGGGTCAGTGAGGGAGAAATAAGCCGGCCCCTAGACCATAAATAGCTAATTCCACGCCAAGCTTCACTGCGATCTACCGATTATATCTACTTTGACACGGCCTTTATAGCGGAGCTCCGCGCGGGCCGAATGCCCGCGCAAGCGGAGCACCATAATTAAGAAAATATGGTAAACCATCGAGCTCATTTGAAATCGACCACAGGAAGCCCGGATTTCCAAAATACGTACAACGTCCGTCCGTACGTCGTCCGTCCGTGTACACTCACGCGCAAATTTGCTGACCATTTTTAGTGGGCGCCAAAACAATCATTATTTTTGCAGTTTGATGCAGTTCACTAAAATTATTCTACAAAATGTATTTCTACACTTGACAATTAAAAAGAGCATGAAAATGGTAAAGCTAAGCTGACAGCTTGAAGAGATTTGACTGAGAAAGAGAAACAAAGACCGCGTCGTGAAAAAGAAAGATAACTACGATTCAACGATGAAAAGCTACTTCAAAATATTTTCACTGACAAAATAAGTAAAAGTCGCTCATGGAGCTGTTTTTAACCATCCAAATGTGCAGTCATGCCGAGCTGTCATAATTCATTCAATAGTCATTCAAAGCTGGAGATTTTCTGGAAGAGTTTATTTGACAACTTTGCCAGATGGTAAAAAAGGCCGTTTTCTTCATGGATTCTTCGTGGCGTTTTTCAGTCATTACTTATCGACTAATCTGCTTTTAAAAGTAAAATCGACAGCGAAAAATTTTCATAACAACAAAAACAAAACAAATATGCGCTGCATTTGCAGCAATTCAAAAGAGGTGAACAGCAAGACGAACACGACTCACGAAGATATATAATTTCACTCTGTTCATTCATCAATTTTTACGGAATATTCATACCACGGAGAGCTGTAGGATCAATGCAGATTTATCAACTATTCACGAGAAAAAAACTTTTCAAAGATGTTTGTCAACAAAGTAGGACTGCCAATTCATGGAGTGGATGGAAATGCAAATTACAATGTGTGATTGAGCAACACAAGCTTGACATCGCCGTTCAGTTGAACTGTGTAAACTTTTTAGAGGCGGTGAAAATGGTTTTTGCTACTTTTAAAATTCTAAAAACATGAACAAGCTTATTGTAATCAGAACTGAGTTCAGTGGAAAAGTGACAGTACAGGGCAAGAAACGTGGCGCCGGTATGTTTACATTTTTTGACGATCTTTAATGAACTTTTTTTACCATCCACATGAAAGCAGTTTGCAATAATTATATTCACTTGTTTTTGTAAGATATTTATCCATCGTTGATATCTTTATGTGTGTGGGTTTTTTTAATTTGATTTTTGTAATTCTTTGATTTGTTATTGAAAATAAAACGCTTGTATGAATTCGTCAGTGTACTCATCTGCAATTTGAAATTTCAAAACTTCATACTAGCTATTTTTTAATTACGCAGTATTCACATTTGATAATTAAAAATTCACAACCGTTTTAGATAGCTAGATTACCAATAAGTAATTCATTTCAAATTTCACCAGAAAAGTGAAATTTTTGTCGATATTGTTATAACATTCTTTTTTCAAACGTGAAAGAGCGTAAAGCGAGAAGCGCGCGGGGATTTGCTTACAACTCAAAGAAGCCATCTTAGTGCTTTTCTAACTTCTCATTGGACAATCAATTTTAATTGACAAGTGCTATTTTTACCATGCGTAACAACATATTTTTCGCATTTTTGCGTATAATAAAATGTTGTCGCATGCATAAAGCTTTGTGTATTTCAATTGATTATATGATTATTTGATCATGAAAAGAAAATAACAGCAAAAAAAAAAAAAAAAAAAAAAGAAAGAAAAAAAATGATCAAGAATTTGATAATTCGTAGTGAATGAACAAATGAAAGAATGAATGATTTAATAAAAAGTAAATTTAATTAAATAAGAGCTCCGCTATTAGGTTTACCTAATTTTTATATTACCTCTAAATTTAAAACGACCAATCCATGTGGGATAGATTGCGAGACATTAATTTGCAGTATACTGTCAGGACGGATGCGCATGCGTTACGTTTTATACGAGTAATTTTTTAAACTGTTCAACACACGACCTTGATTGCTTTACCTGGTTAAAAATCCCGAGCGTAGCGAGTTTATTCAACTACTTTTAAAACTCCAATTCTTAATAAAGTTTTATCAACTAAGATTAAGACTGCAAACAAAATTCATCAATATGGTCTTAAAACTTATATTTATCATGATCGATTGAGATACATATGTACACATTTTGATCCCACATTTCAGGACCAGTGAACTACAGTCTAGTAGGAGACTGCTTAAAATCTTCTAATCTGATGAAGATCTACGATAAGATACTTAAACTGAGATCTTTGCTGGTCTCATAATCCCTTATATAAAGTGCCGTGTATAAAGTACTTTTTCTGAAATCAGTATGATAAACAGTTACGTTGAGATGATATACAGAAAATATTGCTAGTACACGATCATTAAATTATCGGTCAAGCTAAACAAATGGGCAGATCAACAACAACAACAACAACTACTAAATATAGAAAAAAAAAACAAGCGAAAAATAAAGAAAAGTAAAAACGAACAGAAATGGAAATATTCACTTACAAAATAAAAGACCAAGTCACTCATTTTTTTATCGGATTACGATAGAGCTATACAATATTGAAAAGTCTGTAGGCAGGCTACTGAATTACATGACAAAAATCGAGACCCGCAAGTCTCCAAACATTAATTGATATCAACAGTCTGCCGCAAATATTTTTTTTGAAATATGATATTGTGCCACAACTCCGAGATAGTGCTAAACTAATGAAAAAAATATTTTCCGAATGAGGGAGGGTTTCTATGTGATTTTGATGACTGCGTTGGGTTCCCTGTGCATAGTCTAATCCGTACATTAATCTTTACGAACTCTTTCAACAACAATCTCGTGATTGCATGAGCGCGTAGGTCGAATTGAACGTGGGAAACCATCTTATTACCTGCTTTTAATGATATACTTTCCAAAGATTCAATGCTTTTTTGTTTTCGATTTTGAGAATCATTTGGTCGAGAATTTGATTCAAATTCGATCGAGGTAATGCACGTCGATAATGGCGTGATTGTTTCGTCATCTGCCGCTCGCGCTGAACTCGAAAACTGAGAACATTTCCATTTCAATTCATTTGCTCAATTTTTTGCAAATTTCTTGCGTGGTTATTTTTATAGAATTTCAAACTTTATGCAACTGAAAATGTTTAGTATATCAAAATCGTTCTCTAGATTCTAAACATTTCCCAAAACATTGAGTTTTAGGGCGTACTTTGTCTTTTCAATCAAGTTGCATTTTGCACTGGTATTACAGCTTTTTGCACTGGGGTTATTGCTGAACTGCACTGCACTCGAGCAATCAATAAGAGCCGAGGATTTTTTGATTTTTATGTTATTACTCAAGTTAAACAAACAAAGAAAATACCATTTCTGTTTTTTTTTTCAATTGTCGCAGTTGATTTTTGAGCAATAAAGTCACTTTATGCTTCTTGGATGCATGTTATCAATAGTGTTAGTGTTTGCTTTCAATGACGATTTACACCACACAAAACTTGTTTGAATAAGATACATTTATTTAAAGCAAATTTATTTATTTGTACGATTTCCTGCTAGAAGGTCCAAATAAAACAAAGTATTAGACCATGCCTCCAGACACATATAGAGCTGAAGCGTCGCATGGCGGCTATACAGCCTTACGTATAGGCCGAAGATTTCGACAACGACCGCGCTATCGTCAGTGGCAGACCGAGCTAGCAAGGCTAACCCTGCGAACCATTCGAACAGGGTCAGTGAGGGAGAAATAAGCCGGCCCATAGACCATAAATAGCTAATTCCACGCCAAGCTTCACTGCGATCTACCGATTACATCTACTTTGACACGGCCTTTATACCTCTAAATTTAAAACGAACAAACCATGTGGGATAGATTGCTAGCCATTAATCTGCAGTATACTGTCAGGACGGATGCGCATGCGTTACGTTTTATACGAGTAATTTTTAAACTGTTCAACACACGACCTTGATTGCTTTACCTGGTTAAAAATCCCGAGCGTAGCGAGTTTATTCAACTACTTTTAAAACTCCAATTCTTAATAAAGTTTTATCAACTAAGATTAAGACTGCAAACAAAATTCATCAATATGGTCTTAAAACTTATATTTATCATGATCGGTTGAGATACATATGTACACATTTTGATCCCACATTTCAGGACCAGTGAACTACAGTCTAGCAGGAGACTGCTTAAAATCTTCAAATCTGATGAAGATCTACGATAAGATACTTAAACTGAGATCTTTGCTGGTCTCATAATCCCTTATATAAAGTGCCGTGTATAAAGTACTTTCTCTGAAATCAGTATGATAAACAGTCACGCTGAGATGATATACAGAAAATATTGCTAGTACACGCTCATTAAGTTATCGGTCAAGCTAAACAAATGCGCAGATCAACAACAACAACTAAATATAGAAAAAAAACAAGCGCAAAATAAAGAAAAGTAAAAACGAACAGAAATGGAAATATTCACTTACAAAATAAAAGACCAAGTCACTCATTTTTTTATCGGATTACGATAGAGCTATACAATATTGAAAAGACTGTATGCAGGCTACTGAATTACATGACAAAAATCGAGACCCGCAAGTCTCCTAACATTAAGGGCTATCAACAGTCCGCCGCAAATATTTTTTTGAAATATGATATTGTGCCACAACTCCGAGATAGTGCTAGACTAATGAAAAAATTCTTTTCCGAATGAGGGAGGATTTCTATGTGATTTTGATGACTGCGTTGGGTTCCCTGTGCATAGTCTAATCCGTACTCTTTACGAACTCTTTAAACAACAATCTCGTGATTGCATAAGCGCGTAGGTCGAATTGAACGTGGGAAACCATCTTATTACCTGCTTTTAATGATATACTTTCCAAAGATTCAATGCTTTTTTGTTTTCGAATTTGAGAAACATTTGGTCGAGAATTTGATTCAAATTCGATCGAGCTAGCGCACTTCGATAATGGCGTGATTGTTTCGTCATCTCGCGCTAGCGCTGAATTCGAAAACTGAAAACATTTCCATTTCAATTCATTTGCACAATTTTTTGCAAATTTCTTGCGTCGTTATTTTTATAGAATTTCAAACTTTATGCAACTGAAAATGTTTAGAAAATCAAAATCGTTCTCTAGATTCTAAACATTTCCCAAAACATTTAGTTTTAGGACGTACTTTGTCTTTTCAATCAAGTTGCAATTTGCACTGGTATTACAGCTTTTTGCACTGGGGTTATTGCTGAACTGCACTGCACTCGAGCAATCAATAAGAGCCGAGGATGTTTTGATTTTTATGTTATTACTCAAGTAAAACAAACAAAGAAAATACCATTTCTGTTTTTTTTTTCAATTGTCGCAGTTGATTTTTGAGCAGTAAAGTCACTTCATGCTTCTTGGATGCATGTTATCAATAGTGTTAGTGTTTGCTTTGAACGACGATTTACACCACACAAAACTTGTTTGAAAAAGATACATTTATTTAAAGCAAATTAGATATTTGTACGATTTCCTGCTAGAGGGATCAAATAAAAGAAAGTATTAGACCATGCCTCCAGACACATATAGAGCTGAAGCGTCGCATGGCGGCTATACAGCCTTACGTATAGGCCGAAGATTTCGACAACGACCGCGCTATCGTCAGTGGCAGACCGAGCTAGCAAGGCTAACCCTGCGAGCCATTCGAACAAGGTCAGTGAGGGAGAAAAAAGCCGGCCCCTAGACCATAAATAGCTAATTCCACTCCAAGCTTCACTGCGATCTACCGATTATATCTACTTTGACACGGCCTTTATACCTCTAAATTTAAAACGAACAATCCATGTGGGATAGATTGCGAGACATTAATCTGCAGTATACTGTCAGGACGGATGCGCATGCGTTACGTTTTATACGAGTAATTTTTAAACTGTTCAACACACGACCTTGATTGCTTTACCAGGCTAAAAAGCCCAAGCGTAGCGTGTTTATTCAACTACTTTTAAAACTCCAATACTTAATAAAGTCTTATCAACTCGGATTAAGACTGCAAACACAATTCATCAATATATGGTCTTAAAACTTATATTTATCATGATCGGTTGAGATACATATGTACACATTTTGATCCCACATGTCAGGACCAGTGAACTACAGTCTAGTAGGAGACTGCTTAAAATCTTCAAATCTGATGAAGGTCTACGATAAGATACTTAAACTGAGATCTTTGCTGGTCTCATAATCCCTTATATAAAGTGCCGTGTATAAAGTACTTTCTCTGAAATCAGTATGATAAACAGTTACTCTGAGATGATATACAGAAAATATTGCTAGTACACGCTCATTAAATTATCGGTCAAGCTAAACAGATGCGCAGATCAACAACAACAACAACAACAACTAAATATAGAAAAAAACAAGGGAAAAATAAAGAAAAGTAAAAACGAACAGAAATGGAAATATTCACTTACAAAATAAAATACCAAGTCACTCATTTTTGTGTCCGATTACGATAGAGCTATACAATATTGAAAAGTCTGTAGGCAGGCTACTGAATTACATGACAAAAATCGAGACCCGCAAGTCTCCTAACATTAAGGGATATCAACAGTCTGCCGCAAATATTTTTTTGAAATATGATATTGTGCAGAAACTCCGAAATTGTGCTAGACTAATGAACAAATTATTTTCCGAATGAGGGAGGGTTTCTATGTGATTTTGATGACTGCGTTGGGTTCCCTGTGCATAGACTAATTAGTACATTGATCTTTACGAACTCTTTCAACAACAATCTCGTGATTGCATAAGCGCGTTGGTCGAATTGAAAGTGGGAAACCATCTTATTACCTGCTTTTAATGATATACTTTCCAAAGATTCAATGCTTTTTTGTTTTCAATTTTGAGAAACATTTGGTCGAGAATTTGATTCAAATTCGATCGAGCTAGCGCACTTCGATAATGGCGTGATTGTTTCGTCATCTGGCGCTCGCGCTGAATTCGAAAACTGAGAACGTTTCCATTTCAATTCATTTGCTCAATTTTTTGCAAATTTCTTGTGTGGTTATTTTTATGGAAATTCAAACTTTATGCAACTGAAAATGTTTAGAAAATGAAAATCGTTCTCTAGATTCTAAACATTTCCCAAAACATTGAGTTTTAGGGCGTACTTTGTCTTTTCAATCAAAATGCAATTTGCACTGGTATTACAGCTTTTTGCACTGGGGTTATTGCTGAACTGCACTGCACTCGAGCAATCAATAAGAGCCAAGGATTTTTTGATTTTTATGTTATGAATCAAGTAAGACAAACAAAGAAAATACCATTTCTGTTTTTATTTTCAATTGCCGCAGTTGCTTTTTGAGCAATAACGTCACTTTATGCTTCTTGGATGCATGTTATCAATAGTGTTAGTGTTTGCTTTGAATGACGATTTACACCACACAAAACTAGTTGTTTGAATAAGATACATTTATTTAAAGCAAATTCGATACAAAGTGTATTTTTTTGTACGATTTCCTGCTAGAAGGTTCAAATAAAAGAAAATATTAGACCATGCCTCCAGACACATATAGAGCTGAAGCGTCGCATGGCGGCTATACAGCCTTACGTATAGGCCGAAGATTTCGACAACGACCGCGCTATCGTCAGTGGCAGACCGAGCTAGCAAGGCTAACCCTGCGAACCATTCGAACAGGGTCAGTGAGGGAGAAATAAGCCGGCCCCTGGACCATAATTTTTTTTTTTTAATAAGTAAATAAATATAAAGTTAAACACGTAATAAACTGCATTGGTATTACATGTTTTGTTTCTTTCTTATATTACAAGTCGTTATCTTACTTATCATTTACAAATTTGTCTGAATCGTATTTAATTACAAATATATATATATCTGAGAAAATTGCTAATGTTCCACGCTGTATTGAACATGTTTTTGGACAGCCTCTGTTTATCAACAAGTAAACGATATCTTATATCATTTTTACATTTTTTAACTATTTCCGTATATGTTACTATATTATTATGAAACGTCGCTTGATTTCGAAAAAACCAAATGTTGTATAACACAGTTTCTATAATGAAAATCATAAGATTGTCTTTTTGACTGTTTTTGTAGAATTTACATAGCACAACACTTTTAAAATCAATACAAAAATCATAATGGGATATTCCTTTCAAAAGAAATACAACCCAACCCCAGGCTCTACGCACTCGCTTGCACTCTAGGAAGCAGTGCTCGATAGTTTCGGGCAACTTACATATCGCACACATAACACTATTGATATCATAACCTAATTTCTTTAGAATAAATCTAGTCTTGGTGACACCATGAACCGCTCTCCACCTCACCTCACGCACTCTAGGTTCTGATGGTGATCTCAAAAAGCTCTCCCATACTCGTCTCCACTCTATTCCATGAATATGGATACCAATCTTTTGAATACATCTCGGCATAACATGTAAATTTTCAATCAATATCGAATAGAATTTCTTCACAGACAAATCAGATCTTTGAATTTCTTGGTGATTGCGCAAATTTATCAAAAAATAGTCGTAATATTTAGGCAGATTACTGCACGAGGGTAGTAGATTAGTTTTCAAACCCACTAAGTCATCAATCAGACCAGCAACACGATTTCCAACAAAGTATCGAGTAAAATAGAATGCCAAGTTGTCATCTTTCAGAAGAGTTGATAAAACGTTCCTAAATTGCAAAGCAATTACCCTACTTTTATAATCCACCATACCTATCCCACCCTGATCTTTTGGCAGCAAGCAAGTGTTTCTACTGATGAGTTCTGTTTTTCCACTACATACAAAACACCAAATCAACTTGTTGACATTGAATATTATTTCTCTAGGAGGGACAAGAACTCTTGCAATGTAGTCAAGTTCAGATGGGGCTAATGTTTCAACAATGAGAACCTTACCCCATATGGATAATTGTCTTGTTTTCCACATGTTAAGTACACTCTCTAATTTGTCTAGCCTGGCTGTCCAATTGTCATGATAGGTATTGTCACCAAGCCAGACCCCTAAAATTCTCATCTTCGTGACCCATTTTAAACCAAAAGGTTTGTCAGTGCATGACCTCCACTTCCCGATCCACATAGCCTCAGACTTCGTACGATTAAGTCGAGCACCAGTTCCCTTACCATACGTATCAACAATATTTAACACATGATTAATAGACTGCACGTCCCGTAGCAACAACGTTGCATCATCGGCATATTGAGTGATTTGGGTAGTTTTTCCTCCAGACCCCGGTACAAGAAAGCCATTGACCGCATTAGATGCTCTTATACTACATCCAAGACACTCAGCTACCAACACATAAAGCATTGGTGACAGAGAGCAACCTTGTCTTAGACCCTTAGAAAGGCTAATACCCTCAGTTAGATCCCCGTTACACATCACTGAGGCAACTGCGTTGTTATTATACAACACAAACATCCATTTCCTAAACGAAGTTCCAAACCCAAACTTTGCAAGAACTTGGTCAAGAAAACCCCTATCAACACGATCGAAAGCTTTTTCTTGATCAAGAGATAGAAGAACCCCCCCTTGATTTAGTCTATCGATATCACTCAAGCAATCCCGTACTAAATTTAAATTCTGAAAAATCATTCTACCGGGGATACCACAGGTTTGATCACTGTGAACTACCTCACCGATAACTTTTTTCAATCGTCCACTTAGCACCCTAGAAATAATCTTATAGTCAACATTCAGAAGAGATATAGGTCTCCAGTTTCCAAGGTCATTCCTGTCCCCTTTCTTAAAAACCAAACGAATAACACTTCTTACCATATCACTGGGAAACATACTATTGGAGTAGCTTTGGTTTGCAACCGTTGTTAGGAATGGCAACAATAAATCATCAAATGATTTATAAAATTCTAAAGTTAAGCCGTCCTCACCCGGTGTTTTGCCAGTACCCATGCCACCAACTGCAGCAACAAGTTCATGTTGAGACAGTAATCCCTCACACGTGAATACGCTTTCATCATTTAGTGAAGCTTTTAGATTATCAAGAATGAATCTTTGGGCGCCTTTGTCAGTATTTTCTAGACAAAATAAGCCCGTATAAAAAGACTCAATAATCTTAAGCATATCTTTCTGTTCGAAACATCGATGATTGTTTTCATCAATCAAACACTCGATTATATTGTTTTTGGTATTCGCATGATTAAGACTAAAGAAAAATTTTGTAGGTTTTTCGCCTTCTTCTATGCATCTCGCCCTACTTCTCACTTTAACACTTTCTAGTTCGCTATTTATTATATTTTTTAGTTTACACTCGAGTCTATTTATCGTCACGCTAACATTCTCGCCATTCGCTAGTTTTCTTTTAAGGTTAATTATGTCCTTAGTTATTGTATCTTTCTTAAGCCTTCTAAACTTAGCAGCGCTTTTGCTGTATTCAATAACAAATTGTTTGATTCTATTTTTCAAATAACTCCACTCCTCCCATTCCTTATCTTTTGTCAAGCGCAATTCCCGGAGTAACCATTCTCTCATCTTAGAAAGAAATGCTTTATCATTTAACAATTTGTTATTGAACTTCCACAGACCAAATTTTCTATTACAGGCCCCATGCAGAAGTGTGAATTTTACGCCATCATGATCTGAAATCGCTACAGGCTGAATGTATAAAACCGAAAGAACGTTTAGAATGCTTTTAGACAAATAAACCTTATCAAGACGAGACACTAGTCCCGCTGTATTGACCCATGTAAAGCCCGGTACATTGCCATGCATGTGTATCCAACCATCAGTCAGATCATATAGATTCAAAAAATCTCGTAATTCTCTAGAACCTACACGGTTTTGCCCGCTGGTACAATTAGTATCAATTGATCGAGTCACGCAATTAAAGTCACCAGCGACAATCAGCTGGGTGTTAGTAATTTTAAACTTAAATAAATTACGAAAATATTCTTTACGTTCATACATATCAGCAGGCGCATAAATGCATAGAAAGGTATAACGCGTACCTTTCCAAACTACAAGTAAGCTAATCACTCTAACGTCAGAAGCACGCATTTCGGTGGTCACTGTTACATCACAATTATTGCGAAATACAATTCCGACGCCAGAACGATTAGCACTCCCAAAACTCCAATAGCCAACTCCACCCCATTTCTTTTGAAAACGAAAAGCCTTACTTAAACAATTCACATAAGTTTCTTGAACAAAAAGAACATCCCATTGTGCTAGAACAAAAGATACGATATTACATTTTCTCTTAGACCCTATCCCTCGAACATTAATTGTAATGCAATTCAGGGACATTTGTATATATAGATAATACCATGGGAATTGAAACAACGCGAATACAAACAAAAGGACCTAACAGAAAAAATGCATATCCTAGCCATTCAAATTAAGTTAAGTTTAAGTAAACAAAATAAAACTATCTCTTGGGTAGCTTCCCATTATCTTTACCATTATTTGTATTATGTTCTTTTTTCCTTTTGGACGAGACTAACGTCCAGTCCATATCCACAGTGTTACAATCGGTCAATGTCACTGATTTACCTTGTGAGTTGTCGGTTTCTTTTTCTTTATACTCCGTTAAAGGAGCCTCGAGCTCGCTGTTGTCCTCGCCAAAGTCAATCTTTAAACTCCCGATAGTACGATCACTGTTGTCATCACTCCCGTCGTCGCTTTTAGAGTCACTTGAGCTATCCACGCAACTATCAATTTCACTCTGAGGTTTTCCCTCACTCCCTGGTCTCTCTACCATCACTTCGTTCTCTTGGTTTCCCTCCTTTTCTACTGTTGTATAGCATTCGTCGTGCAGGCGCTCGGGACATCTTTCAACATTGTGACCCGAATGGTGACAGTAGTCACAAAAAAGCCTCTTTTCATAATCCCTAGCGGTATGCCCGAAACTCCTACAACTGAAACAGCGTATTTCAGGGCAGTTCTTTTGGAAATGTCCCGTCCTTTGGCAAATTCTGCAGGTCTTTTCTTGCCCACGGTAGAAAGAGTACACCTGATAACCTTCCACGTGCAAATACGAAGGAATTGGCTTCCGAAAGGTCATTAAAACGGTTCTAATCCCGTTGAAAATGTCACCATGAAGAGACATTTTATCCTGCCTTACGCTATGAACATGGCCAAACTCCCGAAGTGCTTCGACAAGCTCAATATTTGTAACTTCGAAAGGTAAATAGTAAATCTTTACCCATGTTCTCGTTTGGTCCGCCATTGAGACTAGAACGGTCACGCCATTGATTTGTACCATATCAAGATCCGCTACAGTGTTAGCGGTATCAACATCTCTGAAAGTTACAAAAATGGATCTATCAATTCCCAGTTGTACACATTCAATCGATGAAGTGGACACTTCTTCTTTTTCTTCAAGAAACGACACGACGTCCGAGGGCAACACACTACTTGGCTGGAACTTCACCGTACGAGGTCGAGGCCTTACCATGACTCACATGGACCATAAATAGCTAATTCCACGCCAAGCTTCACTGCGATCCACGGATTAAATCTACTTTGACACGGGCTTTATACCTCTAAATTTAAAACGAACAAACCATGTGGGATAGATTGCGAGCCATTAATCTGCAGTATATTGTCAGGACGGATGCGCATGCGTTATTCTTGATACGACTAATTTTTTGAACTGTTCAACACACGACCTTGATTGCTTTACCAGGTTAAAAAGCCCAAGCGTAGCGAGTTTATTCAACTACTTTTAAAACTTCAATACTTAATAAAGTCTTATCAACTCGGATTAAGACTGCAAACACAATTCATCAATATGGTCTTAAAACTTATATTTATCATGATCGGTTGAGATACATATGTACACATTTTGATCCCACATTGCAGGACCAGTGAACTACAGTCTAGTAGGAGACTGCTTAAAATCTTCAAATCTGATGAAGGTCTACGATAAGGTACTTAAACTGAGATCTTTGCTGGTCTCATAATCCCTTATATAAAGTGCCGTGTATAAAGTACTTTCTCTGAAATCAGTATGATAAACAGTTACGCTGAGATGATATACAGAAAATATTGCTAGTACACGCTCATTAAATTATCGTTCAAGCTAAACAAATGTGCAGATCAACAACAACAACAACAAATAAATAAAGAAAAAAAAACAAGCGAAAAATAAAGAAAAGGAAAAAACGAACAGAAATGGAAATATTCACTTACAAAATAAAATACCAAGTCACTCATTTTTGTGTCCGATTACGATAGAGCTATACACTATTGAAAAGACTGTAGGCAGGCTACTGAATTACATGACAAAAATCGAGACCCGCAAGTCTCCTAACATTAAGGGATATCAACAGTCTGCCGCAAATATTTTTTTGAAATATGATATTGTGCAGAAACTCCGAAATTGTGCTAGACTAATGAACAAATTATTTTCCGAATGAGGGAGGGTTTCTATGTGATTTTGATGACTGCGTTGGGTTCCCTGTGCATAGACTAATTAGTACATTGATCTTTACGAACTCTTTCAACAACAATCTCGTGATTGCATAATCGCGTTGGTCGAATTGAAAGTGGGAAACCATCTTATTACCTGCTTTTAATGATATACTTTCCAAAGATTCAATGCTTTTTTGTTTTCAATTTTGAGAAACATTTGGTCGAGAATTTGATTCAAATTCGATCGAGCTAGCACACGTCGATAATGGCGTGATTGTTTCGTCATCTGGCGCTCGCGCTGAATTCGAAAACTGAGAACATTTCCATTTCAATTCATTTGCTCAATTTTTTGCAAATTTCTTGTGTGGTTATTTTTATAGAATTTCAAACTTTATGCAACTGAAAATGTTTAGAAAATGAAAATCGTTCTCTAGATTCTAAACATTTCCCAAAACATTGAGTTTTAGGGCGTACTTTGTCTTTTCAATCAAAATGCAATTTGCACTGGTATTACAGCTTTTTGCACTGTGGTTATTGCTGAACTGCACTGCACTCGAGCAATCAATAAGAGCCAAGGATTTTTTGATTTTTATGTTATTACTCAAGTAAAACAAACAAAGAAAATACCTTTTCTGTTTTTATTTTCAATTGCCGCAGTTGCTTTTTGAGCAATAACGTCACTTTATGCTTCTTGGATGCATGTTATCAATAGTGTTAGTGTTTGCTTTGAATGACGATTTACACCACACAAAATTAGTTGTTTGAATAAGATACATTTATTTAAAGCAAATTCGATACAAAGTGTATTTATTTGTACGATTTCCTGCTAGAAGGTTCAAATAAAAGAAAATATTAGACCATGCCTCCAGACACATATAGAGCTGAAGCGTCGCATGGCGGCTATACAGCCTTACGTATAGGCCGAAGATTTCGACAACGACCGCGCTATCGTCAGTGGCAGACCGAGCTAGCAAGGCTAACCCTGCGAACCATTCGAACAGGGTCAGTGAGGGAGAAATAAGCCGGCCCCTAGACCATAAATAGCTAATTCCACGCCAAGCTTCACTGCGATCTACCGATTAAATCTACTTTGACACGGGCTTTATACCTCTAAATTTAAAACGAACAAACCATGTGGGATAGATTGCGAGCCATTAATCTGCAGTATACTGTCAGGACGGATGCGCATGCGTTATTCTTGATACGACTAATTTTTTGAACTGTTCAACACACGACCTTGATTGCTTTACCAGGTTAAAAAGCCCGAGCGTAGCGTGTTTATTCAACTACTTTTAAAACTCCAATACTTAATAAAGTCTTATCAACTCGGATTAAGACTGCAAACACAATTCATCAATATGGTCTTAAAACTTATATTTAGCATGTTCGGTTGAGATACATATGTACACATTTTGATCCCACATTTCAGGACCAGTGAACTACAGTCTAGTAGGAGACTGCTTAAAATCTTCAAATCTGCCGAAGGTCTACGATAAGATACTTAAACTGAGATCTTTGCTGGTCTCATAATCCCTTATATAAAGTGCCGTGTGTGAAGTACTTTCTCTGTAATCAGTATGATAAACAGTTGTGCTGAGATGATATACAGAAAATATTGCTAGTACACGCTCATTAAATTATCGGTCAAGCTAAACAAATGCGCAGATCAACAACAACAACAACAACAACAACAACAACTAAATATAGATAAAAAAACAAGCGAAAAATAAAGAAAAGTAAAAACGAATAGAAATGGAAATATTCACTTACAAAATAAAAGACCAAGTCACTCATTTTTGTATCCGATTACGATAGAGCTAGAGAAGATTGAAGAGACGGTACTGACAAACTGGTCAATTACATGGCAATCATCGAGACCCATTGATGGAATATTTAATCATTACAGATTTCAAATGGTGTCATGAATAGAGGGAGGGTTACTTGGATGAAACAAAATATAAAAATTTGATTATAAACTGCTTTTCTTCGTAAAGTATATATAATTTATATGTAAAATATAAAAAGTTGATTCTAAACTAGTTTTATTCCTAAAGTATATAAAATATGCTTCCAAGAAAAGTGTGCTTGGGGTACATAATCATTAAATTATTCGCGTAGTTAATAATTACCTTCTATGAGACCGGAGTTTTAAGTGATCGATATGTCAGAGTTCCCCAAGCGCAGATTTCTTTATTAACATCTTATATTTAATTTGTGAAAGTTTGATAACAAAATTCTCGATCAGCACAAAGAAAAATGAATCTGTCTTACACATATTGTCAAAAATCCTTATTTCTAATGCAAAATATGCCATCGTTTTCCTTCGAAATTGTCTTGGTTATCTGCACAATAAAGTTTTTTCCATTTTAAATCAATAACTGCTGCTCAGGATGCTTGTAGCATTAATATATACGATGATTTTGTTTTCTCGGCCCAGTCTCCCAACTCGGTAAAATACTTTTAAATCCTGTGTGTTTTCTGTAAAATGGCTGAAATTTCGGCGCTAAAAATGATATTCTATTTATTAAAACTTTCGCCAAAAACCCCCAAAACACACATGAAGATCAACCTTCAGACTTAATTTGAGATGTTTCTAAAATGGTCATTTTCAGCCCGTTTTCTTCAATCGCAAATCCGTTTTTTCGTTCAGTGCAAACATTCAATATTATCGTAAATTATAAATAAATGAACTTGTTGATCACTTTCTGTCATTGTTGGTAATTACACAAAGTAGCAATCACTTGTATTGACTGGAATTTTTGTTTTGTAATCTCGGAAATGTTCCAATCGGAAAAGTTTCGAAATTCATTGTTGGGCACACAGAGTACCAGTCGCTTATATCGACTACTAATTTTTGTTTTGAATCTCATGAAGGTTTCGGAAAGTCTCCAAATCCTTTTGAGATGGATCATTTCCAGGCTATGTAATTTTAGTAAATTTGCTAAGTTGGTATCAGACTTGTTTCAGTAACTAAGACCGCTACAAGCTAATTAAGTCTAGTAAAAGAATTTCAAATCTACAGTTGAAAAAATATATATATTACTTTCTAAAGAGCTAATTATATATTAACATGTTAAAAATTCAGTTCACTTGCAAATGACCGTGTTTTAAACACGTTTGAGACTAAAAAAAAAGTTGCGCGTCAAATCGATATTTTCTAGCCATTTTGTGAATTGTCGAATGTTCAATTAAAAATGATGGATCTAATAAATCTTGTTTGAACTTATTGTCATTGATCGACACATATATTAAATATTTCTCTTATTCCTCATTGCATTGAAACACAGTTGAGCAAATGAATAATTGATAAATGCTGTGTTAAATTTGATACTTCTCAACTTTACTGTCGAACGGATGGTGATATGAGCCGGTTTAAATAGATAACTATTTTTTGTTTCGGCCCCTCAGGCCGAAACGCTACTAAGATCAGTTTGCTATTCCATAATACTTTTTTGCACTGTCAATTACTCTCGACCTCGGCCATTCAAATCTCTTCCTTAGATCACGTGCTTGTAGCTAGCCAATGATGTCGCGTAAGCCCTTTGAATGTCACACCACGAGGGAAGTTGAGTAAACCAATTCCAACCACAACAAGCTGGAGCTGATTGAGGTAAGTTTTGCAGAACTTTTTCGCTGGTTTTCCTTTTCTAATTCTAAACATTTATTTGAATTGCATATTTATAAACTCTGACCTATAAATATTTAACTTTATTCAAGATAAGGGTGTTATTTGTGTAAAAATTTAGCCGTAAAAGGACGTATATAGTGGCAAGTCCTTTCGTGTTTATACAAAAGCCGTGATTCATGATTGCATCATAACTAGACGACTTTTCCATCTTCTGAAGTAAAAATTAATTTAAATTTACATTGAATTTAATTTTTAGCTCATGGTTTCAAATAAGCAGGCGTAAAATATTGATTAACTAAACACAGAATGCGAGAGTATTCTTTAATGCTATCGATACTACACTGCCTTTTCTTACGCGCTTTCCCACGTGCGACGCCAACTTTTCCTATCAACGTTGTATTAAAATGAATGTTTATTTTCTCTTAGTATTGACAAGAAAGAATTTTACAGGCAATTTGCAGTAAGTATTAATTATTGTCTTATTACATTCTATATTAAAATGGATTCTGTAGATTATGGCAGATTATTGCAGTGCCTAAGTTTGTACACTAACTAACAGTCCCACGTGCGAAGACAAACTTTCTCATCAACGTTGTATTAAAATGAATGTTTATTTTCTCTTAGTATTGACAAGAAAGAATCGTCCAGGCATTTTGCAGTAAGTATTAACTATTGTCTATTAAATTACAAATGGAGTCTGTAGATTATGGCAAATTATTGCAGTGCCTAAGTTTGTACACTAACTGTGTTGATGACATGAATTATCAAACAAAAAAAAACAACAAAAGCCAAATCTTCTGAACAAATGCCAAACATAGCACCACCTAAGAAACAGAAGGTTAAGAAAATGTGCAAATTACCTTGTGAAAATAAGCACAATAGGAGTAAAGATAACAATTGTTTGTGGTAGATGTTTTGCATGCTGCATGGATGAAAAACAGACAGCAAGACTAAACATACTAGATTTTAACTTCAACATATTTTTAAACCAAATACATGTAACATGGTGTGATATGATCATTTTTTAGATGTCATACAACCAAAATCTAGAGTTACTATCAGATGATGATGATGAAGATATTTCTGACGTGGCCGAGATAGTAGCAGTAGCGAACTTGATCAAGTATAACGCATACAGAGATGAGTCATGCAGATTAAGAGTGTTTGTCAGAGAAAACCGGGCAGTGGTAAAAGATTAGGGTCGTCTGATTTGAACCAAATTTTCACCAATTAAAGACCTTTCAAATAGACAATGAATCGTGTTATTTGGAGTTTCATTGACCTTTTTCTTCCCGAGATAGACCACCCCCCTCCGTTTTTGCTTGTTTTTGGCCTACGAGACGCTGTTATTTAAGGCCTTACTTCATCGAATAAAAGCCTTTATTTAATTTCTCTTTTCTAATTTTGATATATTATTCGGAAACTCTATTGTAAAAGCTAGAATTCCTGTGATTTTGAGCTGAATCCGATGAGTTTTGACCATTTGACCCTCATTTGAACTTTGCACTGAAAACCTTGTCAATTCACAATCCAAAAATACATCAACTTTGAAATCGTTTTTCTCCAAAGTGCGGCAGTTTTTTTTCTAATAATTTACATTAAATAAAAGCCCTATGTTTGTGCTTTGAGAAACTGCAAAGTTAAAATTGGGATCTAAAATAAATCGAACGGGAGCTGCTTTCCAAGTTGGCAAAAATAGCCCTCTTACTTGGTGAAATTACGTGACATGTTCACTTCCTGTCAGTCGTAGGTGATAACACGAACTCCCTGGTTCGGCTCCACTTGTCTTAAGATTTGTTTTTGATGAGTTTGTAAACATTTTCTTTTATATTACATCAAAGCAGAAGTTTTTTAGCAAAAAATATAAGTCTTGAAGCACAGAAAAGACTGTTTATTTTAGAAGGAATTTGCATAAAATCTGAAGTGTCGACTCAAAGATGACAAATCTTCGCAGTTTATAATGGCATACCGAATAAAGCACTTCCTTTATAACTACTTTGGAAATATTTCAAGATAAAGGAATCAGATTGTGCAACTATCTGAACACAGCGCAAATAATTTATGCTCGTTCTGCTTGTTTTATGCCTTGTTTTAACAACTTACGATGTCTATAAATAACATGTAACGCAATAGAATGAAACGTTACTATAACCGCTCTAGTTTCATTTATATATTGTTTTCTTCATTGTCGCTACAATGGAAATAAAAAGATTGCAATTCACATCTAACTTTAGAGTTTGCCAATGGATGTTTGTCTGTTTACTAATACTTCAAAGAAAGTTGATATTGTTTACTCAGCAAAGTAATTGTATATGGTACTTGCGTAATTTACGATCAGGTATCTAACAGCTTGGTCGTGATGGTAGCTGGTGTTTAACAGTCAGCTCGTGTCCTTTGTAATGACTGAACTAGTAAGATGCTCGTTCGCTTCGTTAGATTTGCCGTGTAGTACGTCTGGATTAGATACTTCACTTGTTCCTTTATCAGCATGTTCCCTGGACATGGCATTTTATTTAGTTGGTCTCCAGGTGACCAGTAAGCGTGGACGGGGAAGACAGGAATATCAGGAAAAGATATCATGTTGAATCGTGCTGGAAAGTTCATCCTCAACCTCTCTCAAACTGAGCTAATAACCATTTGTCCGAAACACCGCAAAAGTTTGACGACCGATTGGCCTGGTCGTAAAAGCCGTGTTTGTTCATACTTTTCATCAAGGTCATACAGCATAAACAATCACACAACCCTCGCAGAATAAATGCTTTGGTGTCTGCAAAAATTCATCGGATTTTCGAAGTGGTAGTCCCGATTGTTTCTGGTGAGTTATTGATTAATTATGATATGTGTTTTCGCATTGCTTTGTTTCTTCAAGAATGAGTTTGATATTTTCGTGATGTGTCGCGGAGAAAGAAACGTCGCGTGTTGCGGTACTACGTAGTGGAGTGGAAAATTAGGGTTTATTTTAGAATGGGTATCAAAATAATAAAGATAAATATTATATTAAAATATTATTATTATTATTATTTTATTTATTTCTCAGCAAGAATAAATATACATTTCATTGACTATTTGCTGGTTTACAATATTCAACTCAGGTATTCAACCTGCACCTGAGAGTTGAAGTACTTTACGTAAGATTGATGCAGTTCCTAAAATTACAGATTTTTGTATTTCGATTAAGTTGATGTTATTAAGTTCAAGTCTGTCTATGTGATTTTTAAATTGTTTTGATATTGCTCCTAGTGCTCCGATAACTATTGGCACAATCTTAGTCTTCATATTCCACAGTCTTTCAAGTTCGATACGTAATTCTTGATACTTGTCTATCTTCTCGGCTTCCTTCTCATCAATTCTGGAATCTTTCGGTACAGCAATGTCAATCAGTTGAACACTCTTCTCTTTCTTGTCAATCACTACTATGTCTGGTCGTCTCGCTTCAATCTTCTTGTCTGTATATATGTTGAAGTCCCATAATATCTTGACATTTTCATTTTCAATCACTTTCTCTGGTTGATGGTTCCACCAGTTATCAGCATCACACATTATTTGATGTTTCTTGCATAAACTCCAATGAATTGCTGCTGCTACCTTATTATGCCTTTCCATATATTCTTTCCCTGCTAGTACTTTACAACCAGCTACAATGTGTTCAATGGTTTCAACCCTCTCGTTACATAGTCGGCATAAAGGTGACTCGCTTGTGTGATATTTACTTTTGAGGTAATTAGTTGGTAATGCTTGATCCTGTGCAGCTATTATAAGTCCTTCTGTCTCAAATTTGATATCGCCTTTATTAAGCCATAACCATGTGCTCTCCTGGTTTATCTTGTCTTTACAATTTCTGCTGTAGCTTCCATGTAGGGGCTTTTCTTGATATCTTTCAGATCGTTCTTCACATTTTCGTTGTTGGTATTCCTTCTTAGTTTCCTCAGGTTCTTGTGCAATTCCTTTGACTATTTTCTTTAGATCATCATTTCTGCTGACATATTCTTTCAGTGCTATCTCTTCCTCTTTCACAGTATCTTCTATAGCTTTAAGTCCTCTTCCACCTTCAGTTCTTGGAAGATACAATCTGTCTACATCATCACGGGGATGAAAGCCACGGTGCATAGTAAGTTGTTTACGTGTTTTGGTGTCAAGATGGTGCAGTTCTTCTTTTGTCCAATTCACTATTCCAGCTGTATATCTAATAACAGGGACTGCATAGGTATTAATAGCAGAGATCTTGTTTTTCCCTGTAAGTTTTGATTTGAGAATGAGTTTTAATCTTCTCTTATATTCTGTTTGAACGTTACTTTTAACTTTCTGATGGTAAAGGTCATCTTTTTCCAGAATACCAAGATACTTATATTGTTCATTGTCATTCAGACTTCTTATCTCCTTTCCGTTTGGTAATTTAATTCCTTCTTTTCTTACGATCTTTCCTCTTTTAAGTCCAACTCTAGCACACTTTTCAATTCCAAACTCCATCTTTATATCTTTGCTAAAGACTCGTACAGTATGCAGAAGAGACTCGATTTCTTTGTCATTCTTTCCATAAAGCTTCAGATCATCCATGTATAATAAGTGGTTAAGCATGATTTCATTGTTTAGTTTGTATCCTTTCAGTGTATTGTTCAATATAGTTGTTAGTGGTATAAGTGATATTACAAACAATAACGGTGATAAGGAATCTCCTTGAAATATGCCACTATTTATCTCACAAAGGCCACACGATTCACCATCTGCATATAGCTCTGTCTTCCATTTTGGCATTACACTTTTCATGAATTGTATTATTCCAGGGTGCGTATTGACATTTTCAAGGGATGCAATTATCCAGCTGTGGGGTACAGAGTCATATGCTTTTTTATAGTCAATCCATACCATTTCCAAGTTCTTGTGCTTTCTCTTTGCATTTGTTAGAATTGCCTTGTCAATGAGAAGCTGATCTTTAGTGCCTCTTGATCCCCGGCTACAGCCCTTCTGTTCTGCTGGTAGTATGTTTTGTTCTTCAAGATGTTCGTATAGGCTATCGGATATGATAGACGTCATCAGCTTCCATAGTGTTGGTAGGCATGTAATAGGTCTGTAGTTACTCGGGATTGTCCCTTTCTTTGTATCTTTCATGATAAGTGTTGTTCGGCCTTCTGTCATCCATGGTGGTATTTCATCTGTTGTTTGAAACACTTGCTGTAACTGCTTTGCAATTCTTTCATGTAATCCATGTAGTTTTTTCACCCAATATCCATGTATTTCATCTTTGCCTGGTGCTTTCCAATTCTTGATCTTTCTAGATGTTCTTTGTACTTTTTCTTTGGTAAATATCAGTTCTTCTTGTTGTTCACTATTGGGTTGTTGTTCCTTTAAGTCTTTCAGCCATTTTGCGTTCGTGTTTTATTATTATTATTATTATTATTATTATTATTATTATTATTATTATTATTATTATTATTATTATTATTATTACTATTAAAATATAACAACAATAACAAATTACTTTTTGAACATTTTAATGATCGAATTATAAATTGAATAGCTTTTTTAGTTATTAATTATTCTATTTTTCATACTTTATGTGTTCTTTATCTCTGGTCACCAAATCATTCATTTTATTTTTTAGCATGATCGCTGCCGCTTATCTTCCTCTCTTCTCTCATCATAAGGATTGCACGGCTCATTCTTTCTTTCTCCCTTTCTTTCTCCCTTTCTTTCTCCCTTTCGTTCCCCCTTTCTTTCTCCCTTTCTTTTCTGTTTCTCCCTTTTTATTCTTTCTTTTTTCTTTCTTTCATTCTTTGTCAACTTGAACAATTAAATTGTTGAATCTTACAATATTCCCATTGCTAATGAATGACCTGACTGGAGATTAAATAAAAAATTAGAATCAAATAATACGCAGTGTCTAAGAAATCAGTTTATAATTCGATCATAAAAATATCTAAATAGTAGTTTATTCAGTAGTTTTATCTTTATTATTTACCAGTGATCTACTACCCGCCACACCCGACATTTTACCCGCTGTGGTTCCTTTCGAGGGAATGAAAGTAGTACGTCTAGTTGGTATCTCTTTTTTTCATAAACAATGTTCGTTTTCATCCTTACTTTCAGTCTGTTATTCCTGATACTATTATTGCTAAGCAATAATACCATGCAAGTTACAGCTTCCGTCTGATTCACATTTTCATTCAACAGTGTAACCAATCAAACGTTGTTATTGTTTTTACGGCTACATTGTTTTTATTGTAACTCCATCTTTTATTTCTAATTATATTTCCATCGTTATTCTAATTGAAATTCTGGTTTTTTTCTTTTTTCTTTATTTTTTTGTTATAAGTAATATACGTGAAAAAGCGGGTGCATGACAGGTTTCTGATTTTCTTTATTTTTGGCTGCAGCTATTTGCGAAAGTTGCCGACACATGTATTATAAAAGAAAAGAAAGTCAGTAATCCGATGACATTGGAGGAGTAAGTATTTACCCCATAGCATAGCGCTGGTTTTGGAGGAAAACTGAATTGAACGTGCCGTTACGATATCGTATTTTCTATAAAATAAAAACATTCGAAGATTCTGCTGTATCCGTACCGTAAATGTCCAGTTACATTCGCGGTCAGCGTCCCATTCATTAGAAAACCACTCTGTCAATACTATTTGAACCGTTTTCCCCTTTCCGCGTACTGTTTACAGACAATTTGTTCGTTCCTTTTCCATTCCTCAGGTATACGGTGAAGCTGAGCATGGTGCATCCCTGTCATCTTTTTACGCTTACAGCCAACCAAGTACGTCATTTGCACAAGCTCAATCCGACTATCTCCAACAGCCAAGTATATTTCATCTGCTCATGCTCAATCTCATAACGTCCGACAGCCGCAGCAAGTATTCTATCTGCACATGCTCAATCTGATATCGACTTCCAACAGCCAAGTATTCCATCTGGGCATGCTGAATCCGACAACCTCCAACAGTCCAGTATTCCAACTGCGCATGCTCAATCTGACGACCTCCAACATCAAAGTATTTCATCCGCTGAAGTGCAATACGATACTAAAACATCCTCTATGTCATCTCAGAGTACTGTACCTGAACATGAAATCAGTGTGTGGGAAGATACCCCACCCCAAGAGCCGGGCTAAGCAGGCTAGTGGGAAGATGAAATAGAACAACAACAACAGAAGAGGCACACTTTGAATGAATCAATCTGAGTAGTGGTCGCGTCAACCCTTTGCTGTCAACTCTAAACACTTCCTGGGACGATATATCCAGTACTCAAAAGAAGTATTATTCAAGAAAAGCTAAGGAGGTTATATCAACTGCACTATCACCATAGTTAATAGACTTACTAACTATGACTATCACTTATCAGTCCTGGTCTAGTTAAACACCAGCTACCATCACGACCAAGCTGTTAGATACCTGATCGTAAATTACGCAAGTACCATATACAATTACTTTGCTGAGTAAACAATATCAACTTTCTTTGAAGTATTAGTAAACAGACAAACATCCATTGGCAAACTCTAAAGTTAGATGTGAATTGCAATCTTTTTATTTCCATTGTAGCGACAATGAAGAAAACAATATATAAATGAAACTAGAGCGGTTATAGTAACGTTTCATTCTATTGCGTTACATGTTATTTATAGACATCGTAAGTTGTTAAAACAAGGCATAAAACAAGCAGAACGAGCATAAATTATTTGCGCTGTGTTCAGATAGTTGCACAATCTGATTCCTTTATCTTGAAATATTTCCAAAGTAGTTATAAAGGAAGTGCTTTATTCGGTATGCCATTATAAACTGCGAAGATTTGTCATCTTTGAGTCGACACTTCAGATTTTATGCAAATTCCTTCTAAAATAAACAGTCTTTTCTGTGCTTCAAGACTTATATTTTTTGCTAAAAAACTTCTGCTTTGATGTAATATAAAAGAAAATGTTTACAAACTCATCAAAAACAAATCTTAAGACAAGTGGAGCCGAACCAGGGAGTTCGTGTTATCACCTACGACTGACAGGAAGTGAACATGTCACGTAATTTCACCAAGTAAGAGGGCTATTTTTGCCAACTTGGAAAGCAGCTCCCGTTCGATTTATTTTAGATCCCAATTTTAACTTTGCAGTTTCTCAAAGCACAAACATAGGGCTTTTATTTAATGTAAATTATTAGAAAAAAAACTGCCGCACTTTGGAGAAAAACGATTTCAAAGTTGATGTATTTTTGGATTGTGAATTGACAAGGTTTTCAGTGCAAAGTTCAAATGAGGGTCAAATGGTCAAAACTCATCGGATTCAGCTCAAAATCACAGGAATTCTAGCTTTTACAATAGAGTTTCCGAATAATATATCAAAATTAGAAAAGAGAAATTAAATAAAGGCTTTTATTCGATGAAGTAAGGCCTTAAATAACAGCGTCTCGTAGGCCAAAAACAAGCAAAAACGGAGGGGGGTGGTCTATCTCGGGAAGAAAAAGGTCAATGAAACTCCAAATAACACGATTCATTGTCTATTTGAAAGGTCTTTAATTGGTGAAAATTTGGTTCAAATCAGACGACCCTAATCTTTTACCACTGCCCGGTTTTCTCTGACAAACACTCTTAAAGAAATTGGACAATAATGTTTGTCCAAAGTGTTACAAAACCTATCCAGATGATGGTGGAAAATAGCTAATGTACTCACAGTGGGGATTCTGGAAGATGATAAGTTTTTAGTGTATACCCTGTTTACTAACGTATTAAAACAAATATTTCCAGATATCAAATATGAAGATGACCAAAAACCAGATGTCATTAACGAAATTTTAAATGTTTTACCCCTAAAAATATCTTTTAAAACAAAGATATAATTACTGATGCTAAAGTTGTTGTCTAAAGACTTAGACAAGTATTTATGACTAGAGTGAGCACATGTAATCCAAAAAACAATTAACAGTGGTCAAATAATAATAGTAAAAGACTAGACTAAATTGAAACTAAATATTACTGTTAGTCAAAAACCCCGTATGGGCTGTTGAGTGTGCTTTACTGTATGAACCCAATGTTAAAAAGTTTGTGTTCTGAAATAGGCATTGAGAAGTTATCCATAGTTTATAACACAACACCAATTCACGATGCTCAATTGAATTATGGGTAATCTGAACAAAATTCCAAGAAAAGCAAGAAAAGTTATGTTTTTGCCATTATAAACTAGTCAATCAGTAAAATCCTTATGCTCTATTTTATTTTTGAAGGTGTTTTTATAGATCAGATATTTTGAGCGACTCTTAGGCACTAACACTAAAGGGAAATGTGGGGCTCAATCTCCTCAAAAGTCTTACTATATATTCATTAGAGTATTCTCAATACAGAGAAAATATTTGGTTTCTACAAATTAACCAAGAGTGGGAATATAGCAAAAAAACAAATTTTGCCGCTATACTTCTTTAGAATTTAGCCCTGATTACCCATGATTCACTGAGCATCATGAACCGGTCTATACGTTCAGAGTTTTTATGCTAAAATACAGCAAAATTTAATGTTGAACTGACATGTTCAATAATTTATTAATAAGTAAGCTAGTTAGGAGCTACAAAATCACTTTCAGTGCGCATTCGATTTTATCCCGAATTCCTCACTTTTCTTTTGTATTATGGAAAACAAAAGAAGGCAAAACAACGGGATAAAATTGCATGCGCACTGATAGCAAATTGCTTGATAAATACTGAGAACAAAAACATGTATGTTCTTTGGTTGTTGAAAAGTGTTGAAATAAATGTTGTGTTCTTTTAATTGTATCTTTATTTCTCTGTTTGTTGAGGGGTTTACATGCTCTGCTCTTAAAGTGAGCAAACGTGTTGGGTAACACAAATACTATAAATATAAGGCGATCTTGAAACAAAGCAAAACAAATGGATTTAATACTGTTAAATGATAACATAGTTAACTGTCAAAAATCACTGTCATGTAAGCTTGTATTTCCTTCTTATTTTCTAGTCAGTGGTACAGTTGATGAGAACATTGTGTTTCAAATTTTACAAAATTATAACATCAACGTTGGCCGAAACATCATTGCTCAAAGAGCAATATAGCCTTGTTGTGTGTGGATGATCCGCCATGTTTGTGAGTAAATATCATTCCTCGGAGTACCTCGTCGTACTTGTGTGAGCTATTCAACTGGACGTCAACCAATGTACCCCAATATTTAGTCTAAAAAAACAGCTATTTCATCTCTTCAGCAAGCTAGCGAAATGAAAGTCTAAGGAATCATTCGCATAATTAGAAAAAAAAATGAGCTCCAAAGCTCAGCTAGTGGAGGAAAGAAAACTTATAAGGGATGGACCTTAAGATATTTGAGAGGGTTGGGGGGGGGGGGGGGGGAGGGGTTGGTCAAATACAAAAAAAAAAAATATAGAGCAAAGCCTTAAACAGAGAAAAAAGTAAGTAATTGACAAATGCTATAGTCTACTGTCAAATTACCTAAATCGTGAAAACCTAGATATCATTAGTGATTCCATTACTCGAAAATTGTTTTTTTTTGTTAACCTGTTCAATATCGTTAACAACCCTAATGCCCCAATTTGTCTATAAAATAACTTTTTGCCTTCTCTTCGTTCTTCCGGTGTTACTGCTGGAATTGACGCACACTAAAAGGGTATCAGAATTCCTTTCACCAGAAATGATAACAAAGAATAAATGGTTTACCGAAGTATTTCTGGACCGAACTTTTATTGCAATTTCTGAAACCATTTGTGAGTGTACCAAAAACACGGAGAGTAAGCAATACTTCACTCAAAGAACGCAAAAATCGTTGACCTACAGACTTAGACCAAAGAACTATCAATGATGTGCATAAAGACGCGGGTACTGTTCGGCGATTTCAGATATGCACAATTTCCCAAACGTACCAGTACATTGTAAGAAGCACGATCCTTTGGCGCTGATGGATATAATGTACTTGATATATCATTGCATGTTTGACGAAGCGAGTGTGAAAATACATATTTCTCTAGTACAATAAATATTATAACCTCTTGTTTAAGGGTGGTGCCCCCCTATTGCCCACGCGCATCTCTACTGCGCATCATCCCAAAATATTTTCGGACAAATTCTTGTATTTTTCCTTTAAATTCTGATTTTAAAATAAAATTTTTTTCAATATTTGAATAACTAAATATCCTAACAATTACAAAGAAAGTTCAGAAATAAAACAGACAAGAAAGCGAGTTTTTTTTATGAACTAGACCTGTTGAACAACTCGATCCACTCAAAGTTTCTCGCTCGTGTAAATTGCCGTAGTTCCAGCCATAAAAATAACCTTCAACAACAAAATATATTCATGTGATAAAAATATAGTACGGTGATTACAAAAGGATGAAAGAGGAATGGTGATATTTGTTTGAAAAATGTAAAATGTGAATGTTGATTGTCTACTTGTGCACCGTTTGATCAAGGTATGAAACTCACTCAAAGTCAATTTCTCTCGAAAAACATACAATAATAATACAAATAACAACACTACAATCCTCAATAAATTCTGAAATTGCTTTATTTTCTTGTAAATCAAGCTAAAAAATTGTACATGACATGCATGAAATTCACTTCTCTAGCTGACCTGAACAGCTTCTTAATTTCTTACTTTTTCCTTGAAGTTCGAGCATCTCAAGTGCACAGAAGTCATTATGAAATTAAACTAAATGTAGATTCAATGTACAAACGATAATATCATCCAGAAGAAGAATAGTCCGAGGAAAACGAAAACTAATGTGCTGACAGCCATCTTAGTCCAGGGTGCAATTTGTCTTACCAAGGGGGAGGAGGGTGATATATTCCTAGCTAGCTTTTTGTCCAATATTCCAAACCAATGAGAAATAATACGTTTTTTCATCGATGAATTTGACGCTTACGCGATCAGGTGTTTAGCGTTAATTATCTCGCTTATATGCATGGGACCCCCCCCCAATTTTCCAGTTTCCAGTAGCCCAGTAGGTATTTCAAATGACTGACAGTGTTTAAAAAATAAAAATGGGTTGCAATTAGGAGGCACCATCCTTAGTATTTCTACCGAGCCTTAAATGAAAGATTCCATTTTTAAACCTTGAGTTTTAGACAGAGTAACAGCACACAAATATCGTGATCTTTTATCACAAAGTGTTCTAGCACAAATACAACTTTCAGTATTTAAAACAACATGTATTATACAAAATTTTATTGATTTACAAGTTATGTTTTTAAAGAGATAACAATTGTACAGTTGTATATGAAAGCCCTGCACCCCTGTCCTAGGTACACTACTGTCCTCATCTAGTTCAAATTCATCTAGTTCACCATATGTTTTACTGGACCTGCAAAACAAATGACTATGTCATGAAATGATCAAACAAGTATTCTACATTTTTTTAAGGATTTACACTCAAGATATACCTAAGAAAGGTAAGTTTGCTAAAATGCTATGTACAAGGCCTGTGAAGTTTGGGGAATAATAGCTGTACACATAATTTATTCATAGGCAAAGAAGACTGACTTCATGGCAGACAATTGAGAAATGTTCTACATTTTCCCTATTTTTTCAACTATAATCAAACATGATAGGTTAGAATAACAAAGAACAGAGACATTACATCAAATGAATTTAGCGTTTAGTTCACACTATGATTTCCTAAATGTGCCAACTAAAAGTCATAACAATCAGATATACAAATTTAAACGTATTCTAACATGCCCCGTGCTTAAATTGATGTATCTCCTGATACATCTCAGAAATTATGATTCAATGCGGTTAAAATAAGGATAAAGCTAGAAAAAATAAAAATAAAAAATAGCTCAACTTCTGGGATATCAAAAATTTCCTTCCAGTACGGATACATATAACTAAAGTGCTACTTGTACTAGAACACTGAAAAGTACAAAATGTTTAATCAACCCGCAAAGACTGTGTGAACAATGTTTACGAAATTCATTGACACATAAAAATATCACTTCCCCAAAGACCAAATGTCGTTTTTTTCTTGAACAAAACCGATGGCAAAATGAGTTCGGTATTGCCGTCATAGGCACTTTATTAATTAAAAGTTATTGCTAAATTGATCCCTGAAACTGAAATTTGAATTTAAATTTAAATGGACTTAAACTAAATTGGAATAAAACGGGATCGATATTAACAGTATAATTGGATATGGAAATTGTTTTTTAAGCAAAAATGGATTGACGCTGTAATTAAATTGTAAATGAATTGGGTAACTGTTTTGGCATTGATCTGTACAAGAAGAATGTTGCTATATTAGTTTCAACAGTTAAACGTGTTGAATTATGGGTGAGTTTTATCAACTTTTTGAGAGCGCTTTTCATAAAGACTCAATCATTAATTTGCATAGATCTGACTGTCTTGATCAGAAATGGAAAAATTATAATAACAGAATAATCAGATCCGGAAAAAAAAAAATAATAATAATAATACCAGATATAACAAAAATAATGTAACAACTTCTCAGTAAGCAAAACCTCACCAGACCTCTCATAGTCCTAAATACTACCTGTGAGCAAATTCAGAGGATTCTAGATAGCATGATATCTCACGTGATGCTATATAATTAATTTATATTGAAATGGAACTGGAATTGGAATAGGAGTATGAAGTGGATTTCTAATTATTTGCAGCTGGTAGACTAACGCTCTCAGCAAAAAGTCATTTTGAGCCAATGAATTATTAAAACGTTTGTAGATTGATATTTGTATGACTTATATTAAACTAGCTAGGCGAAAGTTCCACTTATACTTTAAAGCACTACAATATAACATGAACTCTTTAAAAGTAACTCTTTGTTCTCTTCTTCTGTTTCCATCCCTCTGGAAAACAGTCACAACATTTGAAGTCATACAGTCTCTAGATTCTTTTAGACAAGGAAACTTTGTGAAACTATCAGAAGGAAACGTTTTACAGAAGAATGACAGTTTAGTGCTCAGAAAATTGGCTTCAAGTAAAGTAGAGTGCTGTTTCCTGTGTGTGCGTATGGAGGATCCGCCCTGTTTATCCGTAAATGCAGTTTCTCAGAGCAGCTCGTCGTACTTGTGCGAAATGTTCAACTGGACGTCGACCAATGTGACCAGATTTTTACTTCCAAAAAAGAGTTCTTACTACTTCACACGAAAGGTATTAAAATAAGCTCTGATAAATATATCAGGCTTTAACAAAACAGCGATGAGTTTAGCCTAAATTTGAAGTGCAACCTTGTTTTATTAGGGACCGGTCATTATTTAGCGGGGGGGGAGGGCCTCTAATTTGGTCAACGAAGGTGTTCAAAAAAATGTGACCCTACAGTAGTTATGGTTTAAAAATTCGAAGCCCTCCCCATTCCGAAGCTCAAAAAAACATGACCCTCCCCCTATATAATTCTCATTCAAGGATATACTTGTCTTAGTATTAATCTGTTGCGAATTTAAGGCTATTTCAGACAATTTTGTGCGATTGTAGGCAATTTTGTGCGATTTTAAGTAATTTTTGAGCGATTTTAAGCAATGTTGAGCGATTTTAAGCACTTTTGAGCGATTTTAAGCAATTTTGAGCGATTTTAAGCAATTTTGAGCGATTTTAAGCAATTTTGAGCGATTTTAAGCACTTTTGAGCGATTTTGAGCAATTTTGCGCGATGATAAGCACTTTTGAGCGATTTTAAGCAATTTTGAGCAATTTTAAGCATTTTTGAGCGATTTTAAGTTTGAGCAATTTTGAGCAATTTTGAGCGATTTTGAGCAATTTTAAGCATTTTTGAGCGATTTTAAGTAATTTTGAGCGATTTTAAGCAATTTTGAGCGATTTTAAGCAATTTTGAGCAATTTTAATTTTTTTTTTACAATTTTAAGTAATTTTGAGCGATTTTGAGCAATTTAGAGTGATGTTAAGCAATTTAGAGTGATTGTAAGCAATTTTGAGCAATTTTAGGTGACTTAAGGTCCCAAGTTTAGCCTTTCCAAATTGTAAATGATCCCCCCTTTCAAAGCTGTCATTCCCGCCTGATCCCCCTTTTCCTTTTATGAAAATGAACTGATCCCCCAAGAAATCCCCCCCCCCCTAAGCGATAAATAATGACCTGTCCCTTACATAACTCAGGGAACGCGGAGTATATTATATTTCTTCTAAAGGCCCACTCCAGGACCTAAAGTCACCGAAATTTGAATTGGACGACTAAAGGAAATTATAGGCGATTTTAGCAAAATATGCCAAAAAGGACCCGAAAGAGCTACCAAAATTAAAGGCGTTTTTAGGGAATATTGAGCAATTTAAGGCAACTTGACGTGATTACAGCTAGGTGACTATAAAACAAAATTTTTAGTACTCTTTGAGTGTAATCCCAGTTACTGATAGAGATAACAAAATGCCAATATAAAATGTAAAATTATTAAAAATTGGCTATTAATCATTATTTGTTGTGAATTGAAGGCGATTTCAGGAAATTTATTGCGATTATAGGCAATTTTGAGCGATTTTAGGCAATATTGCGCCATTTTAGTCAATTTTGTGCGATTTTAGGCATTTTTTGCGATTAATTTTATACAATTTTGCACGATTTTAGGCAATTTTAGGCATCGGTTTTCGCCTTTCCAAATATTGATCCCCCCTTCAAAGCGGTCATTTCCATCTGATACTCCTTTTGCTTTTATGAAAATACACCGATTCCCCCCAAAATCCTTCGCACCCCACAGGCAATAAATAATGACTGTTCCCTTATATCTGCGTACTTATTTACACTGTTCACCTAACACTTAAAGAGAAAAACATCGCCCTGGGATCCTTACGGTTCACCCACATACTTCATACATTAGCTACATTCCCAGCGCGGTTGTCCTTATTTGATTACTGCTATGACTGAAAAACAGTTGAGCACCAATGTTAGACTGACAGGATGTGTTCTTTTAATAATCTAGATTTGAGCAAAGAAAACTGAAACGCTCGTTCACTGTATCAAAGTTAAAATCAAATTTGATGCTATGGACAAATAGCTGCAGTCGAAAATAAAATTGTGACCCTCCCCAAAGTCATTCACAAAATTCTTTAGCCCTCCCCAAACGAGAGTTTGAAAAATCGTGACCCTCCCCCCAAAAATAGTGGCCCTCCCCCCCCGCTAAATAATGACCGGTCCCTTATTATGTCTTTTTATTCCAAGCAAACATTCGTCGTTTATGCACTTTCATTCGAACTAAACACTATTTTAAACATTATAGACTCTTATTAGCGGAGCTCCGCGCGGGCCGAAGGCCCGCGCAAGCGGAGCACCATAATTGAGAAAATATGGTAAACCATCGAGCTCATTTGAAATCGACCACAGGAAGCCCGGATTTCGAAAATACGTACAACGTCCGTCCGTACATACATACATACATACATACATACGTCCGTCCGTGTACATTCATGCAAAATTTGCTGACCAGATTTAGTGGGCGCCAAAACAATCATTATTTTTGCAGTTTTTGATGCAGTTCACTAAAATTTTTCTTCAAAATATATTTCTACACTGGACAATTAAAAAGAGCATGAAAATGGGAAATCTAAGCTGACAGATTGAAGAGATTAAAATGAGAAAGATAACAAAGACCGCGGGGTGAAAAAGAAAGATAACTACGATTCAACGATGAAAAGCTACTTCAAAATATTTTCACTGACAAAATAAGTAAAAGTCCCTCATGGAGCTGTTTTTAACCATCCAAATGTGCAGTCATGCAGAGCTGGAGATTTTACAAGTTGTATTTTCTGGAAGAGTTTATTTGACAAGTTTGTCAGAAGGTAAAAAAGACCGTATTCTTCATGGATTCTTCGTGGCGTTTTTCAGTCATTACTTATCGACTAATCTACTTTTAAAAGTAAAATCGACGGCGACAAATTTTCATCAAAACAAAAACAAAACAAATATGCGCTGCATTTGCATCAATTCAAAAGAGGTGAACAGCAAGACGAACACGACTCACGAAGATATTTAATTTCACTCTGTTCATTCATCAATTTTTACGGAATATTCATACCACGGATGCAGATATATCAACTATTCACGACAAAAAAACTTTTCACACAAGATGTTTATCAACAAAGTAGGACTGCCAATTCATGGAGTGGATGGAAATGCAAATTTAGTACAATGTGTGATCGAGCAACACGAGCTTGCCATCGCCGTTCAGTTGATGACTGTGTAAACTTTTTAGAGGCTGTTAAAATGGTTGTTAAAAGACAAAACAAAACAAAGTTGGAAAGGAAGGAAAGTCATTTAATTTTTAATTTTTGGGTAATCATGTAAACCTACTGCCTGGATGTAATTCTTATCCCTCATTCTATTCCCTGTTTTAGGAATTTCTTTAAATAGAGCCCATAAAAATAAGGCCTATATATTCCATATGTTCAGTTCTAAAACTCATGAATAATTAATGAGTGATTTTCAAAGCAAATCTATACCCGTGACGAGTTTTATAACTACTGATATAGAACTGTCCTAATTTGCATAAATTTAAAACTCTATTTTCTCCCGATAAAGTTGAAAAAGTCTCGATTATTTTTAATGAAAAATGTGAACTCACATTTGGAGTTTTAGAAGCAATTTATAAAATTCCAGTTCGTGCTTTATCGGCGCTATAGATACGCGGCTTCGCCTTGTATCTATATCTGCCGATAAAACACTCTTTCTCATTTTATAAATATTACTGATATGTACAATGTGGAAAAAGTGGATTAAATTTTGTGTAAACATAACTTGATCATATCAGTTAAAACGTGAGATTTTATTTACACTAGACCTGTCCTGCAGGATTCATGCACTTGTGCCTTGTTCATGCGTCCAGAATAGTGTTAGCAAAGCACTGATAGTCTACTGATGGTGATGAGGATAGTTTAATGCACTGGTGTGTTTATTTGCATGGGGTTGCATTGTGGACTAGTTAGCATCAAACTGCAAATCTGTAGGATGGTCATATATCTAGTTTCTGCTGGTCATGATACAAAAACGTAGACAGGAACGTTTTCAGTACAGTAATAATCCAAATGTCTACTGTAGCTCACTAAACTCTAGCCTGGGTTAGGGTACATGTCAAAAGGGGAAAGTCAGACAAAAATAAGAACCCTTAAAGAGGTGAAACAATGTATTGCTGGAGGGAAGCTTGGGGAGAGTGAAGATATTGTAATCCTTTAACTAGGGGAGGGCCATTATATTTCCATCTCCATTTTAAATTTGCACCCCTCCCCCTCCCCCTGTTAATTTTGGTCAAGTCCTTTAATTTGAAGGCTTTTAAATGATATTACACAGATAATAAGTATGCTTTGAGTATAATTTATTCTGTTAGTATAACTTGAAATAAAGCCATTGTAAATCCAAGTATGTGCATTAAATGTAATATCAGACTATACAAAGTTCATTGGTAATTATTAACTTAGTTAAATTGTTTCATTTTAATGACAATGACATAAGTTGTTACAGCTGTATATATCTTAAAAAAAAATAAACGTCAGATTGTATTACATATGCACATAATATTATTTGTTGTGCAAAGTTCCAAACAGTGCAAATAAAGATTGATGAAGATGACTTAGTGCACACACTAAACTATTTTCCTCATTAGCATAGATATTTCTTTAAAAGTGCATAAAACATTAAAACGTCACTAAATAATGACAGAACACAATTAAATAAGCTTTTTGTTAAAATGTGAACTTTGTATGTGAAATAGTTTTTGCGTGATGATTTTTCGAAAACTCCAGTTTTTACAAGGAATGTATGGACTCATTAGCTCTTTGCCACACAGTAATATCAAATCGAACTATCTGCATCTAGCTGTGCTAACTGTAAACAGCCACCAACATTGTACCATTTATATCTGTACTGTACCATTTAATTATATTTGATTTAATGTATACTTGCTTTATATTTTCACCCTGACAGGATCGGTCGGTTGTGCACGATCGGTTCAATTGACCAATCAGAGCGCGCGTTACAAAAAATGATGTCGTCAGCGTGCTTTGTTCACCTATGGACCATACTTCTCGACCAATGAAAACGTGCGTAGTATCTCAAGTATATAATAATCCTGTTTGTGGATAGTCTGGTTTTATGAATATGACGATGATAAATGAATCATTTACACTGTATTAGTCCAGGACCCTGTTCTTAGAAAGTGAGATAAATACCTATCTTAGGATAAGTGGTATGTTTTCAGGTAAACAACTTATGTGTATGATAATTTTCTTGATAGGATACTCCTAATTTGACCCATGGTAGTCAATGCCTACTTTCTGTGATTCAGGCCTAGTATTTTAACTGTCAAGTAGCATATTCTTTCTTCAAAAAAAAAAGCACATGCTGGGATAATGATAGAGACTGACATGTTGAGAGTATTATTCAGTTTCCTCACGAATGGAAGGAGTAGCGACCACATTATTGCTGGTCTCTTCGTCTTTAGCTCCTAAAAGAGCTCCCTTACGAATGGAAGGGGTATTATCATGGTTTGATTTACCTTCGAATATAATCATCGCCCGCAAACACAACTTGAACGAGCCAGATCAATGAAAAATCCCTCGTGGTTGACTTACTAGCTACCAATCTTCTTCCATCTTCTTCTGACAGAAAAGGAAGGCCTAGTCATAACTCATTCTCGTCCCCAGGGTTCTTTTCCGTGAGGAGAAATAAAGAGCCCTGGGGACGAGATTGTTGCTTCGTAACTAGCTTCGCACCGTCAAACGACGAGTAACATAGGAAACAAATGTCGTGTAAACAAAACAAATGTACTCAAATCGAACCTATTAATATATTGCTAGTTAGATCTCTTGTTTTTTAACAAGTTACTGCAGTTTATACTATTTGCAGTTTGTTTTGTCGTCATTTCGAATAATCCATAACATTGCGCATGTGCAAGTGTAAAAAAATAAACAAATTCAACAGGAGTATTTTTGCGAACGACAGCACAAAAAGGACAATAGAGTCAAACTATCGTAATTTATTGCATAAAGAACAAAACTGATTTGGTATATGACGCTTTATTTTTATTTATTTATTGGAGTTAGAAATAATATTCCCACACGTTTCGCTGAAAAACATTGTAGAGAGATAAAGTCTGAGTTCTCACCATAGGTTTCAGGTTAGTAGCCAAACGTCCATGGTCGTAAATTTAGTGGAGGGAGGATAGTTAGCAATATGGATGAGGAGGGGAGGTTAGAATTAAAGCTTAACGCTACTCTTTTACGTCTCAGAAAGACTGACAGCCTATCCAATCATCAATATCATCGACTAAGATGCCCTGCACCTCAGTCACCTAAGTTATACGGCTTGCCTAAGTTGCATAAACCTCAGATACCAATGCGACCTATAGTATCTTTCTGTGGATCTCCCACATATCAATTGTCGAAATATTTGTCTACTATATTGCAACCGCTAACAAACACCTCAAGACATAAACTGCAATCCACTGAGAACTTCATCAATTCTATCAAGACACTTAAGATTCCTAGCGACCATAAATTAGTGTCCTTTGATGTTAAGTCTCTTTTCACTAGCATTCCATTACAAACTGCCCTTGAATGCACACAACGATTGCTTGATTCCACCACTGAAAATCTATCGATACCTAACTCTGAAATCATGGCTTTATTAAAATTATGTCTTGAGTCGACATTCTTTCAATATAATGGCAAATATTACAAACAACTTCATGGTACTGCAATGGGCTCTCCGGTCTCTGTTGTTGTGACAGAGATCGTAATGCAAGAAATCGAGAAAGAAGCACTTGCTTCTTACACTATACAACTTCCTTTTTGGTTTCGTTATATAGATGATACGTTAACAGCGTTACCCTTAGAACACATAAACGCTTTTCATGAGCATTTAAATCAGCTCAATCCTCATATTCAGTTCACAAAAGAACTTGAGGAAGAAGGCAAAATACCTTTCTTAGACTGCCTAGTAAGCCGCCAGGGTGATTCCTTAAAAACTACTGTATATCGTAAGCCTACTAATACAGACAGGTTATTAGATCAATCTTCATACAATCCTACTTCTCATAAGGCTACGACAATTAAAACCCTTACAAGGCGCGCTCACCTCATTTGTAACACTGAGGACAGTCTACATGATGAAACCAAAAATCTCGATCGCATTTTTCATAAGAACAATTATAGTGACAGGTTTATTAAAAGCAACACTCACAAGCCAAATAACTCAAAAAGTCGTACGGCTGATTCTGATACAACACCAGTCTCATATATTTCTCTGCCTTACATCAAGGGAACGTCAGAAATTATTTCTCGTATATTGCAACCACATCAGATCAGAGTTGCCCATAAACCTATTTCAACTTTACGAAATATTCTGACCAAAGTAAAAGATCCCGTTGATTCATTCAACAAACTTGGTGCTGTTTATAGAATTCCATGCAATGACTGTGACGCAACATACATAGGTGAGACAGGAAGATCTTTTAATATCAGACGCCAGGAACATCAAAAAGCAGTTCAGACCAACGATCCTCGCAACAACATCGCGAGACATCGTATGGATACTAGCCACTCTATAGACTGGGAATCTAGCAAATGTCTAACTTACTGTACCAGCGATAAGCAATGACTTATTCTCGAAAGTTGGTTTACAAAATTCGAAAAAAACACGATTAAACCGGTCCGTTAAGCTGCCGGCACCATACAAACGACTTATGAACAAAGCGAAGTCGGAACCAACTGAAGAGAAAGTCGGCTGCTATGATCATGCCGCTAATTGACCTACCTAACACCGCTAATTACACAACATCTAGTAGTTATGCAATTATGCAGTATAAATAAGACCCTTACTGACAACGACAGTTCACTGACTCTGATGATGACAACCGCACAGGTAGTCGAAACGTCAGTCATTCCAAACAGTCCTTCTAGGGACTACTTCCACCCGGAAGATCAGAATATTGTTACTTCGACAAATATGATAAACTTAGAATTAAACGTTGGACAATGACGTAGGCTGTTCAGGCTTGTCTGAACTTGCAAAAACTTTCGACTTGGATTAAAAAAAAAACAACTCATTTTAATACTTGTGCCCCCGGCCTATTACTTGGGTACGAGTAATGAATAAATCGCCCAACGAGGCAAACAAACGAAATGAATCGCCCGTCGAGGCAAACAAACGGAATCAAATCAAATCAAATCAATCACCTACTAAATATGGTGCAAAATATTAATCTACCCGATACGGTAGAGCTCATTGAGGCATAAACAACTACAAATAGCTTATTGTGAGCTATTAATTATAAAGATTTTTACCAGGGATTAATTGCACCTAAAAACGAGGCTCCATACTTGTCTTTGCATTCAGCTTTGATAAATACTTTCATTAACGATAATATACTATCATTTAATTTGTTGCCTGTGATCTTTGTCTCTGAAAAACACCATCCAGATATCAAAATTTTTGAACAAAAGGTTAACTTATCAGAAAAATACCTTGACCATAGAATTTGTCGCGGCTTTTATCGATATTGATGTCATTATAAAGTTTAATTTTCAGTTTTTCGACTAAAATAAAGTGAAAAACAGCAGATAAGAACACAAAGAAAATGCTTACGTAAACACCTAAAAACTGAGCATGTATTCAAATAAACTAGCCTAACTGATATTTAGAGAATGATACCGAAATGGAATTACATTCAAGGCGCTAGAAAAGTCACCATTTTGAGCCCGCAATAGTCAGCTACTTTACCCCATAGAGGTGTTTGCTCGATTCAAAGAAATGTATGCTGAACGTATGTTTTTTTTTACAAAACTGAGATACTTTTGACATTTGCCCAGCTGGAAAAGAAATCTATAATGTATCATTTATAATTAAATTTAATAGTGACTTTTCTTAATGAATGTTTTCCTTTTCCATTTTGAAAAATTGCATTCTTGGTAGTATATTGACGCCTTCCAGACATGAGGTATGAGCCTTAATTAATTTTTGCGACTCGGTAGGTGTAGAAATATCCATAAAGTTGAATTGGCCCACACAAATCCTTGGAGATTGTAAGCTAGTTGGAAACATATAATCTAAAGTAAATAAATTTAATTATAATAAGTTTAATTTCTACTAAGAATCACAAAATAAAAAAAAATAAAAAAATGAATTACACAGTGGTTACAAAATTCCCCAATTATTTTTAATACATTCTAAAATGTCACTTACCACATTTTTGTTTGTCTATCCATTGGTTTACAGAATGTTTGCATGAATGGCGGATCATGTTTGCAGTTATTATCAGGTGTATGTAAGTCATGTACATGTCCAAAGGAATACAATGGAATCTTCTGTGAAACAGGTTAGCGTTAAATCAAATTTTGAGATGCAT
Source organism: Diadumene lineata (assembly GCA_918843875.1). Lineage (NCBI taxonomy): Eukaryota > Metazoa > Cnidaria > Anthozoa > Actiniaria > Diadumenidae > Diadumene > Diadumene lineata. The sequence continues at coordinate 3,581,916 of OU974075.1, read as the reverse complement.
GAATAAAAAATTATTACCTTAAAAATACAACATTTTGAAGAAAAGTTGTAAATATGTATTTGCTATGTAAAAAAGGGAATAGCAGTGCTTTATCTAGAACTAAGCCCAATTAAAAATACTGATAAATAGTAAACATTAGTAGAGCACACGCACTAAAAGTGTACAACATTAATACCACTAAATAGTGTTATTTTATGCTAATTCTATTGTTTAATTAGAGCTATTTACTACTAAATAGTCATATTTAGTGTTTGCACTCTATTGTCACTGAAAGCCATGCGATTGGCAGATTAGCTAATTAGTTTTAAGAGCCAAAACCAGTTTTCCCCAAATCTGATAACGTCTCTGTTTTTAGACGTTGACGAGTGTACAACAGGAAAACATGATTGTCACGTGAATGCCACGTGTAAAAACACTATTGGTGGATACAACTGTACTTGCAAGGAGGGTTTCCATGGCAACGGTAGTATATGTGAAGGTATAAAGCTGTCATATACAAAACAAAACTAAAAGAATGTAAAAAATAAAAGTAAAAAAAGACAAAAGCACCAGAAAAGCAAAAATACAAAAATGTATATAACGTTAAAATTATGGCTTACGTCTTTGACAACCGAATTTGATGGATTTGTTTTTAGATATTGACGAGTGTAAAACACAAGAACATGATTGTCACGTGAATGCTGCATGTATAAAAACTATGGGCAGATATAACTGTAAAAATATCACAGCATTTTAGATATTAAAAAATTGAACAAAAATATTGCTGAAATACCTATCAAAATATTGAAAAACACAGGAACAAGAAAATATGTTTCTATTTAAAATACAATTACCAGCAATTTTTAATTTGGTTCTGGCTATAATTTGATTTTAGTTTCCGATCAAAAGATCACAGTTTGTCCTCTCCTGCACTGGATGGGTGCATGAAACCTGAAGAGCGCAACATCCTTAAATATAAATACCTTTACAGAGAATAGCTTCTATGCAAATTTGAATCAGATGATAACATTCCTCGTCTGGTAGACCATCTCTTAAGTAAAGTCCACAAAATGCTGTTTACCAGACAGTGTTTAGTTCTTTGTGTGTGTTTAAAGATCGTGTCCAATCATAAATTCTAAAAAAAAAGATGCTTTGGGTTAGGGTTAGACTTTTCACAATGAGTCCCACGGTAAAATTGTCTTATACAAAAAGAAAAGATGGAGTTAATAAAGCTGAAATGAGATTTCAAATAAAATAATAGAAAATTACCCAAATGTTCGAAAAATCCGATTTTCTTGTTTTAACCGATCAAATCATTCTTTCTATTGCCATCTGCTACCAGTTTTCCCCAAATTTGAAAACGTGTTTGTTTTTAGATGTTGACGAGTGTACAACAGGAAAACATGATTGTCACGTGAATGCCACGTGTAACAACACTATTGGTGGATACAACTGTACTTGCAAGGAGGGTTTCCATGGTAACGGTAGTATATGTGAAGGTATGAAGCTGTCATATACAAAACCAAACTAAAAAAATACAAAAAATAAAAATGAAAAAAAAAAAAAAAAAAAAAAAAGACGGCATAGCAAAAAAGACAAAAGCACCAGAAAGCAAAAATACAAAAATGTATAGAACGTTAAAATTATGGCTTACGGCTCTGACAACCGAATTTAATGGATTTGTGTTTAGATATTGACGAGTGTAAAACACAAGAATATGATTGTCACGTGAATGCTGCATGTATAAAAACTTTGTGTCTTACTTTCTTTATTAGTTATTTGGTATTTAGAATAATGCAATATCATTGCCGTGACTAAAATGATTTTATTGAAACCCAGGTCCGTTCAAAGACTGTGCTGCATTACAGTCTGCAGGCTTTACGACCATCGGTGCCTTCCAAGTAAAACCAGACGATAAAGTTTCTATCCACGTCTACTGTGACATGATATCTGAAGGAGGGGGATGGACTGTCATCAGCAACCGCTTCGACGGTTCGGTTAACTTCAATCGTAACTGGACGCAATACAAAACTGGCTTCGGAGACATCAACAATGGAGAATTCTGGCTTGGCAACGATAATATCCATCGCCTTTCATCAGCTCGACCAAGAACCCAACTCTACGTCGCTTTGGTAAACATGGCCGGTTCAAAGTTTTTTGCCAAGTATTCCACCTTCGCTGTTGCCAGTGAGAGTGACTTGTATCGTTTAACTGTGAGTGGGTACTACGCTGGTAATGCAGGGGACTCCTTTGTCCACTCACATCTTCCTTGGAGGTCACATAACATGGTGTTTAGCACTCCTGAAAGAGATAATGATAGATGCAATTGTAACTGCGCAGAGGAACGCAAGTGCGGTTGGTGGATGAATTGGTGTGCTGCAGGTTGTTTGACCATGTACCCAATGCAGTGGCACACTTTGTCATCTTATCAAATGAAAATTGCATTTATGAAAATTAAACCTTACAAGTAAAACATCTGTTGTTGGCATTAGAGATTCTACGAGTGCAGAATCAAGGAAAGAGTTAATGCAGAGTCATGTCAGTCAAGCCAGTCATGTACACTTAGTAACGTGTAGCAGTTCGCTATCCGGATAGTGCTTACTCACGCTAGACGTATAGCTATATTAAAAAAAGAAAAAAAAGAAAAGAAAAACAGCTCCAATGTTTGAAATATGTCATTGTGCCACAACTCTATACTTATGAATTTTTTTCCGAATGAGGGAGGGTTTCTATGTGATTTTGATGACGCTTGGCTTTCCTGTGTAAAGTCTAATTCGTATATTAATCTTCACCGGTTTATTGTTCAAAGAGCTTCGTAATTGCATCAGCGCATTAGGGCGAATTGAACGAAAAACGACTATATATATATAAAGGGAATATTTTCTGATAGACTAGTCGAAAATGCACATGTTAAAGCTGAGGGTCCCAGTGTGAGACATCGTTTTGAGCTGTTTTTGACAACTGTTATTCTTTCCTCCCTATGCTATAACTTGACCATAAACAATGAACATTTTTGTTTTGTTTTAAATTTTATTACAAAATCATTGTCATTATTAAACGGTCCACCTTAGTCCTGAAACTAATACAATCACAGAGCATTAGATGTTTGACAGAGTTCGTCTGTTATAGAGTACACATCAGAACCTGATTTATCTGAAAAACAAGCAAGCACGGAGAAGAATTAGTAGAGTCACGATGAAGTATACAAGGAAGAAGGGAAGTATACCAAAAGAAGGATTAAAAACATATCAGTAAAACTTTGCATTTTTCTGGATTAATTATTATATAATAATCAGGATAGTACACGGGCTAGCATATAGAGAATTTGTCTGCGCATGTTAGAAAATTTTAGCTCGCGGTCATGTTTACATTTTTTTCTACGACCGGGGAACTTTTGAGTTCCAATCGCAGTCTTAGTGATCTTCAATTTAGGAAAATATAAATGGATACTTAAAGTCGATCATTTTGTAAGGTGCTGTGACTAAGTCAAGTAAATGTGGAGGTTTTCGATCTCAAAATATTTTTGAGCAAAAGTCCGCAAAACGAAGAAGAAAAACACAAACCTACTGCATTCGTGTGAGGACTGTTGCCATAATAAAAGAAATAGCAGAAAACTTTTTCCACAGATTAAGACTCAAAGGTCATGAGAATTGTGTGGTACAGAATGATTTCTTATTGAGGATCGATTTTGTGGGGTGATGAGCAGATTATTTGCGCATTTTGCAAGTTTTGTTCAACTTTCCTTCTTGATAAGCGGTATGTTTGAGGGGCTGCGCCGAAGCTAAATATAACTGATGCGAGTCGTCAAACCACATTCTACATCACAGCATTGTAATTTTGTTTAAGAAAGATTGGCCAAAACGTGATATTGCGATATTTGTTGACGCCATGGTTGTGTTTCTCCTCTCAAGCAATTTCGACTGATTTGAATACCGAACCTGAAATTAGGTTAGAATGATCTTGATTAATCCAAATGATTGTGAAAACACAGATGAACCACCAAATTTTGTAATTTTCTGGTCGGGCTTTTGTTGATATACTTCTATCTTCACTAAATACAAACTTTAACTCAAGCACGGAGAAGATTTGTCAGTCTTACTCTTTGGTTAATTTTTTCGCATAAATTTGAAGAAAAGTCGAGCTTAAATGTATGCGCCGCTAAGTTTTTCCTTGGTATGCTTTCTTTAATAATCTTAGATTAGTATTATACTTTTGGTTTTCAATAGAGTTGTGGCCAAAATCTTTGATCGGCAGTCAAAGATGACCAGTTCTCGTTGTGAAAGCGGCCATATTGCAGAATCTTGCAGATACTTCATGGCTATAAACAAACAAATTGTTATGCTAATGTCCAACAAGAACTATAATAAGCCGTACGGAAATAACGACCAATCACTGTATGGTTGAAGTATCGCTTTTGTGAATTGGGATTAAAAGGGATTTAGAAAGTATTTTTTTTCGCGTGATTATAGCGGCTTCTACCATTAACTTACGACATGCGCAGACAAATTCTCTATATGCTACACGGGTTACGATTGTTCGAAAATCATTTTGAGAATACAATCAAAAACACGATGCCGTCATTTTAGAGCACACGAGTATATCAACTGTCGGATTCTAACGTGCGTTTATTTGACAGCTAGGCGTCGTGATCTCAACACTGGTCGCTTGTTTTGATCAGAGTATCAAACAAACACAAAACAAATGTTGCTGATTGTTAAATCATCATGCACGAAGGATTAACTTCCTAATGCATACATACGCATTTTTCGTCTTTCTTGTGATCAATCTATAATATATACTGATCGGCAAATACAATGTTACTGTTAATAAATTACCTGTGTCATAGTATTCGTAGGCAGTTACAGTAGCTGGCTGCATGTTCTTTACAACAGCTGTTTGGTCGAGTCCAAATGTCACACAGACGTTCTTGATCTATTTAACAAATACAATTATTAATAGTACACATATATATTAATCATTAAAACTAAATATTCAAGAATACTTAATAATAGATCATTTACCTCAGCACGTTAAATGGGCCAATGAACTTACCAAAAGCACTGTAAACTAACTTCTTCGTTTTAAGACTCGATATTAAAAGAACATCATAGAGTTTTGAAAGTGCCTCTATTAATGATAGTGCATGTCGTGTCTAATAATTATGTTATAATTTATGCTAATGTACGTATATTGTAATTATGCGCGCATGCACATTGAAGGCAGAGATGCCACGAGTTTTTTAGCTCTCTCGACACAGAGCGTTGTTATTCCCGAATAAATGCAAGTTAAACTGGAATAGTTTTATGTTATGGTTACTGAGATGGACTTGGATGACTCTACAGTGCAGGTGGTTCAAAAGTAGCATATCATTTGTGTTTGTGTTTTCTTATATTCATACTATTTCTATTCAATTTAACGTACTGAAAACAATGTTTCTAAATGTAGTTTTATTTGAACAGCCCATTATTGGACAACCAAGATGCGCAGTATGCATAAAAGCTGAAAACTGTTTTTTTCATAACAAGCTTTAGCAAAATATTCAAATCTATCATAACACTAGCGTGAGTCCATTTATCAAAATGTGTTCTAATAATGTCCAAAATGGTTGATTAAAATCACAATGTATGTTGAATGGAGGTATTTTGTTATGGGAATTTACCTTGTCAAAGTAGAACACAACCTTGTTGTCTTCCATTTCGAACCTCTTCAGACTAATATCTGCACGATTCATTAACTGTAAAATCAAACGGCAATAAAAGTTTAACATTTAGTTTAATATTCAATATAAATATGCTATTGCAATGCGTAAATGATACCATCAAATAAAACATCAATGCAATATGCTACAACCTTTTCCAGTGATTCCTCATCAGGTGTGAATCCAGAAACCAGCTTCACTTCAATAACTGCCATTCCAGATTGCTCCACCTCAAGCCATCTTTTAAGATATAAACAAACAAAAATCAACATGTATGAAAAGATGTGTGTAAAATGATTGATATAGGGTTAGTGAGTGTGAGTGTCCATCTCAAGAATAACCATCATGTGGATGAGATGTGTAAAATAATCAATGTAGGGGTAGTGAGTGCGAGTGTCCATCTCAAGAATAACCATCATGTGGATGAGATGTGTAAAATAATCAATGTAGGGGTAGTGAGTGCGAGTGTCCATCTAAAAAATAACCGCAATGTGACTGAGATGTGTAAAATATCTGTTTAATGTTTAATTGTTTATTGCAATTGTTACAGATATGTATATACATTCAAAAAGATACAAACTTACTTAGCGCAGACACTTATTTCAAGAGGATGGCACAATTGCTCCCCAGCGTCTGTTCTGACAGCAGTCGTTTTGTCTTTTCGTTGACGTACAGTGGTGGATAGTTTGAAAGATGGTCCGCTTATGACACGTTTGATAGAATAAGACACGTCAGCCTGAAAGTTGAGAAAAAGGACTTAAACTTCACATTCAAAAATATCCTCCTTAGATCACTAAATACTGTTATTACTATTTCCCTGCTATTGTTTACTCCTGTTGCGTTTTACTTCATCAAAGTACCACCCGCATCCATGTTCAGCAGAACAATGCACTACAAAATATGGACGTCAAACCAAGACTACAACGTGTAAATCTCACCTGAATAAGAGCGCATCCTCTACCAAGAGCCTTTATTGGCAGCTTCATTGGAAGAAGGTCTGATGGCAACTGCAAATGAACAGAACGAATGAACATCGCCCATTATTAAAGTTTTCTCAGTAATATGGATATGATTAAAGTATCTGTGATATCTTACTTGAATTCTCTGCACCACTAGTCTTTTCTTGTGTGTGATACGGAATTTATGGAAGAAGCTTTTCTTGTCTCCAACTTCAACATTCATCAATATTTTCGGATGACCGTGTCCAGCATGTAGTTTCATATAATCCAGCATTTCACCATACACATATCTTCCATAAGTAGACAAGGCTTGTAGAGCTACACAGGTATCCTACATATGATTAAAGACAACATTACATTACATTTATTTCTACGTTCAAAACAAACTGTACAACTCGTGCAAACTTCATCTTCTATAAATCGTGGAAGTCAGCTAGAAAAAAATCATACTTGAATAGACTTAGCAAATGTAAAAAAAATGAATAACAATGAAACTTGATGATAACGAAATGTCATAAAGAGTATGGTGGAACGTACAATAATCCAATGAGCGATCATTAAGACCTATTTTAATTTCCAATAAACTATTTTAAATTGTCAACCATATTATTTACTGTCTTGTTTAAGACAATTGAAACGTTAAATTAATGAATTATTAGAAAAACAAATGATATTTGCCTGTGTAGATGAGAATCCACCCAGAGCGTTTCTTTGATTCGATAACCATTTAACAATAGGAGCAGCTTTCTGAAGTGCATTAGAATCGCTTCCATCACCTATCAATGCCAACAGTGCATATCCTGTCATTTCAATGTTGATCGAGGATGAGCGATGATATGGCTCAACCAAATCATTTGCTGATGTCGTTTGTCTAAGTGGTGGCTGTTGTTTCTCCCAGTGCATCTTGCCATCTAGAATTGATGAAAACATCTCTGTTGGCAACTTGAACACTAAAACGCTACATATCAAGCTTTGATATCGTTGACGACTTTAAAAAAATACAGCACGGTCCTATTGAACAAACCTTTGAATTAAAAAAATTCAGATGTCTTACCTTTGACAATAGCTTTAGACATTAATCTTGTAACAATCTTATCACGATCAGGATGTTCACCAAGTGTCAGGGCATAAGCTATTATTGCGTTACTGTATGAATCTGTGACTTTCACTTGCTTGTCGATGATACACTCGAGACCTTTAACAATGACGTCACTCTGAAACCCAAACAACTCATTTATAAAAAAAAACACGTAATTAAAAAATAATTAGGTGTTACCTCTGGACTAACGTCGCTTTCCAAGAGTGATATCAGTACATAAGCAGTCAATGTAACAATCGTGGATACACCACCCTGAAATATTCAACAGAATTATTAGCATTACTTTAGTTTTAGTATCTTATAATTTGTTTCTGATTCACTGTGTGTGATACGCCACTATGCACGACAAAAGCATTAGTATTTCATAATTATTTTAATTTTTTCTCATTGTTCAATACCTTGAGTTCTTTACGGAATAGTTCCCCGTGTTTTTCAAAGCAGCCGTTATCAAGTTGTTTACTTTGAATCCATTTTCTTATGGATTGGATTTCATTGTCGTCAATAAAAACAAATTGACTTGCTTGTGAGAATGACCGAAGAACAAACGACGTTAACCTTTGAAAGAGAGGAAAACATGGAGTTGACTTTGCAATTCACACTTTGAAGAATAAAGTTTTTGAGAATGTTGATGCTACTGTACTTACCATAGACTACCTTCCTCATCCTTGTCACCATAAGCACTGTATGAACCATCTTTACGTTTGTACGTCAGCTCCTGTTGATACCCTAAATTCAGTATCAAAACGTAAATCGGTTAGAACTAGATTATGTCCTTGAAAATCAATAAAGATCACAAGAATAACTATAAAACTAGAGAACATTTTTCAGTATGCCCTCACCCAAAATTTGCATATTTATTTTTAATATATTTATCAATAAAATGATTTTTTAATGAAATTATTACCTTTTTCAAGGAAAACTTTAGCTTTGTTGGAAATGTCATCTACATTCAAATCAGTGCTGTTCAAGTACTTCATTACATAGACATTTGGTGCAAAGTTGACCATATTCTGTTCTCCACAGCCAGTTGGTAATCTGACTATTTTATCATAACCTTTGAGGGTCGGTCCCATTACATCACCTGAAAATGATTGACCAGTAACCATTTTTGTAAGCTCAATTTCCAAGGCCTTAAAAGATCGTCAATCGACAGAGGAAGTGGATTAAAAACTGCAAGCTCAACAGCACGATCTTCACCATTGCATGGCTGCTGACATTCAATGGCGGTATTGTTACCTAAAGTGTGGATGCAGACAATCACAGAACAGCAGCCAAATACTGCAGCAAATTACAGTCCAGATTATTGGAACAACGGTATATTATCAAGCCAAGACTAGTAGTTCACAGTCGAAATCACGCAGTTCTTACTCCATGGCCTCCAACGCCACACAACTCATTAGGACTTGTTATTTTACATTTTTATGATATTTTTCTTTATTTTATGCTGAAAGAACTTATTACTTTGAGAATTATCTTAAAATATCCTCTGAAATAATTTTCATATGTTTAAGTACCACGTATATTTTAATGAAATGTAAGCACTTACCTGTTAGGGAGAACGTTGCATGCACAGAACCAGGTATAACATCTTTTGGGAGATCAAGCTTGACTTCGTCTTTGTATTTTGCTGAGTTTTTTTAGTACGTAGAAAAAAGAAAAAATTGTTTTATTTACAACATGGCATAATATCAGCTCATGTTTAACTTTGTCTTTATTGATATTTTTTCTAGCTCAAACACATTTGCCGATAAAGCATAATAATCTAGACATACTTCTTCCTGAATTTTACTAACTTCTCAAAGATCTTAAGAGAGGATGTCAGTAAATATCGAGAATGGTTTGACAGTTGTCAAAAAATCGAATCTCTCATAATCTGTCCAAACGAACCTTTTGGTGAGCTATTTTCAAAAACACCATTAAAAACTTTGGTTGATTTTTGTTTTTGAAGAAATCAAGAAAAATTGATTTTCCCCTTCTACAGCGTCTAGCGACCGTGAAAATTAGGTCAAAATAGTGCATTTTTGGTCGTCGCTCACAACTAAACGAAAGTTGCCACAGTTATGAAAAACAAGTATATTGTTAATCATTGTTTAAACGGTCCTAGGGTAGAATTTGAGCTAAATACAACGAAGTCGTCCTTTTTTTATATTTATTGAAAGATATTGAGATTTTGGTATCGGTAAAATCATCAAAATTTATCAAATCGCGAAGCCGTGTCATTCCAAGGCCATACATTTTTTTAACCCAAAAAATAGTTTTACTTACTCTTAATCTATTAGATATAATCACCATGAAATATCTAAGCTGGCCCGCAAAAGCTCGATTTTATGCAACACAATTTCCGAGGTCAAGTTTGGTCGATTGTCACACAGCATTCAACTAGCATAATTAATAGCAGTACATTTAAAAATCTTTCCGAAACGCACTAACTATACTCAAAACAAGCTTTATCTATGAAATCATGGTTAGTATGCATGTTGAATATAATATCTATTCAGTTGAGGGCAATTAAAAGTAAATAAAACGGAGAAAAATAGGGATCAAACGATTTTCAATAAGTTAAATCGATCGAAACGCTGATGTCACGCAATCTAACAAAAACAAACCACGAAGAAATTTTCAAAGTACTCAGTTTTTATTTTTGCAAAATGAGAAAAAAAACATATCTGCTTTTGATTAATTGATATTATAAACTGATTTAAATAGTGAAATTTGTAAAAAGAATACAAACATTTAAACGAGTTTCTATTTACACAATTTCATGCAAACGTCAGCGATTGGCGGTGAATGAATATTTACAAAAATATCATATAAAATTATTAGATTAGATATTGCTGATCAAGTAGTAAATCCTTATATCAAAAATTGTTATCTACATCAAAGATTGTTTACCGTTAATCGTTGTTCTTTGCTCTTTAAAACCTTCTGCTTTTAAGAATTTTAAAAATAATGTTTTTAGTGAGCCGTACGTGCAGATTCGAATTACTTTGCTATAACTTAAATATAGCCTTACTTGCTCATCCTTTTTACGATGTGCACACACAAGTTGCTGAATAAAAGCCTTTATATAGTCCTATTTTACATTTTTAGTCAGGCAACGACAACTTTCCAGTCATACAGAAGAAAAACAGGGAAACTGGAGCATTCACAACAAACTATCTGATTCGAAGCGCGTTTGACAACCCAACAAACAGTTCTTTGAGGGGAGCCTGGGCATGGGACCGTTGTACGGGACAAACTGAATACGAAAACATTTCGAAATAAATTCAAAATTGTATTGCATTGCATTGTATTGAGGCGAAAGAAGTGTTTTTAGGATTAAAACGACTACTGAAAAATTCTTTCAATCAGATGCTTAATTTTTAATATCACCGAGTATTTCAATGTTGCGGCATCACCGGACTTCATTTTGGAGATACATTTTTTGAAAATAGTGCCACACATAAACATATCAAAACTGACTATTATGCGCAGTACAATTACTTGAAGTGCAGGATCCTAGCTTTGTTATTTTCATTTGATTCTCACTGATGTCGATACAAACTAACTTGGGCATGTGCCGTCTATAAATAGATTTGTTAAAACACATTGACTAGACGAATGACTTTAATTTGAAATCGACAAAGACGTCTAATTATAGCTTGTTATTGCTCAATAATTGATGTCGCATTATAAAGTTTGTAAGTTTTTCAGGCTATTTAAATGAGTTAAATGAGCATGGCTTCGTGCGGTTTTTCTCGATTGGTTGAAAATAGTATTCCTTGTGGAGCAAGTGGTAAAAATCCACAGTTGGTGGAATGCATATCTTTAAACGACTGCACAGCAGACGTGTATCAGCATCTCAAGTCATGTAAAGTTGGAACTGAATATTATTCTAATGAAATCAAAGAACAAGCCCTTTTATTGGCGCGAGCAGGTATGCCTCAATAGTAATCGATTATGGTTTAGTCTATGATACAGGAATTCTAATTGTATACCTATTATTAAAACTGTTTTGTAAACATTTGTGTAACAGTTGTAATTTTTAGTAGTTTTAATATAAATAGCACAAATTAAACAAAAGAAAATAATTTGAATTAACATAACTAAGAAAACACTATTTAGTGGTATTTATGTTGCACACTCTTAGTACGTGCACTCTATAACCAATTTAATTTGAAGAGATAAAAAATTACAACATCAAAAATAGTATTGTAATACAGAAAAATTGAAATTGAAATTCTAGTCTTAAAAAAGACAGAAATTACAACAACTGAAAAGAGCAGTGATTGAAAACATGTGTATTCACCACAATATTGTTTTCTTCCTTTACTAATTTAATCATATTTTTCCGATAAATAATTTTTCAGTGGTGGTTCTATATGTTTCTTTCGTTTTGATTAGAACTATTTTCAAATTATTTTTAGTCTCGATGCAATTTTGAATTGAATTTGAAAAGTATTTTTTTAATATTTTTGTCTTACTGTCCCGTCCCCTCCCCCCAAAGAACTGTTTGTTGGGTTGTCAAACGCGCTTCGAATTAGATAGTTTGTTGTGAATGCTCCAGTTTCCCTGTTTTTCTTCTGTATGACTGGAAAGTTGTCGTTGCCTGACTAAAAATGTAAAATAGGACTATATAAAGGTTGTTATTCAGCAACTTGTGTGTGCACATCGTAAAAAGGATGAGCAAGTAAGGCTATATTTAAGTTATAGCAAAGTAATTCGAATCTGCACGTACGGCTCACTAGAAACATTATTTAAGCAGAAGGTTTTAAAGAGCAAAGAACAACGATTAACGGTAAACAATCTTTGATGTAGATAACAATTTTTGATATAAGGATTTACTACTTGATCAGCAATATCTAATCTAATAATTTTATATGATATTTTTGTAAATATTCATTCACCGCCAATCGCTGACGTTTGCATGAAATTGTGTAAATAGAAACTCGTTTAAATGTTTGTATTCTTTTTACAAATTTCACTTCATATTTAAATCAGTTTATAATATCAATTAATCAAAAGCAGATATGTTTTTTTTCTTATTTTGCAAAAATAAAAACTGAGTACTTTGAAAATTTCTTCGTGGTTTGTTTTTGTTAGATTGCGTGACATCAGCGTTTCGATCGATTCAACTTATTGAAAATCGTTTGATCCCTATTTTTCTCCGTTTTATTTACTTTTAATTGCCCTCAACTGAATAGATATTATATTCAACATGCATACTAACCATGATTTCATAGATAAAGCTTGTTTTGGGTATAGTTAGTGCGTTTCGGAAAGATTTTTAAATGTACTGCTATTAATTTCGCTAGTTGATTGCTGTGTGACAATCGACCAAACTTGACCTCGGAAATTGTGTTGCATAAAATCGAGCTTTTGCGGGTCAGCTTAGATATTTCATGGTGATTATATCTAATAGATTAAAAGTAAGTAAAACTATTTTTTGGGTTAAAAAAATGTATGGCCTCGGAATGACACGGCTTCGCGATTTGATAAATTTTGATGATTTTACCGATACCAAAATTTCAATATCTTTCAATAAATATAAAAAAAGGACGACTTCGTTGTATTTAGCTCAAATTCTACCCTAGGACAGTTTAAGCAATAATTAACAACATATTTGTTTTTCATAACTGTGGCAACTTTCGTTTAGTTGTGAGCGACGACCAAAAATGCACTATTTTGACTTAACTTTTACGGTCGCTAGACGCTGTAGAAGGGGAAAATCAATTTTTCTTGATTTCTTCAAAAATAAAAATCAACCAAATTTTTTAATGGTGTTTTTGAAAATAGCTCACCAAAAGGTTCGTTTGGACAGATTATGAGGGATTCGATTTTTTGACAACTGTCAAACCATTCTCGATATTTACTGACATCCTCTCTTAAGTAATATTTGTATATGATAATAGTAACCTATAAGTAAATTAGTTTCAAACAATTTCTTATTGTTTGTAATTGCATTTTCAGTTTGTTAGAATCTTTTTATTAACATTATAGACAAGTCATAATAATATACCTTTAGTTGGGCATATCAATTCGCTGTATGTATATTCTTTAGGTTCTCCCTCAGGCTGAAATGATGCATTTAATTATATAATAATAATATATTAAGAGAGAATGATGAATACCAATTTCAACGATATTTTATATACTTTGATAGAAGATAGCTTTTGGTTAGCATTTTTCAAAAAACATATCCTAAACTTCCAGCGAATTTTTATTGTGAAGAATATTGAATGTTAGGAGTCTGCTTATTGATTAGTTTTGTTGTCATGTTGATAATTGAGGGCCTGAAAAACTTTGATTTGGAGCTTGAAATTTAGGTCGAGTTAGGTTCATGAGCGCATCTTTTAGGAAATTTTTTTAAAATTCGTTTTGACAAAACAGAATATGATTTTTGTCGATGAAAATAACTGTTAGAATAATGCTGTTTTCAAAACCCATTAGAGACATGTGTCGACAAAAGTATTGCTTAATTTATCAATATTTCTAGACATTTTGATCGAGGAATAAATAAACTTACTGTGTGCTAATTTTGATTTTGATAGAACTGGATTTACTGCTTTGATAGTGTTTTGAGTTTTGGCTATTGTCGTGACGATTATTCGAGCCTGAGAACGACTGTAAACAGTGATTTAAAATTCTTCGAATTTTCTTCAATATAAAAATTCGCTGGAAGTTTAGTATATGTTTTTTGAAAAAGGCTAACCAAAGGCCACCTTCAGACAAAGTTTGTAAAATATCGTTGAAATGAGAGTCTCGATGGTATCCGTCATCCTCTCTTAAATTGATTTAACAAAATTAATCAAACAGCCCTTTTAATCGATGAAATTATCATATAATATATAGAATCTCTACCTCTACTCGAAGTACACGTGCAACAGCATCTGATAACCCAAGAGGCGGCTCATCGGATGGGTTTTTACACAGACTTGGTAACACATTCTTGACCATTACAGTAAAAGGAATTTGACCAAGTTCAGATGGTTTAACAACGTGCTTCACACTCTTGGCTTCGTTACCACAAATGCAAAGCTTCTGTTCATTGTTTGAAACCAACTGGAATTGCGAGGTTTTGATTAGCTGTATGCTGATCTATAATGACAAATGTAACGAAATTCCTTTATGCACACTAATCGAAAACTTCTCTATTATAGCTCCTCCCAGTTTGAACCTTCACTGTAATCATTCGTAATGAAGATGTGATAGTTCTCTATGAGCTAGAGAAACCATTCGATGTCCATCTGTTTGAATATTCAGGAAAATTCACTATAAGCAATGATCAACTTTATTTGATTTTTATATCAACGTTTTATAGTTTGAGACTTACTGTTGCACATGTTGCCATGTAGCTGAAAACAGTCGTAACGATGCTGACTTTTTCACCACGAATCACAGCATAAGGCAATGTGGTAGACACGAAAAATGGACGGAAGACTTTGAGTGTATCTGGTTTTGCAATACCAAGACCATGGGTAGTTGACATGGCAAATGCACTGAGATGCCAGCTGGTCATAGAGTCCGGTACTTTAGCTGTCAGGATTCTTTCACCAGTCACGTTACTAAGAATATAAAACATATAACAAGATTTTTAAATTTGATATGTGAAGATTTTGAAATTGCCCTTACTGTGACAATATCACTGTTGCGTGACAATAGATGAACCTGCACAAGAAGTCAGGAGACAGGAGAACGATACACAGGTGACAAGATCTGGCCCTGTAGTCAGAAGGCCAGCATACTTAAATGACTATCAAACTACTTAACCCTGAACAATATCAACTATCAAACTGTTGCGTCAAACACACTTTATTGTAATACTAAAAAAACGAGAGGATGTGACAATATCACTGTTGCGTGACAATACATCACAGCCGCGTGACAATGAGTCCCGTATGTAAAACGTTGTTGTTTCGTTGCTAGAAGTCTTGTAAGACACTGGCTTGGTACTGAACGCTGTTTTATTCTGCTTAATAAAGTACTCTAAGTTTAATACAATCTTGTTACACTTACAATCGAAATGTTTACAATCAGAAAGTCTATTGTGTCCGAGCACAGAAACGGAGATTACCTCACGCCAAGCTGAAGAGACTCTTTAAACCACGTATTTTTATAGCCTGATTTGTAATACTTTCATGGCTAGAAGTCATCATTTTGAGCCCGCAATATTCAGCTGCTTTACCCCGCCGAGGTGTGTACTCGATGCAAAAATGTAAAGAATGTTTGAATTCTTTGTCATATTGGTAAAATTACTGTGAGCGCTAGCTGCCAGTGCCACAAACCCACTTGAAAATTTGCATCTGATAATGAGCGCACTCATTTTTCGTAGTAACACAATGTACAATGTTCCGTTTAATTTAAAAACATATTTTTTTGTCTGGACGATTTGCTAAAAAAAATGACGTTTATATCCATGGAATTCAAGTTGTGAAATATATTCAAAAATATTTATTTTCAAACAAATGTCCTTGGACCTTTTTAAAGTGAATTTGAACTAAAAATGGAGCACTCAATCAATTGGATTAAAGAGACGTGCAATCAACGAATAATCATCGGGTTACCAAACGAATACACGACGATTGCCTAACAGAACCATATATAACATCATTCGAAAATATAATTACAATTGCATTTTTCAAATCATTGAAATGGTTGGATTTTCCTGCTTAGACATTAATCCAGACAAAAAAAAGTGAAAATACTAGCTCTTTTTTAAGTAAATTCATAAGAAATCGAACATTGCCCTGCATCTTTTGTCATTTAAGATCATTGCATCTGTTCACATCTGCATTTGTAAATTTCATTGTTACTTTTAAGTGCATAATTAGAATTGTATTTAATGCACTAAGCAAGCTAGCTTGACCAGAAACATGCAATATGAAACTCTGTGATGTCCGGCAAAGGTTTTGCAATATGTCATACCTACGTTATCTGGACGTGACCATGAAAGGTAATTAGTTTTTGAAAAATGAGTTTCATAGCAGTACCTTACTGTCTCCTGTGTCCATAGCCATGTCTCAGCAAATTTCCGAATGTTTCGTTGATGATGTGCCTGCTTACTTGAAGCCTCAGCTTGTAAGACTTCACCATTAATTTGTCTTCGACGCCTTCTGCCAATATAAGGGCATTCTAACAACATAAAAAGATTGTTAAAACAGGTCATAAAACGACAGCAAGTTCAGAACCCCTTGAAAGATCTCAAAAAACATTTTATTCAACTAATTTGAAGTAATTTAGTACCACAAAATTAGTATTGATATAACATAATTAAGAACAAATAAGGAGGTGAAAAATCTAATGCCCACCTGACTTATGTTTTGCTTACATGTAGCACTCAATTAGCATAATACGTTATAGAAGTTTGAGATCATTTCATTATATCGCAGCTGGACTTTCTTTTAGTAAACTTTTAACAGAAATAAAACACTTGATAACAGCATCATTGAATTATAACTAATAAATATAGCCCTTTGGCCATGTAAAAATGTTATTAAAGAGGTGTTAGTTTTTCAATTTTTTCAAAGAAGCATTCAATGCATTTGACATCCCAAAATACAAAAATGTTCAATAAATTTAATAAAATAAATATAATATTAAGTCAAAACTAACCAGTTTCAGTTTGAGACAGGCAATTGTCTAGCTTTTTCACGCTGCCTTTGCATTTAGTATCATGCGAACTATATGGCAGAGGGAGTAGCGTTTAAAGTTATGACGAGGAAATAAGAAAAGTGCTTGACATTTGGCGAAAAAAGAAATGGTGAGAGTCTTGCCTAAACCATCGACACAAGTACGGCCGCACCTTGCTGCCTGAACAATTCATCTTTTTATTAACATGTAATCACATTTTGAATTTGTCTAACTTTTGCTGCATTGTCATTTCTAAAAATTCCATCTTTGTGGCAAATTTATGTTTTCATAATGATTGGTTTGACGATTTTGAACATTTCGACTTTTGTAGAATGAATGTTTTGGCGCCCACTAAAACTTGGCACGTGAGTGTATACGGAAGGATGTATGTATGTATGTACGTTGTGCGAATTTCTGGGCTTCCTGTGGTCGATTTGAAATGAACTCGATGGTTAACCATATTTTCTTAATTATGTATTCATAAACCATCATGCACTTAGGTCAGCAGTATTATTCATAGTAGTAAAAATGACCAAATACAAACGAGTTCGGGGTGCGGTTCATTGTGGGTTCAATCCGTCTCACAATACAGGGTTGATGTTGATCTTTATTGATACAGCTTTGATTTCAGGTCAGGATTTTCCAACCCCATTCAAGTCCTCGTTTATCTCGTCTTTGAAATTGAGAATAAAAAAAGGGCGAAGAAAATTTATTGATATCAAAACACTCACTTTTTCTAATGGCAATTTCCCAACCATAACAACCTGAAAAATGAGTAACAAAGAAGATTGACCATTTCGAAAATAATGCATTATTAAGGCTCAACGCCTTTTTTATATCCCGTGCCATCTTATAAATAACAACATATTTCCTAACTAATATTCTCCTAGCAAGAAAAACAAAAAAATCATCAGCCTTCCCAAAGAATCCAAATCTTGGACATTGCTTAACACCGACCTAACAAACATACAGAAAACAAACGTATAGAACAAGTTAATTACAAAATGAACTTGAAACTTTATTATTACATATATTACTATATTATAATACGGTTGAAGGTCAAAAGATCATAATTAAATTAGGTATAATGAGTTTGTGAAGGTGGAGTTTTATGTCGAATTCTTTTTTGTCATATTATATTTAGGGCAAGTAAGGTCTTAATACACACAATAAACCATCAATGCCGCGAAAGCAAGGCTCGTTAGCAAACAAATTGTTACTAAGTTTTATTTCTTTAAAATATATACTGTTTATTAGCAGTATGCTTTTCAAAATGTATTGCATATAAAAGAATCTGAATACTGACCTACAATTTTTTCTGTCGGTGTATCTCTGTTTACTAGAAAGGAAAGGCATGGTCGGGACTCCACAACAGAATCAGATAGGTAGATCAAGCCTGAATCCTAAACATAATCATCAGGCATAAAACATAATCGAACTGATCCATATATTAGAATAGCTTAATTTGCACTTGGATTACAAAGCACGACATTTCTACCTCAATGAGTAAAAATACGTACTGTGCGTATTACACCGTTAGGGTCCGTAAATGTTCCGTAAGCTGCAATCTATTATTTGCGAACAAAATGAATGCGTTAAAGTGCATAAAACATCATTCATCTGCGCAAACATTGAATTTTTAAAATAAATAAATAAGTAAATAAATAAATAAATAAATAAATAAATAAATAAATAAATAAATAAATAAATAAATAAATAAATAAATAAATAAATAAATAAATAAATAAATAAATAAATAAATAAATAAATAATAAATAAAAACGAAAAACATTTTAAACTTTTAACGCCCGCCTTACTTTCACCTTTATCTGTGAAAACTGGGTTTTACTACTTAATACAGTATTAACATACTTACATAAAAAGCTTTTGATGAATCTCCATCATCACTATCTTTGTAGCAACGCTTTTTGTTATTATATTTGTTGGTTGGACCAACATCTTGAGACGAAAGAAAACCACCTACCTAGCAGAACACAAGGCAGCATTCTTAGCACCAATGCATCTCCTAGCCACAAAATTAAGCATTACGCTATGTACATTACCATTTTGAGATTAATGTCTTGTATTTCTTTTTGTAAACTTTTATCAACAGCACTCAAAGCCACAGTGGACCCAGGAGCTGCTTTGACAGTGATTTGAACGAATTCTCCTGGACTACGACGACCTTGGTTAAACTGGACTTTCATCTGAAGTAAATGTATTTATCAAATATTTAGATATCGAAACAAGTTTGGATGTACACTGAATCAAGATTAAATATTTGAAACAAGCAATACACTATTCTAATATTATAATTGTTAGTTATTTTTGTTTTAGTAGTCTTGAGGCTATCGTGCTCGGTCATATGAAAGCGTTGAAGTCGGCTTTTCGGATTGAGACACGTGAAGTTGATGTGCACTAACATTTCGGCTACGCTGTGGTAGTCTTCGTCAGAATGAGGTTGAGGTTATTTTAAACTTTACAGATATAATATTCAATCAAACAATTCTGAGAAATGTCTATGACAAAAGCATAATGTGTATCCAATTTCTTAATCTATTGGTCTTTCTACGTTCCGATGAGAGAATCAAAATTTATCTAGGATTGAAGTTTTATTAAACCTTATTTTGGAGTTTTTCTTGCACTTTTAAAACCATTGAATCAGCTACAACTTCTCCATCGCTTTTAATGTAATACATCAATAGTCGACAAAATGACGTCATTGGTTGGTTTACAATAATATCAATCAACCCTTCGGCAATCGTTGGTTTGAGGCGGTTTGTCGATGACAGAGGCCTTCTACCAGACTTGACGATATTACCTCCACAAACGACCTTAAAAACACCAATAAAAAGTCTTTATAAAAGGTGTGATTAATTTTTTCAAACATTTTGTTGTTCTTGTTCTTTTCAAAAAAATAAATCAGAAAATTATGCCATACTCTTTTGACAAAGTTCTTACTTGATAATAGATATCACTATTGTTTTGTTTCTTTCCTGTGGTGTAAGCAAAACCCAACCTAAGAGTTTCTCCAGACTGAAAGATATAACAATATGCATGATGTTCTGAAAGTGAGTACAGTGGACATTTTCTGCCTTTACCGGTGTATTTGGTCTTGTGCTGTAGTGGCTAACAAATCGCGGACTGTGGGTTCAGCTCCCACCGAACATCATTGATATTTTTATATTACTTTTTATCTATCTTATCGTAATTGAGTCTATCTGATTTTTAAGTAAGATTTTCTCTTCTTCATATATGTATGGTAATATCCTACAACAATGTGCTCAAATGCGTAGACAAGCTCTTAAACTTTTTGCAGATGTCTTGTCAAACAAAATATTAGTTCAATTAAGTTTCAAACTTATTTGTGATTCAAACCTTAATTGTCTTTGTAGTCCTTTTTATCAAGAGAAAACTTGACGTTTTTGAAAACCAAGGTAGAACCTTATGGGTTTCTTTATTTTCACCAGAAGGAGAAGAAGCCTGAAATGAAGCGTAAACAGATGAAACAAAACAATTAACACAGAAGTGAGAGATCAAAATATCCCATTGTAAAGTAGGAATGGAATGCATTATCAATCCTTTCCACGTTACTCATCATATAACCTGATATTTAATTATAGCGGAGCTCCGCGCGGGCCCAAGGCCCGCGCAAGCGGGGCACCATAATTAAGAGAAAATTATCCATCGAGTTCATTTTTCGTGGACCACCACAGGAAGTCCGCTGTACATCCCTCCGTACGAGCGTGCCCACAGCGCGCGAAGTTGATAATTTAGCCAAAGTTATTTTTGAGCGAAATCCACGAGAAAAATAAATTTAAAATTCATGTTTAGCTGTTAAAATTGTCTGTGATGCTTAAAAGTCATTCAAAGATAAGATTTTTGTCAACAAAGTGTAAATTTTATTTGACAAGTTTGTGAGCTTCAGGTTGTAAAAGAGAAATATGCAATACAAAGGACGTGAATAGCAAGGTAAACACGGACACGAAGGAAAATGACTGGATTCATTCATCAATTTGTATGACAATTCAAGTTTAATGATAATACGGAGAGCTTTAGGATCATTGCAGACTTATGAACTATGTACAACAAAATATAGCTTTTCCTACAATACGTTTGCCAACAAAGTAATAAAACTTTCGCCCAATGTATGATCGAGCAACAAGAGTCCATCACAAATTTACACTACGCCGTTTAATTGACCTGTGTTATCTTTTTAGTGGTGGTGAAAATGCTTTTTCACTTTAAAAATCCTAAAAACATAAGCAGAATTATTTTGATCAGAACTTTGGACGAAAATTTCAGCAAAAAGTGATAGTGTAAAAAGAGAGTCGTGAAACCAGTTGATTCTTGGTCTGGTTTGAGCGCTTGTAAGTTTTGTTTCATGTTGATTATCGAGCTTTTTGGCGGATTACAACGAGAAGTCTAATGAAAATCACTTAGTTATCCTTCTCAACATATTTATAAGTTATGTTTATATTATTTTCACCTATCCTCCTTGAATTTCTTTGTTATTATTCGCATTACAACAGTTTGCAATTACTCCTGCAAATGCATTTAATTTTTGTCTATCGCTAAAATCTTATGCAAGTATTTTTTTTTATTCTTGCTGTTTTAGTGGTTATAAAACATTTTTTCTTCAATATACACATCCAAGTTAAAATTTTAAAAGTTCAGATTAAAAATGTAATAAACAAAATGTTGTTGCTTTTCTTGCTTGCACAGAGATTTGAATCTTTCAATCGATGATTTGGTTAATTATCCATCTCTCTTTTAATCACTCAGTTATTCATTTAGTATTTGCTTTTCAACTATAGTTATTTTTGATTAATTGACTGACTAATAATAGCCTTGAGGCTTTTGTGGTCGAAAATTTCTTGAAGGATAACTGGCATTTATAAATTTATAATGAATGAATGAATGAATGAATGAATGAATGAATGAATGAATGAATGAATGAAGTGGATGGATGGATGGATGGATGGATGAAAGAATGAATGAATCAATGAAGTGGATGGATGAATGGATGGATGGATGGATGAAAGAATGAATGAATGATGAATGAATGAATGAATGAATAAATGAATGAATGAATGAATGAATAAATGAATGAATGAATGAATAAATGAATGAATGAATGAATGAATGAATAAATGATTAATTCATTGTGTTTAACGAGTCTGATTATCGGAGGTCCGCTGTTAGGCTTGCCTAATTTTTATATTAGAACTTACTGAGATCAGAAGCTTTGATGAGTCTTTAGGAACAAATGGTATATCAAAAGTAACTATTCCATTCAAAACTTGGAATTCCTCGAAATAGAGCTCTTTTTCGTTTTCGTTCTTAACATTAATGAAAATTTCAGCGTTACGTGAAGGTTGTCCATCTGGTCGGGTTACTTTCAGCTGCAAAACAACATGTCGACAATAATTAGTATTAAGAAAAATATGTTTGTTATAATATTCCTTAAAGCGAAGCACTTTGGGGGCAGAAGGGTTTTTCGAAAATGTGATCATAACTCAGAAAACATGGCAGAGCAATCAAGATCATTTTTAGTTGAGCGACACAACCCCCATGAATTTCAGCGTCTGTAGATATTTTCCTTGCAAATTGACCGACTGACCGGCTGACCGACTGACGGATTTGCCTAAATAGACGATGGAATTGATGAATTAAGGAACGTTTTTTTTGTAGAATCAACTTTCAATAGTCAATCGTGAATTAAAACTCTAAACTTCATCCAGCTATTTATTAGTTTCGTTTGCTTGATATAATTGGATAGTCGGGCTCTGTCGTCACAATGAATGGTATGGATGTCCCGGGGGGGGGGGGGGACTCCGGGGATAAACGATCGGGGATGCTCATCGGAATTTTTCAAAAATACCCCTAAAAGATACCTGACGTCAGTTGAAAAGGGCGTGGCATCGCAAATTTTTTATCTCTAAAAAATACCAAAATCAAGAGTTTCAAAGCTATCAACCCCTAAAAGATACCAAAAAAGTAAAAAATTTGGTTAATTTCATAATTTAAAACCTAAAAGATACCAAATCGCTGACTTTTACCCCTAAAAGATACGACGAGCATCCCCAATCGTTTATTTCCGGAGTCCCCCCCCCCCGGATGGATGTTACGAAAGAACGTTTGATCGAACATAATCAAGATGAATCATGATTGATTTCATACGGGTTCTACTCGGAGATTTGATTGATCGGTGCAAAAAACAAAACTACTGGAAGTGTTAATGTGACTAAGCTCGCAAAACGAACCCAGAAAATTACAGTGATAGCTCTTACGGAAAATTATAAATAATACAATTGTAGAAACTAAAATACAAAATGAAACAGTACACGAAATAAGAACTAACAAATCGTTTACCTGTCCAGAGAAAGGAAATCCAGGTTTGAAATATTTCGGAGTACCATCGCCAAAATCCAATTTTATTTGGTCTTTGTAGACGATAACACTCTTAGTGGATGACTGTGTGACACCAGTAGCCTGTTCAACGACATTGACAGCGATGGTCAAGGTTGCATCATCATCAGTTTTTTTTAAATCTGCCAGACCAAGGTCTTTGTTTGTTATGGAATAATCAACGCATCCCTGAATCTGAAATACATCAATGAAATGTCTTACCACTTATAATAACTTTATATTTGCCTTTAAATCTTTTTTTTTGCTTGTATTTTCCCACAAATGAAAACCAAGCAAATTAAAATAGAACTATAAATACAGCTACCTTTTTGCCAACTGTTATGTTTTTATTGAGACTGGTGGAAAACACAGCTTTCATTTCACCCAAGACATTTTGACCATAGTGATATCTGCATCAGAAAGTTATTTTAATTAGTTTTGTGAGCCATTTGCTCTTTATGAGTCTTCGTTTCAGTTTTAGCGAAAAAGGAACCTACCGTGCACAGATAGTACCACTGATCACTTTGCTGTTAAAAGTAACAAACGATGGAATTTCGATGTCAACTTGAAACTTTGAAGGGACTAAATGAATAAGAATATGTCTGTCAAAATAGAGTAATATCATATGCAGATGTTATGCATCTATTTAGGAAAAAAACGTCTGAGTACCGATTGTCGATTGCTGAATAATTGCAGTTAAACAAAAAGTAAAACGCTAAAACGCATAATTTAACCAAAAACAGATTAGTAACAAATTCGCTTTCAGCACCAGCAACAAATCTCCGAGAGGGTTTTTTTGGAAATAAGTCTATGCAAATGATATTCAAAAATGATATGTGTCTGAGATGACTGCTGGACTTAGATATTTTGCACAGTAGTACATAATTGGGAATTTAATTATAAAACGTTAAGAGAAACATACATCACAAGTGCAGGACCATTTGTTCCAATCCGTTGAAATGACTTGCACTCACACTACATAAACTCGCATTTGCTCAGACATTTTAATTTACTCCAATAGCCAATTTTCATTATACTGCCAAGAACAGCACACTTTGCAAATTGTCTTTGGTAGTAACATTTTTAATCCCTTGGGAGATTAGGAAAACAATTGTCACTAATTGCGATACAAAAGAAAGTCAGCAAAACATTCTGGTATTGGTAGTATATGACGCAATAATGTAAGTCGTCTATTGTGTCAACTTTGCATACTATTTTTGTATATTAAAGGCTGTCATTTTTCTTTGTAACAAAAAATAACTCTGATGAGATTTTTTTGCGTCACCTTGTGAAAAAAATGCACAACTCTAAAAACAAATGTAAAAAGCTGTAAGAGGGGATTGATTATCTTCACAAAATAATCAAAGTAGTGTAAAAGGGATGACATGACCCTGTGTATTTTCTAATGTGAATTGTTATCTGTCCGTTGAACTCCTTAACGGTAGCATGATATCCTCTTGAACCAAGTTTCAATAAAGTAGGCAGTTTTTTGTTATTGTTTGGTAGAACAAGTATAGAATCAGTATCAATCAGGGAATCCACCATTTCGTTTAGTTGCTCTACTACTGATTGTAAATCTTTGAATTCATCGATTGATAGTGCAGCTCCAAATTTCGTCGGGCGAGTTCTTCCATCGATGTAACTATATTTTCTGATATGGACTCTTATCATTCCTTCGAATTCTTGTACAGTAGCGTGATAACCTCTGTAACCCAGTTTGATCAAACGTGACATTTTTTTCCCGTACTTAGATAAACTTCTTAGTTAAAATAAAGTTGTTTTCAAAGTGAGGTATAAACAAACTTCAAATTGCGCGCGTTAAATAGTCAACCCTTGACAATAAGGTTCGCCCGAACTTGCCCGGTGGCGTCACGTGGTCACCTTGACAACCGGAGAACAATAGGGTACCACTTTGAACCACACTGGAACCACCCTGGAACCACCCTGGTACCACCTAGAACCACCTCGGAACCACTTAAAACAGGGTCATGTCATCCCTTTTACACTACTAATCAATTCAGAATGCTTATCGCTGCCTTTATTTACCATATTTTTTGATGGCGAAAGTCTTTTTCACAACAGTGTCCTAAAGAAAAGAAGTAAAGTTTAGTAATTTTAATTACTTTTTTTTTTTAAAGCAGCATTAGAACACAAAAGGAAAAGGTATTTATAGAGCATCACGCTCACAAACAACCATATAGGGCATATTAAAAGACCTGCCGACCTATCAGAACGGTTGATCACGATGTGGCTGTACAATATTAGACGCTAGATATCCCTTTCTTTATCTAAGAGCCGGATAGTTATCATCAATTACCTCGTAATTAGCGTGTACTAACCATTCACCAAGTTCAGGTTGTTTGGATAAAGCCATCTCCACATTGGCTATTCCTGCAACATGAACATGCCTGAATTACTCCATCTTAAGCAATACACGCATATTTCGGAATTCGTAAGCGACTACATATAAACTGTACCATTTCATTTGTTTGATGCGCGAACTATAATGTCAAAAATTATTCAAAACGAACAATACAAATTCATGCACTCATGCACAAGAGTAATTCCTCATATCTCACCATTCTTGAAATCAATGTCATCCCATTGCCTCAAACGTATCCCTCGAGGATCCTAACATTTCAGAAAGTATATAAATCTAAACAAAATAATTATTGCAAAAAACGTCATTTCATTCTTTTTTGATAATGACATCAGAAGATATAGAATTGTCGCAAGTTCGAATTACTGTGGGTTTATGCTTCTCATAAATTGTATTAGATCGTGTATTAACTATCATTTTTATTATTAAACTATTACTACTTTGCAAAAAACCCAAAGGTATAGCTCGATTGGTAGAGCATCGGACTTTAGTGCGGGAGGTCACGGGTTCGGGCCCTGGCCGGATCAACACTCAGGGTCTTAAAATAATTGAGGAGAAGTTGCTGCCTTTGTTTCTCTATCTGCAAATGGTAAGATCTTCGCGTCCTCTCGGATAACGACGTAAAATCGGAGGTCCCGTCTACTCTATACTCTAATCCAGTTGTGGACGTTAAAGAACCACTGAGGACGCAGGTACCACCATCCTCAGTGTCTGTACTTACTAACATCGGGGGCACTAATCACTAACACACACTCATGTTTGTAAACTGCATAATAGCAGTCCATAAAAGTCCCCCAAAGGGCCAGATTGGAAAAAAGCAATATGCTTTATCTGTCACCCACAAAGATACATACATATATACATAAAACATTACTCACCAATACATAGATTCTGTTGACCTGAAAGACAACAACATATGATTTGTTTAATAACAGTTATAATAATTTTGTATATATTACATATAGAGTAAACGAGTTCTTACCTTTCCCACCAGAGGTTTCAAATCACCATTTACTCCAATAACTCGCATACGAACTGCAGACATTAAAAATACATTTTAATCTTGCCTTGCTATATGATATAATTATCGTCGTTACTGTTTTAGGAGTATCGTAATTAAGGATTGAAAAATGTAACAACGCATGCGTTGGTGATGTTGTAGAATCGCTTTGTGTCTATTGTTAAATTTAGCCTACAATCATGATAGTCCAGCGTATTTTTAATGATATATTATATGAGATACAGTTTGTGTTATGTCATATATTACGTCAAACAAATTATGCAAGCAGTCCAAAAAATAACAATGAAGGAATCTAAAATAGAATAGAATAGAATAGAATGTTTATTTGCTCAATATAAGCTATATTTACATTTTATATAAGTGTACAATAATAATAAAAGTAAATGTCTTTTTTACAGGCCTGTATGTTTGTTGTACTAAAATAAAATGAGCCTGGGGGCTAAATAAACTGTTACGTTTTCTGGTTAGCCCCCAGTTTTAAAGTTAATAAGTATTATTGAGGTTAACTATATAAAGAAATGGACTGAATATTAAATAATATTAATGAAAAGAGAAATAAAATAGTTAGTAATTTATACAAGAACGATACAAGAAAAATATAGCAATCAAGGAACTAAACATGACCAAGACATAAAAAAACTAAAATTATCTCCTATATAATGTCATCTCTTACTTGTATAAAACAAAGTCAAGCAACATATCTCCTAACCTGTTTGTTCTGGTTTGTATGTGGTTTTTTCAATCTGAATGAAGATATCACTAGCAGGTTTCTGTAGAGTAAGCCCTAGCTTCTTCTTGAATTCATGTTTACCGTCTCGTGAAACACCGTGAACTTGTACATAAATATTCTTGAAGACGTTGTAGCGAACTTTGACATCTTGAGGAACCTTCAATGGAAATGATTTACGTATTCTAGCGTGATGATTAAGAATGTGCGTGATCCATGCTCTATATATAATTCGTTGCAGCGCAAGTTGTATTCGTTCTAATTCTATTATTTACAAATTTATGGGGGGTTTGTAGGTGAAAAAACAATTCTCTAAAATATCTAAAGTACCTAACACGACCAGAAATGACGAATTAGTACAATAAAGTGAAAAATACTCAATAAAAATCACGATGACTCCACTTACGGTATCCTCTTATAAACAACTTAACACTGTTTTGATTGATAAAAAATAGAGAGAGTAGCCAATTCTCTTACCTTAATGAAACACTTTGAAATGCCGCCATGTGCAAATTGTGTTTGATTGTCGAAAGAGAATCCATCACTTTTGTCAAGTGACTGCTTTTTTTACGACGAGCGCGTATCGATGAAAACAGTGGTAAAATTTGATGTTCTATTCCAAATTATATTATTCATTTGCATATTCAACTGAAGGTTTAAAAGAAAACTAAGTTCGTTCAAATGTTTGCAAATCGTAACCCCTCTAAAATTACTTAACTCAAGAAAAGAAATAGACCATTAAGAAAGTGATAAAAAATCACGATGACTCCACTTATGGAATTTCCTTTCAAAGAACTTTAAAAGTTACAGGAAGGGTTCACGGGGTCTTTTCATAAAAAAATCGCCTTCGCGTCGGATCGTGTGCTATTTGGATAAATTATATATCATTTTAAAGCTAAATAACTGAAATATATGACTATGCTATTTTTTGTTAAAAATGGAAAAAAGATCGCGAATTGTAGCGCTACAAATGAAAAATGAGAGCTTTTGTTTGAAAAAGTAACCCAAGAAAACGTTTAGTCGGATTGCTTACATTTTTGCACAATGTCAATCATCACATAATAGGCTACAAAATAATGTGAGCGATTTTTGATATTTTATTTGGTATAAAAATAAACTGGAGTTGAATTTTTTCATCGAATTTTTTTAGTGAAATCTGATACTTTTCACCATAAAATAAAAAGTAAAGAAAAATATCAAAAATCGCTCACACGATTTTGTAGCCACGAATGTAATGATTGACGTTGTACAAAAATTTAAGCAATCTGATCAAACGTATTCTTGGGTTACCTTTTCAAACAAAAACTCCCCCTCTTCATTCGGAGCGTTAAAACTCGCGACCTTTCTTCGATTTGGAAATAAAAACAACATGGTCACTTTTGTCAGTTATTTAATTTCAAAATGATATATAATTTATACAAATAGCAAAAGATCCGACGCGCTAGTGATTTTTTTACAAAGAGACCCCGTGAACCCTTCCTGTAACCTTAAAACTTGCTGTACTAAAGCAAAGACAAAATTGCTTTAACATTTTAGAAGTAGTAAGTGCGCATGCTTATAAAGCCATTCTTAACCCTTACCTGAATCTCCATAATTTCTTGTGAGTCTCCATGGATTGTTTTGTTGGCAGTAGAGATAACCTTGTTGTTTTTCGAAACTTTCAGAGATGCTGTGATGTTCCATTCATCATTGGATCCGTGAAGGTGCACATTGATACGTTGAACGCTTCCACTACGGTATACATGTGGAGTTGTAATCAAGTAACCACTAAGGATCAACAAACAATCACGTTTAAGCAAAGCGAGAATTAACTATAAAACTGCAAATATATCATCATACCAAAATGTTACTTTAAACGTAGGCTATCATTTGTTGCCCATAAGGTAAATCATGTTCTTTTTGAGTCTCGTTAACATTGACAGATGATCTGTATGCTTGATATTAGCGCTCTATCTTCCTCCTCTGCTAGCATATACACGTGTTAAAAATATTTAAAAACATAAAAATGTGAAAGGTTGAAAATTTATACTTATAATCATGTTAATCTAAATTCACAAAAAAAAGATAATCCCATTATTCAAAGAATTAATCTATTAATTTGATCTATCTCAACAACCTGTAAGTAATTAGAAGAATATTGGTTTATTTATTTTAGTACTAAGTTACCGATCAACGATCATTGATTTTTTTCCTCACAAAAAAAGAGTTTTAAGCAATACTTTTTTATCAAACACTGAAGGACTTAGATTTCGCCTATAAAATGCAGTTTGAATTTAGCTGCCCAGCAAATTTATTCAGATCAACATGCGCGAGCTGGATGCCCTACTAGCTTCAATAATATTTCTTCAATAAAGAGCAAAGGACTTACCCCAAAACACTTGAAGAAAAACACAGTGCTAGACATACAAGCTGAGCAACGAGAAAACGCACGCCAGCCATCCTGCAGCTCGTTCTGAAGTCAATGCTTCTGAAAGGTTAGCTTTACTGATTGGATTGACGTGAGCATAAAAATATAAGGAATGAATCATAGACATTGGACGTTTGCCCGACAAGAAAGACAATAGAGTACTTTTGATTTAGATTACATCCACGTGTAAAACGTCAGGGCAATTTTATGCTTTTTTGGGTTTCTATTTCAGCTTGAAGGGACAAATTCTTGAATCCGCTTTCCAAACAAATTTCAAAAGAAAGAGTCACTGAGAAAAGTTTTGAGCACAACTCATTAATATCAAAGAAGAAAATACATAAATGGTAATGCACCTATCTAATTTGAACAAAATTATCATTTGTCTTTACCTTAACATGAAAAACAAATCAAGAAAATCAAGAAAAAACAAACAAACAATCTACGTCTTGAAAAGTTGATATATTACTTGTTTAGACACATATACATTTCTTTTCAGAGATGGACAGAGGTTAAAGTAAATAGAAAAGAGTGGGATAAATATAAATTATAGCATATTTGAATTGTGACTTTAATAACACTTTGAATATGATATATTGCTTTGGCGAATGGGTTTCATCGCGCAGAATGCTATTGTTCTCAGGGACATTTACTTACGGTACTAAATTATTCACACTAGTCATAAATATGAATAAATCAGTGTGAATAAAGGTTGTGATTGGCTATTTTTGAATAGTTCTTCCGACAAAGCTACAGGCAATTACGGACACAGGGTTTCAGAATTCAATACCAAAATCCACCTATTGTTGTCTTATCCGCTTATTGTTTTCGTGCGTGTCAAAATGTTATGATACAACAATAAAAAAAAATCGCAAGTCTACACCAACTATAAAGAAATAATAAACTAATAATTTTCACTCAGCACATTTTGTTCGAATTTGATATTAAACATTCTCAGTGCCAAACGGCGCACAAAGCTATATGAGTAGTTTGAGCGCTCTTACAGGAATTTTTCTAGCTAAATGGCGCGTTTACATATGATAGGCCAAACTTATATCAAATGAAACTTTAAATTGTGTAGTTTGTTTATGTTTGTGACTTTTTTGATACGTTTATTAAATCAGACTTGTTTACTTTAAGCAAAATAACATTCAAAATGACCTTCTCACAAACTCGAAACATGAAGCCGACAACTCGAGTTCAAATGAATTGTATAAAGTTCATTCTTTTCCAATCTTAATGAAACTTATATCAAATGGAAACTTAAAATTTGTAGTTTGTTTACTATAGTGACCTTTTTTTGATGCGTTCATAAACCAAATTTGTTTGAAAGCAAAAAACCCTCATAATTTCACAAACTCGAAATGTGAAGCCGCCGACAACTGAAGCTTGAATTAGTTGTTTTTATAATTTATTTCTTTTCCAATCTCAATGAAACTTATATCAAATGAAACCTTAAAATGTGTAGTTTGTTTGTTTGTGACTTTTTTAAATAGCCTTCTCACAAACTCGAATGAGTTGTTTAAAATTCATTTCTTGTGACATTTGCAGCTTCAAACCAACTTTCGATTTCAGCTTTCCGAAAGAAATAATTATTAACTCAGATTAATTAATCTTGATCTTCACTATCAATACGTTGAGTTAATTACGCAAATCGCTGAAGAAAAAAAATTATCACTAGAAACCGACATACAGCAGTTTGTAGAATGACAACATAGATATAGCTTACTTGACGTATAAACGAAAATTTGGAACGACTTCAGGATTGCGGTGTTGTCACTAATTCCGCCTTTGTGTCAAAACACAAACGAAAATATCACAAGTTGGGTGCTCATCCCAACAAACAAAAGGCCAATTAACTAAATAATCTGTACGGTAACTACAAAGAAACATCGACCGTAGCAAGTTATGAAAATAACTAGCTTAAATATTCAGATTAAAAAAGAGAAACTTTCTAAACGTCAAAATAAGACCAAAAAATGTGGAAAATGTTCACCAAAACAAGATCTTTTGAATGCACCATGTTCATTTTTTTGTTTCTTTGTGTATTCTCAAAAAAAACTGTGTTGAATATATGTGAATATTGGTTTACATACAAATTAGCACTGAAATTGCCCTTTTTTGAAGATGAAAAAGAGAAATGTTTGAAAACAAATTTTCCCAACTTACAGGGTGCAAACGATAGATAAATATCTCATCTTTAATTTGCACCATGTTCATTTTTTTAGTTATTTGTCGAAAACAGTGTAAACCAGGTTTTACATAGTAAGGTCTGCCCATTTTAAGCACTTTTCTTTGTAAATGCGACTAGATGGCTCATTGACGACTCATTAACTACGCTGTCGGCGTTTTGAATCTGGCGCCAGAACAATAGAAAAGTCCCGTATGTGTCCCTGTATTCTGCGCGATGTGGAAGATTTCAATATAAAAAAAATATAAACGTGAATTAGTGATATAAAAGCTATACTTTATTTATTTATTTATTGATTGATAAAGGGAAATTTTATAGCTGCGCTAAGAGATAATTGTGATTTCAGTGTATGGACGTAGCTATGTAGATTTCTCTCATTCATATGTCCGAATTTCAACCGGAAGTACTAGTTGTGTTGTCATTTGAATGGGAATAATTGTTTGGTAGTAAATACAATCATCAAGTTTCATTTCTATATTTTTCACATTTCTATTGTAATTTCTATTTTTAAAAATATCCAAAAAACATAAGATTGTATTGGCTTCTGTCTAGACACTTTTGAATTCCAGCCGAGAAACTCCACTACCTGCCATCATCTAATAGTGAACACGACAAATCTCTCCCGCCAGTTTGGAAATTATTAAGTGATATTGTTTTGTAAGTTAACTTTAGTCTTGTTCACATTACTAAGAGCAATAATAAAATTGTAAAACATACAGCACAAGCTATCGAAGCTGAGGTTGTTACAGATTAGCATTGTTTTATGTAGAGCATTTCATTGAGCAGAATTGAACGTTTGCCAAAGGAAACTATCCAAGACTAGTTTCTCCAGAGATTTGAGATTACTTAACCCTTGAGCTCTTCTTCATTTTAGTACCAAACTAGATCCACTTATATT
Source organism: Diadumene lineata (assembly GCA_918843875.1). Lineage (NCBI taxonomy): Eukaryota > Metazoa > Cnidaria > Anthozoa > Actiniaria > Diadumenidae > Diadumene > Diadumene lineata. The sequence goes on along the minus strand of OU974075.1, from coordinate 3,548,540 downwards.
CTGAGATGAGCACGAGCAGAATGGTGGTAAAGTATCTAAAACGTCTTGGAATGATGTGAGCAGTCACGAGAATATTTTATTTTGCAAAATGAGATGCCTTTCATTGTCCTCTAAAAGAGGCCGTTTTGTTCAGTTTGCACACCTTACAGACTTAAATACAGTATTTTTAAACGTGTTTGACGATTGATGTTCGTAATCATTAGTGTATATAACCTTGATTGATGTCTAGCTCGAAGATTTGTCAGCGGACTATAACTAGTAACATTTTTTTAGGGAAAAAAGAGGAATTGTAGTTTTTACGTAAAAAAAGCATTATTAAATTTTACAAATGAATAATTAAAACAGGTATTAATATTGTAGAGCTTCATTTGCACAATTTTGGATTCATAGAAAAATTGAAAATTAGGTTACTTGCAATGATTGAAACCATGCATTAATAAGTCATGACCATTGTGTGCCAATATCGATGCCATTTGCATTTGGGAGCTGGACAACAATAACAAAGGAGAAATTTAAATATGAAAAAAAAGTATTTTAATTTATTCGGCTGTGCCCTTGTGTTACGTGGCTGGCATTAGTGAAAACATGCTTGCGAAGCGAGCGTTTAGGTCACCAAAGTCTAAAAAATACCCAGTCTAAGACTGCATGTGGCTACTGTCACGTTGAAGATAAAGAGATTTTACTAGGAAGTTGTTTTTCGTGAACAATGAGTTTTTGTGTGGAATTATCATAATCATAGTTGTTCATAGGGGAAAGACAATATTTCTTTGCAAGTTATCTGATGATATTGGACATCAGTAGGATATTGCAAAAGTTAGATAAAATTTCCTCGTTCTAGAAAAAGTGCAAACATGGACTTTGATTATTTTACAATACTTTTTAATACTTAGTGAACAGAGTTACAAAGAACTGAATATGTCAAAAACATTGGTGCAGTCAATGACTCAATAAATTTGCACGGAATTATTGGATGTGTTATTGAAGACAACACCAATTGCCCTATTTCATTATGACGTCATGGTATGTTTACATGAATAAGAACAGACCTAATTCGGGCTTAATAGTTTCTTTTATTATGAATAGATTTTTAGCCTATTTATAATTGAATTAAACATGCTGCATCCCCCTAACGACCATGATTCTTAGAGTTGAAACAATAGATTTGTTTTGATGTGACGTCATAATAAAATATGGCAATTGTACAGTGGCAATCAATGTTTGTAACAACAGAAGAAATTAGAATGATACAATAACATGAATCTATGTCTACAGGTAGTATGGTATGGAGCATAAGTTTTACATATCAATATGATTATTATTCGTTCAAGGTGGACATAGAAGTATGCGAATACATTGAGTGGCTGGATAACTGCAAGTTATGAAACTACAACAATATGAATTTGAATGATTTAAATGGAAAAATATAAGTATAATTCTATAAAACTCTAACGACTCCTAACTATTTGTGAGGTGAAAATTCTAATGACTACTGTTACTACTAACAATGAAATTAGATTTTAAAAAATTAGTAAAGTTAGTAACGTTTGTAAAGTTTGAAAAATACTCTATATCACAAAAAAAATGGCAAAAAATGCAACCAGTTACAGCGGGTTGATCAACCCGTTACAACCCAACCCGCTCTAACCGATTGGGAATAAACCCGCTGCAACGGGTTGAGAAACTAAAAAGTACTAGTATTGTAGTAGTAGAGAGGGGCGGATTCTGGCTCAAAGCCCTATTTCATCCAGCAATTCATTGAATGAAAAAAAGCCTATTTTGACTCAAATCAGAATTTGAGCTAGGCCCCTCTCTACTACTAGGGGAGGGGAGGGGGAGATGATGACGTCATCAGAAAAAAAAAATAAGCTGACTCAGTTGGCAAAATCAACAGGGGAGGGGTGGTCAGTTTTATGAATTTTAATGAGCTAGCAAAAGAAAATTTTTTTCAAAAATTTTCACAGGGGAGGGGTGGTCAGATTGATGACGTCATCTGAGCTAGCAAAAGAAAATTTTTTTCAAAAATTTTCACAGGGGAGGGGTGGTCATGGGAAAATTAATATGCTGCAAATTCCGAATTAATTTTCATATTAATATATGGATGATCTTAAAAAATACAAAATAAAATTTGAATATTATGTATGTATTATGTGTAAAATGGCAAAAATTAAAACAGAATTCAGGGATTTGAAAACAAAACTTTGCGATTCTTGTGTGGAAAGGATTTTTAATTCATATGAAATTAGGGAATTGAAAGGGGATCATATATTAGGATTATAATATTTTATATTATATACAAGATGAGTCAAACTAATAATATTTTAGATTCGCCTGTACCTGTTATTAAAACACCAATTTTAAAACCACAAGCTTATAAAGCTCCAGTTAAACCTAATATAAATAAATTACAGGATAATGTAAAAAAGAATTTAAATAAATTTGCTGACTGGATTTTAAATTTCATTCCAAAAGAAAAAAAGAAGATAGATGAAAGAGTTAAAAAGTTACAATCTGTAATTAATAAACTATTCAATCAGCATAAAGTAACAAAGAAAGCATCTGCTCTAAAAGGTTTTTTAACTTCTTATGAAATTAAAGGGCAAGCCAAAGTTGATCCAAAGATTTATTTTAAATGGCATAAAGTTCAGGTTTTAAATCTTTTGAAAAGCCAATTAAATTTAAAATGGTGTTTGAAGTTGAATTTAAAAAGAAGAAAAATTTGTCAATTTCATATTTTCATAGTGATATTGAAATTATAACTGAAACTACAAAGTTAGATGAAATTTATGATAGACTTGTGGAAAAAATTTTGGAAAAGATAGAAGTATTTCAAAATATGGGATCGGGGTGGATTTTTAAAAAGGTAGTTTTATTAAGTTTACATATAGATAAATTTAATCCTATTTCTGGCAGTTCATATATTCCTTTGCCAAAGAAATTATCTTTTAAAAAATCTATTGTGAATCCTAGAAATAAAGATTTAGAATGTTTTAAATGGGCAGCGACGTTAGCAGTTACAAAGCCTGAAGGAAAAAATAAAGAGAGAATTTCAAAAGAGTTAAAAAGGAGTTCTGAGGAGTTGAATTGGGATGGATTAGATTTTCCAGTTGAGTTGGGAAAAATTGATATATTTGAAGAAAATAATCCAACTATAAGTGTAAATGTATTTGGTTATAATGAAATTAAAGAAGAAGTTTATCCGCTGAGGATTTCGGAAACAAATGGTGAAAGAATAAATCTTCTTCTTATTTCAGATTCTGAAAAAAGTCATTATTGCTGGATTAGAAAAATGTCTGGACTTCTTGCTTCGCAGATTAATAATCATAATTATAAAAGATTTATTTGTTTACGTTGTTTGAATTCATTTCCAAAGCAGGAAAGTTTAGATAAACATGAAGAATATTGTAAAGATAAATCAGTAGTTAAAATAAATATGCCAAGTAAAGGTTCAAAGTTGAAGTTTAAAAATTATCATCATTCAATGAGAGTTCCATTTGTAATTTATGCAGATTTTGAATGTATAACCGAAAAGATAGAAAGTTCAATGGAAGATGATGATCATTCTTGGACAAATAAATTCCAAAAGCATAAACCATCTGGATTTTGCTATGCTGTTAAATCTACAGTTGAAGATTTGTTTCCATTAGACGTAGTAAGTTATACTAGTTCAGATCCCGATGAAGATATTGGACAAATATTTGTTGATTCGATTGAAAATAAAGTTAAGGAGATTTATAATAAAATTTGGCATAAGAAAGTGGAATTAACAGAAGAAGACGATGAGAATTATAAAAGTGCAACTGATTGTCATATTTGCTGTTTACCTCTTAACGGTGATAAGGTTTTAGATCACGATCATTTAACTGGTAAATATAGAGGTGCAGCGCATAATTCATGTAATTTAAATTATAAAATCCCAAAACATATTCCAGTAATATTTCATAATTTATCTGGTTATGATGCACATTTGTTTGTGAAAAATCTTGGAGTTTCAAAAGGAAAAATAGATTGTATTCCAAAGAATGAAGAAAAATATATTAGTTTTAAAAAGGAAATTATTGTTGATAGATTTACAGATAAGAATGGAAAGGAATTTAATGTTAAAAGAGAAATCAGATTTATTGATAGTTTTAAGTTTATGGCTTCATCTTTAGATAAATTAGTTTCGAATTTGTCAAAAAATGATTTTAAAAATATGACAAAATATTATGAGGCGGATAAGTTAGATTTATTATTGCGGAAAGGTGTATTTCCTTATGATTATTTTGATAGTTTAGAGAAATTAACTGAAACTAAGCTTCCGCCCATTGAAGAATTCTACAGCAGGTTAAATAATAAAAATATTTCCACAACGGATTATGAACATGCAGTAAATGTTTGGAAAAAGTTTAATATGTCAACTTTTAAAGATTATCACGATCTTTATATGAAAACAGATGTTCTTCTATTGTCTGATGTGTTTGAGACCTTCAGAGATGTCTGTATGAAGAATTATAAGTTAGATCCTTGTTGGTATTATACTTCGCCTGGGCTTTCATGGGATGCAATGTTAAAGAAAACTAAAATAGAATTAGATTTACTTCATGATTCTAATATGTTGTTGATGATTGAAAAAGGAATTAGAGGAGGAATTTCAATGATTAGTAAACGATATGCAAAGGCAAATAATAAATATATGAAAGATTATTCTCCTCAGGAAGAAGATGTCTTTATAAAATATTTGGATGCTAATAATCTTTATGGTTGGGCAATGAGCCAAAATATGCCTTATGCTGGATTTAAGTGGATGGGTAAAGAAGATATTAAATATTGGCATAAACGTTCTTGTATTTTGGAAGTGGATTTAGAATATCCCAAGGAACTTCATGAGTTGCATAATGAATATCCCCTTGCACCAGAGCCTTTGATTGTAAATAAAGTTGAAAAACTAATTCCAAATCTGAAGGATAAAGAAAAATATGTAGTTCATCATTCAACTTTAAAGAAATATCTTTCTCTTGGTTTAAAAATTAAAAAGATCCACAGAGGTATTTTATTCTTAGAAAAGCCATGGTTGGCTGAGTATATTGATTTGAATACTCAGCTGAGAACTAAAGGAACTAATGATTTTGAAAAAGATTTCTTCAAACTGATGAATAATAGTGTATTTGGTAAAACTATGGAAAATATAAGAAATAGACAGGAGATAAAACTTTGCAACACTGAAGCACAAGTTAAAAGTCTTATAGGAAAACCAAATTATAAAAGGAGAACAATATTCTCAGAAAATCTTGTTGCTGTTCATATGAATTTGACTGAGTTAATATTTAATAAGCCGATTTATGTTGGAATGTCAATTTTAGATTTATCTAAAGAGTTAATGTATGACTTCCATTACAATTACATTAAGAATAAATATTTTAAAAATCCTCCAAACTTGCTTTTCACGGATTGTGATTCATTAATGTATGAAATACAAACAGAAGACTTTTATAAAGATATTTATGATGACTTAGAAGAGAAGTTTGATACTTCCGCATACAGCAATCATCCAGTAATTGATAAAAAAGTAAATAAAAAAGTCATTGGAATGATGAAAGATGAGACAAACGGTGTTGAAATAACAGAATTTGTTGGGCTCAGATCAAAATTATATGCTTTTAAAACAGAAGAAGATGATGAAGTGAAAAAATGTAAAGGAATAAAAAAATCAGTAATAAGCTCTGAAATTATTTTCGAAGATTATAGAGATTGTTTATTTACTGGAAGAGAGCAGTATAGAACTATGAACAACATAAGAAGTTATAAACATGAAATTTATGCTGAAACAATAAATAAAGTTGCATTATCTTCTAATGATGACAAAAGAATAATTTTAGAAGATGGAATTAATACAAGAGCGATTGGATATCATAAATCATATTAGGAATAGTATTATTATAGTATAAGAATGGAGAATAAAGATAAGAAATGTCAAAAATGTAAATCTTATAGATTTCCTAGTGATTTTTTAAAAGAAGGTAGAGTATTAAAAACTTGTTCTGTTTGTAGATTAAATGGTAAAAAATATAAGAAAAAATGTGATCATGGAAGAACAAAATATGAATGTAAAAAGTGTAGAGGAAAAGGAATTTGTATCCATGATAAGTTTAAAAAACATTGTAGAGAATGTGGTGGTAGCGCTTTTTGTATTCATAATAAGTTTAAACATCATTGTAGGGAATGTTTTAACCCTGAAAAACAAACTATAAAACGGTGGATTTATGATTCTAGAAAGAATGATAAAAAGTTTAATAGATATGATGCAGATAGATTTATTGATAGTTGCTTTCTAAAAGGATTAATAGAAGATCATCCTAGATGCTATTATTGTAAAGTTAAAATGCAATATGTTGTTAACAATGAAATATTAGCTACTATTGAAAGACTAGACAACAATATAGGGCATATAAAAAGTAATTGTGTTATTGATTGTAGAAAATGTAATTTAGGATGTGTTGGTCAAAGAACATAATAAAATTTCAAGGGCGTAAAAATACACCTTTGAAAAATCATATTGTGAATTATATAAAACTATATATATGGAAATCATACAATTTAGAAATAATGAATTTAATTTAAATGTTATGGTTGATAAAGATAAAAATATATTTTTTAAAGGTAAAGAAGTTGCAAGTTTATTAGGATATGAAGATACAAAGAAAGCAATAGAAGCGCATGTATTTGAAAAATATAAAACAAAAGTTAGAAATATGAAGGGGGGTGATTTACCCCCCTTGCATCCAGACACAATATTTATTAACGAGCCTGGATTTTATCAATTAATTTTCTCTTCAAAGCTTGAATCTGCTATTAAATTTCAAGAATGGGTATTTGAAGAAGTTCTTCCAACAATTAGAAAAACTGGAAGCTATATTCATAAGAAATATCCAAGATCGATTGGATTTAAAATAGAAAATGAATATGATCTTCACACAAAAGTTGTTTCTTACATAAGAAGATTTTATCCTAATGCGTTGATATCTGCAGGACTTGGAGAACTTCAGGATACGTCAGAAAAAAGAATCTCCTCCTGGGCAAAAGGTTATACAAAAGGTCAACCAGATATAATAATTCATAATTATCATAAAAATTATACTGGTTTCGCTATAGAATTTAAAACGCCTACAGGAATGGGAGTTGTTTCTGAACATCAGCAAAAATTATTAGAGAAATATAAAAATAATGGTTATAAGACTATTATTTCAAATGATTACGATTTAATAATTATAGAAATCAATGATTATTTTCTTTATGTTAGAATTAAATGTCCTTATTGTAGAAGTGGATTTAAAAATAACTGTACTTTAGCCATTCATAAAAAATATTTTCACAGAATTACAGAACATTCTTTGGAGGAAGTTCAGTGTTTTCAGGAATAACCATTAATTCCTCTCTAACAAAGTTCCTCCTTGGTGCTCCTTCAGAAAGATAATATAAAACTGGTTGTTTCTCTGCGACAACGGCTCTTACAATATCAAAAATTCCAAAACTCCAATTTGGATCAGTAGCTCTTTGGTTTTCACCACCTTCATATTCTCCAGGCTGATATAAATATCTAACTTTTACACCAGCAGGCAATCGTTTTTCTTCTATGCCAACTGGTCTTTTATATTGCACATGCTTTTCTGAAACTTCTTTTAACTTTACAGCATCAACAGCCGCTTTACCTGTTATTTTTTTCGCTTTATTATTTATTGACTTTAACACATCAGGTAATCTTTTAACCCATTCTCGACTTCTATCAGTCATCAACATTTCTTGTGCATATTGATGAGAATATAATTTTTCTGCTAGAGTTCTGTTTACTCTTTCCACTATTGCTTGTGCTCTGTGATTCTTTGCCTCTGATCTTTGAATTTTAACATTATTTTTTTCCATCAACTTCGTCACTGCACCCATAAATTCAGTTCCCGGATCAACAATTAACGTTTCTGGATATTTTAATTTTCTTTTATATATTTTTTCAAATGCATTTGCTACACCGGAGGAGTCTTTTGAAGTCAGTGCTTCAGCATCAGCATATCTGCTGGCGACATCTACTACCAGTAATACATATTTATATGTTTTATTTCCTACTGTATCATGAGTAAGAAATAGTAAATCTGACTGATGAACTTCATTCACCTTTTCAACATTCCAATGCCATCTGGGAATATAATTTGGTCTTGGTAAATATATTTGCCACAACGCTTGTTTTTCTAACCATTTTTTAACTTTTTCTTTATCGACGCCAGTGGCTTCTGCCAGAGGAGCAATAGCCTCATAGCCTTTCCAATATCCATTTGTAGAATAATAATGGTTTGAAAGTTTTTTATTTTCCATATATATAATATGAGTAATATAGCAGAAGTTTTAGATGTCAGTCGTGAAAGGAGAAAACCACTTGCACTAAAGGCTGATAGAACACTACATAGGATAACCTTCAACCCCAGCAGCGCGAATCCTGGTGAGACGCTTTATGTTCATCTGCCAAAGTTGAGTGAGAATGTTGTCTTTGTTCCTGGCAGTGTTGGATTGACTTTTAACCTCACTCTTGCAACTGCAGGGCATGCAAACAACACTCTCGTGAACAATATTTCGAGGAATTTAGTAGCAAGAATGAAAGTTCTTTATGGCGGCGAGATACTTCAGGATACTAATAAAATGGATCTGTTTTCTACGTATAAAGATCTATTTCTTTTGAAAGCAGAAAGAGAAAACATGTTGAAAGAAGGAGTTTCATCAGCAAATATGAGAAAATTAAGAACAAGTGCCGGAGATAAAGTTACTTCAGACGCAAAAGAAGTTGCCTTAGCGGTTATTTATGGAACAAAATATAAAATTGCATTGAACCATCCAATCATTGATGACCATGGAGTGTTTAATCACAGAGCTTTGAATAATACATTATCTTTTGAAATAACTTTAGCAGAAAGTAAAGATATCACTATCACATCAGATACTTCAAAGGCTTATACATATTCACTTTCAAACATTGAGTTAGAATATCAGTGCATCTACAGCGATCAACTTGCGAAAAATGCACTTTATGCTTATGCCAGTAAAGGATTTTATTATGAAAATGTACTTTTACATAAGACAATTACAATTAATAAAGCAACAGATACAGTTATCAATGAGCATATTAATATTCCACGAAGGAGTATGTCTGGCATTTTAATGTTATTTATTGAACCATACACTGTTGGTGCAAGAGATTCTGAAAAGTTTGTTTATCCATCCTTGACTGAAGTATCAGTTAATATTGACGGCATGCCAAATAAACTTTACAGCAAAGGAATGAAAAAGACTGATTTTTGGGACGTGGTAGTTAAAAAAATGGGTATAACAGATAACATAACGCAGAAAGACTTTTATGATAATAAGTTTGCTCTTTGGGTGGATCTGAGAACTCATCCTTCAGATGAACTACATGGCGGCGGGCTGTTGTTGAATTCTACAAAAGATGGCGTAAAACTGGAAATAAAAAGAACTGCAACTGGAAGTGGAAATGTAAATTGTTATGTATTTGTAGTGGCTGATGCAGTTATGGAAGTAGAAAACTCGAATTTGAAATCGATTATTTATTAAAATATAGATGGATGAATTAAAAAATAAACTTCCTTTTCACTGTATTATTACAGGACCAACTAACTGTGGAAAGACAAAATATTTGATAGAAAAATTAAGAAGCACTTACAGATTTGTATTTCAGTATATTGTTCTCATCTGTCCCACCTATGTTAGAAATAAAACTTACCATGGTTTTGCAAATGGCGACAAAAGATTTATAGTTTTATGCCCGCCGCAAGAAGAAGATGAAATAAATAATCTTTTAGAAGATATTGAATTAGTTTTCTCTGGAACAAAAACTCTTGTCATATTAGATGACTGTGCCTTTACAAAAGATTTAAAACAAAGATCAAATAGATTTATAAGTTTGGCATTTAGCGGTCGGCATCAGAATATTTCTTTATGGGTTCTCACACAGCAGTTGACATCTATTGCCAAGCCATTTAGAGAAAATGTGGCTTGCATTATTAGTTTTTTTTCTCCAAATAAGATGGCTAACCAAACTCTTTTTGATGAGTTTGCTGGGGACCTTTCACCAGAGATGAAAAAAGAATTTAAAAATATATTGAAGTCAGAAAAATATTCTAGAGTTTGTTTTTGTCTTAGGCATCCTTATTTAGCTTATGTTGAAATTCCACAATAAATTTTTTAATATATAATGACATCCATACTTGAGCAGTTTGAAACAACAGAAGAAACAAAAATTCCAACAACAGTGGAAAAAAAGAAAACCAAGAAAAAAATAACTCCAACAACATCGGCTGAAGTTGAAGAAAAAAGAGAACAATTATCTATACTTGCAGTTCTTGGAACAATAGAAGAGTACACAGGAGTTAAATTATCTCTTGGTGAAGTTAAAAAATTATCCCCAGCAGATGTAGAAAAGTATCACAACAGATACCAAGTCAAAATGGGAACTATGGTTTCAGGAAGTCTTGTTAATATGACTTTGGAAGGAACGACTGAAGTTTTAAATTATTTTCTACCCATTGACGATAAGAAAGAATTGTGTACTGACTTGAAGAAAAATGAACTGCTTAAACAAGAATTAAATAGTGTTGCCGGCTATACAATTTTAAAAGGTGGAAGATTTGTAGCTCTTGGAAGTGGTCTATTACAAGTTGTTAAGCATTTGAAATTCTCTTCAGCAGCTGTTAAGCAAAGTTCAGATTCTGTTGAGCAAACCATCCAAGACTCTTAAGCAGAGTGCTTAAGAAAAAAAAATATTTTATATATATGTCTTCAGAGGAAAATCAAAAGGAAGAGCAAATTACAACAACTCCAGAAAAGAAGGTTGAAAAAGTTAAAGACCCCGCAAAAGTGGCAGCCGGCAAGAGACTAGTTGAATATCATAAAAAGGCAAAAAAAGCTTTGGAAGAGTCAAAAGATAAACCTAAAGATGATTCTTCATCTTGGATGCCTGATATAAATTTTGCAACTATAATTGGAGTTGTTGGAATTAGTTTAACAGCAGTTGATTTGTATTTTAGATTGAGGATAAATAAAAACGAAGAAAAAAAAAATAAACCAAATTTAGAACCGATAAAGGAGACAGTTGAACCTGAGCCAGCCAAAGTTAAAAATAGGTTTTTTATGGAGTAATAGACCAAATTTAAAAATAAATATTTTTTCTCTAATGCGTTATGCGTCTGTATTCTGTAAAAATTAAAATAAAACTTTTTATAATTTTCAGGAAAAAAAATTCAAAGAATAATAGACAAAATTTATATATTTTTTTTTCTCTAATGCGTTATGCGTCTGTATTCTGTAAAAATTAAAATAAAACTTTTTATAAAATATATTTATTTTGCCATACAATATTTGCAAGACATAATTACATTACCTTTTATAAATCCCTTTTTAGGATTAGTGCGCTTTACTTGGCCAAAATTAGGCAAAGATAATAGTTTATATTGTATTAATCTTCCACACACATCACAATTATTATTCTTTCTCATTTCCAATACGTAATTTAAATCAATAAATTCTTTTTCATTATAAATCTTCTTTAAAATATCGTGTTTCTTATAATTGCTTAAATCTTCTTTTATTTCATCTAAGTTTATCTTTTTTTCTCTACATGAATTACATGTTTTCATTAAATATCCATCTTTCTTAAAGTCTACATATTCTTTATAACAACGACATCGAGAGCAGCATCTTTTATTTAAACGATTATTAGGTTTTTCTTTCTTTCCCTTCCTGCAACCATTGCAAAGTTTAAATATATGTTCATTTAAAATAAATGTATAATCTTCTTTCAAATTATGACATCGACTACATCTCTTCATTATAATATAAAATATTTATTCACAATATAAAATATTTTCTAAAAATTTAAAAAAGTTTTATTTTAGATTTTACAGAATACAGACGCATGACGCATTAGGAATTTTCTTTTCACAATATTAAAAATCATCTCACATTTTTTTTTTCCTGAAAATTATAAAAAGTTTTATTTTAATTTTTACAGAATACAGACGCATGACGCATTAAGGATTTATTTTTTTCTTTTAATATAATATGACAGAAAATAAAGCAGTTAAAATTGTAATGGACTCGGCCGTTATTGTAGGACTTTCAGCGGGGATTGGCTATGTAGCTAAGAAAATCTTAAAAGAAAATTTCCTTGGCGATCCAAGTTCAAATTTAGGTAATTATGGTAAACTTACTCTTGTCGTTGCAGCCAGTGTGGCGGCAAAAGAATATTTAGAAAAACAAAAAATAATTCCTTCAAATATATAAAAATGGCAAGCATAATTATGATGGGGGTAGCAGCAGTTCTGTTCGCCTCGGCAAATACAGGAATAAGCTATTTAGCAAAATATATAGACGGTAAACATGTAGATACTGAGAGAATTAGACATGATAAAGCATTAGAAAAATATCAACATGACATGGGCGAGTGGGAAAAAGAACAAAAAAAATATCAAGATTGGTTAAATCAACAATATTTAAATAAGAAGCAAGCTGATGAAAATCTCCAGAGCACCGATGAAGCTTTTGTTCTATATAGCAAGGCGCATCCAGAATTTGCCCAAAGATTGGAAAATAAACCTAATTTCAAAAATTATTATTCCCCATCTTCAAAACAAAAACAATATGAAATTTTATATGTGGCCGGTGGGATGTTAGCAGCGGGCTACGTAACTGCTAAATATTTATAAATATAATGGCTGAATTTGAACCTATAGATTTTGACCCAACAACTGAAGAAGGTCGTATAGATATAAATGAAGAAGTAGATAATGAATATGATACATTACTTCCAAGAGAAAATGAAACAGTAGACAGTTTATATTCTCGTTTTAGACAAAAGTTCGGAAGAGGATGGCGATATGCATTCAATAGATTTTCAGATTCATGGAAAACAAAAAACACAGGAAAACAACTTCCTGAATACATGGAATTAAAAAATATGGATGAAGAAATTGATAGTCCTTCTACTGATAGACTAAGAGTAAGTACTTTACTTACAAAATACCAAGATCTTGATGAAAATCTAATTAAGATAACAGTAGATAGAAATGGAAATCAATTAATATCATTTTGGTCATACAGAATAAAGGGATGGTCAAAACCTGAAAGACTTTATAATGAGGATAAAACTATAAGAAAAAGTGTTGATGATAAAATAAAAAGTGGAAAATATAATGAAATCCCTACTGATCTTTTAATAATGGAAAATAAAAATGAAGAAATTGAAAATGAAATTAGAACACGAGATGAAGAAATAGGAAGAAATAATGAAGAAATATCGTCAACTTCAGATCAAGATAGAATTAGAACACTTGATACTAGAAATCAGGAATTAGAAAATCAAAATGTAGCAGATAGAGAAACAATAGAAGAAAATAATCAGGAAATTGAGCAGATAGAAGAGAGAATGAGTTTAAGAAATAGAATAAAATATATTTTTAAAAAATATGGTTTTACTGTTGCTTCAATTGCAACCGCAGTTGCTATAACAATAGGCGTCCTCGTCAGTCAATTAAAATCAGGACTTTCATCAGTAGCCAAAGGTGTTGGCAATGGACTTAAAACACTGGGTAAAAAACTGGGTGAAATATTGCCGGGTATGATTGGCGCCATAGCTAGTTTCATTTTTAAAACTGCAGGCCAAGTTGTTTCCTTTGTGGCTGAACATGCTTGGCTATTGATTGTTGCCGTTGTGGCCTTCATGATTGAAAAAATGAAAAAATAAACTATATATGCAATTAACAATAAAATCAACAACAAATAATTTTACGATCTATCTTGATCAACCACCAGCAGTGGGAAAAATATCTCTGCTTGGTGCTGTAATTAATTTTCCTTCTTCAACTATTCCTTCAGAAATCTACATTTATTGCGATAAAATAGATTCTGAAAAACGATTATACAACGGCAAAAGAGATACTTTATTTGCAGTTATCTGCCGCAGAACAGCCAATCAAATTTCCTATGACACCAAACCAAAAATATCTATACCATTGTCAACAACATCCGCCATTGGAAGTCTTACTTTTAAAGTTAAAGATGCAGATAAAAAAGATATAAACTTTTCTAGCATTGTTCTTGAACTTGATTTAATATAATGATAGCTGAAGATCTTACCAGTGAGCAAATAATAGAAAAAAATATAAAAAGAATAAATATTTATAGAGATTGGTATTATAAAGCCATTAGTCAACCAGGATATGCAACGCATCCACAAATTATCAGAGGTCCTAGTTGCATATATACCATTCCGAATGAAACCTCTTACATTTTAATAAAAACTTTAATTTCTGATGATGATGGACATAGCCGTATTAGTAGATTAACTTCAGATGATACTGTAGATTTTGGAATTCAATATTCAACAGCAACAAGTAATGGCAGTACAATTCATCATATGTTTTCAGTTGATCTATCAACTTGTACAAGATATAAGATTATTGATGGTCAGGGTGTAAAATATGTTTTTCCCATAAACCTTAGTTGGCCACTTTCAAATATAACAAATTATAAAAATATCAGAGTTTTTTCTATTTATATAGTACAAAGTAAAGGTAAAAATAAAGGTAATGAGACAAGCGTTATAGTTAATTATACTCAAGATATAGAATGATAGCTGAAGAACTGAATAGTAAACAAATAACAGAAAAAATTTTAAATAGAGTGGATATTTGGCGAGATTGGTTTTATTTAGATATTAGAAAATCAACAGTGAGATACCCCACGAGCTATACAATTGGTGATACCGTATCATGTTGTATGCTTGTATATCCAAATGAAACCTCTGAAGTCAACATTCATACTTTAACTTCAGACAACGATGGCGGTGGATTAAATACTAATGATAGTATAACTTTCACACTACAATACACTACAAGTGATGATGCAACAAACCCCCAAACTCATCTAATGTTTTCTGTTGATTTGAAAAATTATCCGAAATATAAACTTTGGAATAGTGTACTAAGCACCGGAGTTGCTCATATTTTTCCTTTAAACAAAAGATTCAAACTTTCAAAAATATCAAACTATGAAAAAATTCGTATTTTCAATATTTCTATAAAGCAATCCAAGGGAACAGAAAAAGGTAATGAATGTAGTTTAATGGTTAATTTCACGCAACAAAATTAATTCTACAATAAATTTTTTCAAAAAATTTATTATATATAATGACCGACTCAATATATCCAACTTTACCTTCTGGAGAAAACTTTCGTCTGAATAAAGTAAATATAGTTCTTTCACAACTTGATGACGAACTTAAACATTATGAAAAAGTTAGAAAAAAATATGCAAGAGTCCGATCCTTAATACATGGAACTGCAGTAATCAGCGGTGGATTATCAGCTGTACTAACTGCATCTGGAATTGGCACTTCACTTACAGGACCAGGAATTATTGTTGGCATTCCCTTATCAGCCGTTGGTGGTATTCTTGGTTTGGTTTCCGCAACTTTCGGAATGGCAACGAAAAGATTAACAAAAAAAGTATCAAAGCACGAGAAAACAATTCAACTCATTAAGTCAAAACATAATAGCATAGCTGATCTTGTTTCAAAAGCACTCCGTGATAATTCTATTGATGAAAAGGAATTTACACTGATTATGACAGAGATGGATAAATATGAAGCTCTGAAAAATGAAATAAGAATGACTTTTCAAAAAAAAGAAGAACCCCAAGTCAACATAGAAAAGCTGAGAGAGGAAATAAAAAAAGAACTTCTACAACAGCTATCCACCGGAGTGAAAAAGAATTAACTTTCTCTTTTGATAAAACTCCCTATGGCGGCTATATTTACAAATTAAGATATAATAAATATATAGAATGAAGTGGACAGATTTTTTTCATCTTTGTAGAAATGAATAAACTTAATTATATAAAATGCCGTGGTCAAATATAAAAACATACAATCCTTCATTGAATTGGCATGACAAACATGACAAACCAACTTATAAAAAAACCACAGAATATAAATCAACTTTTGAAAAGGCCACAGAAGAAAAAAATGAAATAGAATTCCCTCAAAAATACCGCTTAAATGAAAACGCAATTTATAAATTTGTCGCATGGAATAGAATTCTAATAAATTTGACTTATTATTATTTAATAATTTATATCACGCCAAAAGAAAAAATAAATTTAACATTTAGTAACATATTTGACGACAGTGAAATAAAAACTTCTTATTTTAAAAAATGGTTTGAAAGTCCAAACTTATCATTTTGGGCACAAGCTCTTAATTTTGCAGTATGGTGCTCCACAGGCGGCTGCGGTGTAAGCAGAGAAATGCTCACATCTGCATCACCACAAATTAATAGCTTTTATAAGTTTCACATTTATTTCACTATCAGGCGCATTTTAAATGAACTGCAATGCCCATTACCAAAAGATCAACATTTTTCAAAATATAAAAATTACTATAATAAAAATGCTTTTGAAAAGTTAAAAATAGAATTCTCCACCGGTAATGATTTTAGATACCATGGAGCTACAGGTACAAAAATGAAAAATCAATATGAATATTTCTTTCCTTATACATCAAATGGTTTAACAAAGGCCGGATTATCAAGAATAAATCAATCAATAGAAGCATTTGTCTATTCTATTCTAGGCAGTCAAGTGCAAACGAGAAGTAGCATCATTGGTGACAGCGGTAGCGCGCAAGAAACTCAAAAAGTATTTTTACAACTGTTTGAAAGTGCTGTGATTGAAAGCGATATTTCAAAATCTATTCAAAGATATCAATTCGCTCTTCAACAAGCAAAACAAAAATTAGATCTTGCCGTTGCACTTGAATGTTGGCTCTGTCCATCAAATTTAATTTTAAATAATTCCCCCATTGCTGGTTACAATAATAAATTGCAAAAAGCCACAAAAAATATGATACTTGGTGTAAATGACATAAATGAAGAAATTATTCCCATTGTTAAACATAATTTAGGTCCTTCAAAGAAAAAACATATCATAGAAAAACCAAAATCACCTATTCCAGAAGAAAAACCGATAAAAACACAGAAACCAAAAATAGAAAAACATGAAGACAATAAAGCAACTATAATAATTATCACTGCTGGAGTGGCTTGGATTCTATTTAGATAGATATATAGAATGAAGTGGGCAGATTTTAAAAGAAAATATCCAAACTACACACGATATAGATTTGACGAAAATTATGTAGGTAATGTTGAATTTAGATTTAATGGAGATTATTATAATCCTTTCAACGATGATGGAACTCTAAAGAAAACATTATATCACTTTCCTTCATCGAATGGACATATTAAAACTGAAAATATAAATGATTTTTTAGGAAAACCAGCTTTTGAAAAAGAATTCCCTCAAAAATACCGCTTCAATAAAAACGCAGATTATAAATTCCTCTCATGGAATTCTAATCCAACACATTTGAATTATTATTCTTTTAACGTTTATATCACGCCAAAAGAGAAAACAAATTTCACATTTAGAAACATATTTGGCGACAGTGAAATAATATTTAAAAAAACTCCTGATGTTAAAAAATGGTTAGAAAGCCCCAACTTATCATTTTGGGCTCAAGCGCTGAATTTTGCCGTCTGCTGTGCTACAGGTGGTTGTGGTGTAAGTAGAGAAATGCTTACATCTGCATCGCCTCAAGTTGATAGTTTTTATAAGTTTCACGTTTATTTTACTATCAGACGCATTTTAAATGAACTTCAATGTCCATTGCCAAAAGATAGACATTTTTCAAAATTTAATAATTACTATAACAAAAATGCTTTTGAGAAGTTAAAAACAGAATTCTCCACCGGTAATGATTTTAGATATCATGGCTCTACAGAAGTATTTAATGCTTACTATTGGAGTTATGGCGGTTTAGATCATGACAAATACATTCCAAACAAAATTTATCAACTACCAGACGAATGGGCAACTACAGACCATATGAATCATTTCAACATTGAGTATGTCTCCGATCCAAAAATGAAATATCAATATGAATATTTCTTTCCTTCTACATCAATGGGTTTAACAAAAGCTGGATTGTCTAGAATAAATCAATCTATAGAATCATTTGTCTATTGTATTCTAGGCAGTCAAGTGCAAACAAGAAGCAGCATTATTGGCGACAGCGGCAGCGCACAAGAAACACAAAAAGTATTTTTACAACTGTTTAACAGCTCTGTAGTTGAAAGTGATATTTCAAAATCTATCCAAAGATATCAATTCGCTCTACAGCAGGCAAAACAAAAATTAGATCTTGCTGTTGCTCTCGGTTGTTGGCTCTGTCCATCGTTTTTAGTTTTAAATAATTCCCCCATTGTTGGTTACAATAACAAGTTGCAAAAAGCCACACATAATATGAAAATTGGTGTAAATAATATCAACGAAGAAATTATTCCTGCTGTAAAACATAATTTAGGCCCAACTAAAAAACATCTACAAGAAGAAAAACCAAAATCTCCTATTCCTGAAAAACATGAAACAAAATCTCCTCTTCCTAAAATAGAAAAACATGAAAACAATAAAGCAGCTATAATAATTATCATTGCTGGGGTTGCTTGGTATCTATTTAGGTAGATGTACAAATTTATATAATGGACTGTAATTGTGAAAACAAAATCTTAGACTATGAAAATTATTTTTATTATTGTCAAGAATGTGGAAAAATATTTGATATTCCCTCAACTTTAATTTTAAATCCAGAAAACTTATTCAAACAAGAAGGCAGATCTGTCCGGCCATCTAATTTCAACCCCTCCAAACATTTTAGAAATTGGATTTATTTAATCCTAGGTCGATCTACATATATTTCCCAAAGTATTATAAAAAAATGTAGAGATGATCTTCCCGATTCAAATATAAAACAACAAATATTTTCCATAAGAAAATCCTTAAATGAAATTCGCAAAACCGAATTAAACAAATTTACCAGTGCAATCTGGTCTATGGCCACAGGAAAAAATCTTCCAACCGTGGATGGAAATCTTCTTTATAAAAGTGAAATGATATTTCTAAATGTGGTAAAAAATATAAAACATAAAAAGACATATTATCCCTATTTCATTTATAAAATCTGGGATCTAATCCTTCCACAGGAAGACCGTGAAATATTAGATTTTATTTATTTAAAAAGCAATTTTGTAATAAAGAAAAATGATGCAACATGGAAAAAAATTTGTGAAAAAACAAAACTTGAATTCAGAGAAACTGCAGCATATTGATTACCCACCCCTCCCCTGTGAAAATTTTTGAAAAAAATTTTCTTTTGCTAGCTCATTAATATTCATAAAACTGACCACCCCTCCCCTGTTGATTTTGCCAACTGAGTCAGCTTATTTTTTTTTTCTGATGACGTCATCATCTCCCCCTCCCCTCCCCTAGTAGTAGAGAGGGGCCTAGCTCAAATTCTGATTTGAGTCAAAATAGGCTTTTTTTCATTCAATGAATTGCTGGATGAAATAGGGCTTTGAGCCAGAATCCGCCCCTCTCTACTACTATTGTACTAGGGCCTCAACCAGTTACAGCGGGTTGACCAACCCGTTACAACTCAACCCGCTCTAACCGATTGAGAATAAACCCGCTACAACGGGTTGAGAAACTAAAAAGTATCAGTATTATACTAGGGCCTCAACCAGTTACAGCGGGTTGATCAACCCGTTACAACCCAACCCGTTCTAACCGATTGAGAATAAACCCACTACAACGGGTTGAGAAACTAAAAAGTATCAGTATTATACTAGGGCCTCAACCAGTTACAGCGGGTTGACCAACCCGTTACAACCCAAACCGTTCTAACCGATTGAGAATAAACCCGCTACAACGGGTTGAGAAACTAAAAAGTATCAGTATTATACTAGGGCCTCAACCAGTTACAGCGGGTTGATCAACCCGTTACAACCCAACCCGTTCTAACCGATTGAGAATAAACCCACTACAACGGGTTGAGAAACTAAAAAGTATCAGTATTATACTAGGGCCTCAACCAGTTACAGCGGGTTGACCAACCCGTTACAACCCAAACCGTTCTAACCGATTGAGAATAAACCCGCTACAACGGGTTGAGAAACTAAAAAGTATCAGTATTATACTAGGGCCTCAACCAGTTACAGCGGGTTGATCAACCCGTTACAACCCAACCCGTTCTAACCGATTGAGAATAAACCCACTACAACGGGTTGAGAAACTAAAAAGTATCAGTATTATACTAGGGCCTCAACCAGTTACAGCGGGTTGACCAACCCGTTACAACCCAACCCGTTCTAACCGATTGAGAATAAACCCACTACAACGGGTTGAGAAACTAAAAAGTATCAGTATTATACTAGGGCCTCAACCAGTTACAGCGGGTTGACCAACCCGTTACAACCCAACCCGTTCTAACCGATTGAGAATAAACCCACTACAACGGGTTGAGAAACTAAAAAGTATCAGTATTATACTAGGGCCTCAACCAGTTACAGCGGGTTGAACAGCTAAAAAGAAACTAAAAAGTATCAGTATTGTTACAGGTATTTGATCAGTGTTACAAACAACGACACTCAAGACTTTGTGAAATACATGGCTTCCTTTTCGCCCGAACTTTCAAACCTTGTACTTGCATCAACGTTCAGTAGTGAAAACGGCATTCCTCATGATGATGTGATAGCTCTCATCAAGCACTTGTCAAAACGCGTATCCGAAATCGAAGGTAACAACGTACGTCGTGCCCCAGCAATGTCGATTCCATACTCCTATAACCCACCTAAGACAGGAGTGACTTATTACTTTGAAAAAGAAGGTCGTCAAATTCGAGAAAGTAGACGTTTTTCAATGGATAAGCCAATCGATCGGAAAAACAGCGTTGATGACGAACCATGCTCTGGGCAATGTTCTAAAAATTATGGCATAGTTAACTCTGTGAAAGGAACTACACAGTTGTTTTTATGTTTTTGCCCAAAGCATGGTGACTGCTATGGCTTTCACGTAATCCCTGGGGCAGAGGGTCGAAAGGATCCTGCTGCATCTCTCTATACGCACCTTGAGTTCACTCCCAAAGTTCTTTTTTATGATTTCGCTTGTGGCTTGGAAGAGTACAGTCTGAACAGGGAAAGTGTTTACTTTTTAAATACACGTATGTTCCACGACGTTTTTCATGGATATCACCACAAGTGCTCTTCTGTTTTCCAATACAACAGATTGGAAGAGGTTGAGAAAGTTAATACTGAAATTTGCGAACAATTTAATGCAGTTTTGCAATCCATCAAATCGTCATCCAAGAAAATGAAACTTCAAACATTTTGCTTCTTTGTGGAGTTTTTCATTTGGCAATGGAACAAAAAGAAAGCTTCTCGAAGAGAACAATTACGTACAGTCTCTCACATGGCTAACGAGTAATAATTACAGTCACTTTCAATTCTGATACTTTTTAGTTTCTCAACCCGTTGTAGCGGGTTTATTCCCAATCGGTTAGAGCGGGTTGGGTTGTAACGGGTTGGTCAACCCGCTGTAACTGGTTGTAATGTTTGCCATTTTTAAACTCATATATAACAATAAACTGACTGTTGAAGACTTTAGGCGTTGATAGGCGTTTGTTACTCCACAAAATGTAATAACTCACACAAAATGTAATAACAACGCAAAATGTAATAATTTTTGCCGCAAAATGTAATATTAACGCAAAATGTAATAACTGCTCTAACGCAAAATGTAATAACTTTTGACGCAAAACGTAATAACTCTGTTTAACGCAAAATGTAATAACTTTTGACTCAAAATGTAATAACATCAAGATAAATAATAGGTTCATTATCAAATCAATTTCTTATGACTTCGTCACTACACAAAATAATAATATTAAAAAATTAGTAGACGCGAATAGCCCGTACAATAATTTTATTTGTTTACATATTTGTTTGTTTAATTTGTTTGTCTGTCCGTCCGTCCGTCCGTCCGTTTGTCGCTCATTCGGTCCGTCCATCCAGTCAAAACGTGCTTACAATTTCAAAAACATAGAAGAAAATAAAATAATTTACATTTTTATCTTCCAAAACAAGATGTTACTGTTTTTATAACACGTTTTGATCATTAATGTAGGGCGCGGCGAATTCGGCGATATAGTTTTGTTGATGGAGCACCCAAAAAGACGTCAGTAGTAACATATCATTCACCAAAAAAAATCATCCAAGAAGACTTTACCACCCGCCTTCGTATGCCATCCATTCACATCCAATCCAATCTCATCCCATGTCATCCATTCACATCCAATCCAATCTCATTCCATCTCATTCATTTACATCCAATCTCATCTCATCCCATGCCATTCATTTACATCCCATCAAGTCTCATTTCATTATTCTATTCTTGTCCGTCTTTGTCTATTACGGTTACAGGAATGGTTCTCGGCATGTCACGGGGTCTCTTTGTAAAAAAATCGCCAGCTCGTCGGATCTTTTGCTATTTTGATAAATTATATATCATTTTAAAGCTAAATAACTGACAAAAAATTAAATTAATTCTTGGGTTACTTTTTCAAACAAAAGCTCTCACTTTTCATTTGGAGCGCTACAATTCGTGATCTTTTTTCCATTTTGAACAAAAAATAGCATAGTCATATTCTTCAGTTATTCAGCTTTAAAATGATACATAATTTAACCAAATAGCACACGATCCGACGCGAAGGCGATTTTTTTACGAAAAGACCCCGTGAACCCTTCCCTCTAACCTTAATTCTACTGGATAACAAGCCTGATGGGTTTTGTGACATGTGCATTCTGTTTGATGCCATTCTGTCATTGTGCTTTCTATTTTAGCTGCCCAGCTTGTATATCGTCGTTTCTCTTATTTTTGCCTCATTCCTAAAACATTTTGTTTACTTTTCTGATGTTATTACATTTTGCGTCAAAAGTTATTACATTTTGCGTTAAACAGAGTTATTACGTTTTGCGTCAAAAGTTATTACATTTTGCGTTAGAGCAGTTATTACATTTTGTGGCAAAAGTTATTACATTTTGCGTTGTTATTACATTTTGTGTGAGTTATTACATTTTGTGGCGTAACAGCGTTGACATTTTGTGTCTTTCTACATATTCTGTTCTTGCTTCATTTCAGTATTGTTTGAATTGGGTACCTACAGAAAGAACAACCATTTTAGCATATCACGGGACAATATTTACATTCGAGGGAGATCATGTTTTCGCCCTCGCAAACAAGAATATTTGTGCTTTCTCTCAAAAGAGTATTTCGTAGCTCCGAATGGAGATTATAAATATTACCAGAATATAGTTTAAAGTGCAAATAATGTCCAAAGTCACAGTAATCGAAGACGAATAGTTGTATGTTTTGTACCAGCTTCGTTCGAATGGACTGGTCAAATGCCCCGGGTCAAATGCCCAACCAATTCATCTTTTAATACAAAAGTGATCTTAAGATCCGGAATTTATCAAAAAGCGTTTAAAAAAGTAAACTAGTACTCTACACGCAAGCTATAAAAAAGTTCTAAAAAAGACGTGAAAAGCAATAAAATGTTGGAAAATTACAACTTACCTAAATATAGCCAGATATAGTCCCCAAGCGTTTCTTTATGATGGGCAGGAAACCCGGTTGTGAAGTCTCCGATTAGGATTTTCTCTATTTCCCTTTTTACATTTTCTTCTTCCTTTCTATTTCATCTTCTTTTTTTCGCATTGACCTTTTACAGATTTTACTGTATCAAAGACTGATAAAAATACCCAGCGAACATATAGCATATCTCCATGTTTAAAATACGAAGCGTTTTTGATACACAACAATCTTCTGTTCGTGGCCATTTTTCCTGTTTAGTCGGTATGTGTTTCATGAGAAGTAAAGCTCTGCCGCAAAGAACCAAAGAACTAAAGTAAGGACTAATAAAACCAGTTTAAGAATAATTCGCAAATCTACGTTTGCTCAAGTTGAAAGGCGAAAAGCTCAAAAATGGAGGAAATCTACCGAAAACTATCAAAAAGAAGTCCTACGATCACTGAAGCCTACGCTAAACGCACAAAGCGACTCAATTAGAGCAAAACTGTTTATTTAATCCTTTGTGCACTTTAATATGTACATTTATTGTTTTTCTATTTTTGTACTTTTGTCGTGTTTTCTTAACTATTGTATTTTCCCTAATTATTATTCAAATAACTTAACTTAAGCTTCACCAAACTTTTCTCACTTCACTTGAGAATGACGTTGCACAACGTCGAAACGTCGTGTTTTTTCGCGTTTAATTTCGTCTTAAAATGTTTAAACAAATCTCTATTATTTCGATTTTATTTATTAATCTATTTATTTACTCATTTATTTGTTTGTTTATTTACTTATATATTTACTTAGTTATTTATTCACTTATTGAGTCATAAATTTATTTATTTTATTCAATTATATTAATTTCAGTATTTATTTATTTATTTACTTATTTATTTATTTACTTTGTGTATATGTATGTGTTAGTTTATTCACTATTTCTATTATTTATTTATTCATTTATCCATTATTTTGTTTTTAAATATTTTATTTATTATTGTTTGTTCTATGTTTGTTTTTGTTTATACTTGTTTTATCATATTTTAGTTAGTATTCTAAATTTCTTGCTCACCCATAAGTATGTCATGCACAAATAGGTATCGTGCGATAGTAACGTTAATTTCATTGTAACCCTTAGGATGGACGATTTGTCCGAAAGCTCCGGTTTGTAATTAAAACGATAAAACGTAGAAGACCACAACTGCTCTCTATTTCGGGCGGAGATGATGTGATTACACGATCAAATGAAGTACGTAATATTGGTGTATGGTTTGATAAAACACTCAACATGGAAAAGCATATTAACATGACTTGCAAATCAGCTTTTTATCATTTGCAAAACATTGCATCCATAAGGAAATTTATATCTTCAAAGGACTGTGAGACACTGATACATGCGTTTATAACATTCAAAATAGATTATTGCAACTCTTTACTATCTGGCTGGCCAGCTCAACAACTCAAGAAATTGCAACATGTACAAAACTCTGCAGCTCGACTTCTAACGCTATTAAAAAAACACGAACAACTGTATTACAAGATTTACACTGGCTGCCTATATCTGAGAGAATCAACTATAAAATTATTCTGTTGACTTTCAAAGCCCTAAATAACATGGCTCCAGAGTACCTAAAAGAATTACTGCACCGCTACACACCAAAACGACAATTAAGATCAAGCACAAAAAACCTTTTAGAAGTCCTTCAGTTCAATATGAAATCAAAGATCATTTTCTGTCAGAGCACCGCAGCTATGGAACAATTTACTAGAACATATAAAAAAACCGCTCCACTATAAATACTTTTAAAAAACTTTCTAAAACGTTTTCTTTAAAATTTTTTATGATTTATAAATTTTGACATTTTTAGTTAGTTAGTTTTAGTTAGTCAGATGATTAGATTATTATAAAGCGCTATTGAAGCTTGTTAAATAGCGCTATATAAATTTATTTATTATTATTATTATTAGAAGAAACCATGATCTTTATAATGATTCCTACGTACCATACCCTGGTCCCAGAGGCTCTCGTTCCCCTCACAACTCGGAGTAAATGAAGCCGCGCAGCGGCGTATCGAGCTGCGAAGCAGCGAGCCTCTGGTAGCGACCGCACGGAATCTCGTTTCCATGTTAAGTAAACATGTCAATCAAAATAAAAGATCTAATTTGCAACAACCAATTACAAAAGAGCTCCCTGTGGTTAACTTGTAAATAGAGGGAGGGGATGCTCAATTCACTTTTTGTCATGCCAGGGCTGGGTAGGGAATTTGTTGTTGTTGTGTTTTCGCACGTGTGATGTGCTGTCAAATAGACATTTTGCGAGTGTGATGACCTCTGTAAGTGGTATAGTCATATCAAACACTAGAAATACTCCTTCAAAAAAGGTAAAAGTAGATACTTCAAAGACCTGCAGGTTATGTAATGGTTGTTTAGTTCCTGGTCAGCCTAGGTATCATATTTTCGGACCGAAATCGAGGAACGAAAATTTGATACAGCGTTTGTGTGTCGTCCTTGATGTCGAGGTGCAAGTCCGTCAAGGAATTTCAGATTATTTCTGTCAAAAGTGTTACCGCGAGTTTTCAAGCCACGAAAAAGTTCTCAATGGAGTTAAGAAGATCGACGAATTCAGGAGAAGATACCGTGATGCCATAAAAGGAATAAATAGTAGTGCTGTTGAACGCGAAAAGCGTTGCAGCAAAGACTCGCCGGTGGAGCGAAAGAGCAAAGTTACTCGGACATTTTCCACGCAAAACAGGCGAACATTGCTTCCGAAATCCTTGGACTTTGCTCCACAGTTGTCAGTTGATGGTGAAAGAGATTATGAAGATTCAATTCTCAGCGCTAGCAGTAAAACTGAGGTGAGAATTTTTTGAACTAAAGTGTGAAGTCCACGAGTAATACATGTATTGTGTATATATAAACATACTACTACAAACAAATCAACGTGAATTTGTGAGTACCGCACTCGAGCTAAGGCTAAACTACAAGAACTGGACTTCATGATAAACCAATGTTAACAATTGGTGGATAAGTGCAGTATAGCATATTGTAGTGATTGTTAAAAATCCATCAAGCGTATTTTGTGCTCAACTCAAAGTTTCGGTCGATCGAGGTCACTGATCGTCGATCATAATCACAGCTGTTCGAAACTGATGAAATATAATGGTTAAATATGTTTGTTGCCCCCCGACTATAAATATATTGATTGAATGCCTATTAATACTCAACAGGTCCACTTATATTATCCTTCAAAGAGAGTTGTCAAGCCAATCGCAAATGAAATAGATGCAAAGATTATCCGTCAGTTGTGCTATGGCGAGTATGGGTATGCAGCTAATGCCATATGGTCAAAAAAAGAATTAAGAAGCGAAATTTTGGACAAATTTCTAGCTGAAGTTAGCCAGGAATGTCAGGATATTTGTAGTGTCAAGAAGCCGTCCATGCTGAGGAAGTGCGATCCTAAAAGTCTGTCGTCGTTTTCAGCTGAGGATTTTGCAACCGAACTCAAACAGCGTGCGCCAACCTTCCACTCCTGCCTTGAAGCTTCTATGACTAAAAAGAAAGACTTAAACAAGAACAAATTATCTGTTCCTCCATTAACCATGGCTGCATCAGTTTTGCTGAGACAAAGATGTCCTCAGATGTCTGCAATGGCGTACAGATATTCAATTGGAGTTCTTTGGCACAGTGGAGCTAAAAAGCAGGTAAAAATAACCCCAAGTTGGTCTTTCTTTTTGTCCGTCACTCATTGAAAGCAAAATATATGGCTATTATACCCAGGCTATTCATGTAAAGGAAATATATACAACAATTTTAAATTCTTATGATTGAATGTATTTGTCATAAAACAAACCCACACCAGAATATCAAAGGACAACAATTCACCGTTTCCGTTTGAAATTGAGGTATTTAGTTATGCATTCTTTATAATAATTGCCATTTTATATACATGTGCCTTAATTATGTCTCCAATACCTAAGATATCCAAAGGTAGGATGTACAATCCAGGCCATGCAGGCATCAGCTAATGAACTACAGTTCAACTTCTTTTTGTTTGCCAAAATGTATATCAAATATTTTCCAAAAAAAACCATGTATGTGTTGTTGTTCTTAAAATATTATACATTGCAACAATCTATCCAAATAATTCATGAATTAAAGTTTCTTTACTGAAAGAGTCTGATGTATAAGCATTTCATCCTACTTATTTACCAATCATTTCATTACAAAAATTGAATTTGCATGGTCATATTGGTTATATTTTTACAGGGCTTCTTGCGAAGCAACCACTTAGGCATTTCAATCAGCCATTCAAGGACTTTAATAAAGCTTGATGAAATGGGTGCTGAGTTTGATGCAAGTACTAAAAGATGGAAGGAGGACCTCCAAACTCACTCCTTGAGAACTCAAGTGTTGACAGAGGCTCAAAGTTTTTTATCCTGCTCAAAAGAATGTATTCCTGAAGGGCTCACAACAACTGATGTGAGTGCACTGGATTTGTCATTTCCCAATTTCTGCAGTCTAAACAGCATTGGCAAGTCACAGCTGACTCCAGAAAGTTGTTCAATTGAGCTAAATACAAGTCTGTGTAGTGGTGCAGACACTGCTGTTGATTTAAATGATGATTCAGAGATTATAAACAGCCTAATTGGTAGTAATAAAATAAATATGGACAAACTGACTTATTATTTAAATCAAAAATTTCAAGATCTATCCACAGTCCATGAAGTAATACAATTAATTGAAAGAGAACTTGGAAATAATGCATTCAGTGATGCTGGATTAAAGAAACTACTAAGTGAACTTGAAAGCCAGAAGCCAGAAAGTTATCAAATTGTGGGTGACAATGTTGATCTTCATGTGAAGGTGAAACATATGACAAGTGAGCGACAGAACAAAAGCATTCATTGGTTTGCTCTAAATGCAATTAAAGATCGCATTGATGGCAGACATCTTTCAGATGACAAACCAAGCAGGGATATTCTTGAGATGGAAAACATCAAATTTCTACCATCTGTTACTGACAACCAGGATTTACTTTATGACCTTATCCCATTGTGTGCAAGGATTGGAATTGAGAAGTTGCCTGCATTGAAGTGCTTTAGTAATGTGAAGATCTCTCATCTTCCACATAGATACACTCAAGAAATGCAACAAAAGTCAGAGCAGGTAAATTTTAGTAATTGTCTTAGTGTAAGCTTTGCTATCAAAAGACATTTACTAGGACAAGTCCAAATGCAATATTAACACAATAAGATACAAATTATATCCAAGTAGTACAGTTAAGCTCAATTCAAAAGCAGAACATACATATTTTACATTCATGTAAAATACATGCTCAGGCTTGCAAATACAGCATTTTTTAAGCAGATATGCCAATAAAATATTGTTATTGATGCATTCAAAGTATCCCAGCAGCCACATTGGTTAATGATTGTAGATATATTTATTTATGTATTTAATATTTATTTATTCAATCATTCACTTTTATTTATGCCTTAGGAACCATTGGGTGTTCTTTTCAAGAACGAAAACTTGAATGACGAGATGATTGATATTCTCCAAGCCATACATGATTTTTTGGTGGTGATCAGCTAACTGATGAAAGAGCTAGAAATTCTGTTGATGCCAGAGGAGATGGTGATTCCTTGTATGAGAGGTAATTATGAAACTTTTTATTTATTTAATGAACATCTTTTTCTTGTTTTTCTTTTTTTTTTTTCATTTCAATACTTACCTTTTAATTAGATACGGCAATTGTGCAATGAGAGTTTTGTTACGACTATGAAACTCTCATTTCACATTGGCAGCTTTACTAATAAACTGTCCAACGAAATGATCAAAATGTTTTGAATTGGATGTCTATAGATGTTCGTACATGTATGAATTTACTACACAAAGGATATCATTATTACAGTGGGGCAAGAGAATATGAGATATTCTCTTGAGTAGGGACACTCCAACCGGGACCACATTGTTTTTTTTCAATACTTTTAAAACGTGAATGCCTTAAGTGAATTGAATAGAAATATTACTTTGATTACAGCTCCATGTATTTAAATTGAATCCTAGTTTATCAGAAGGTTTGAAGCAGTAGAAATTAGGCACAGAAAATATTTATGCCAAGTAGTCCTGTTTGCACTGTAAGTTTTTCTTTAATTTTTTTTTAATTATCAGACTTGAAGGAGTAATACCAAAAGTAGAAGACTGGCATGCCATCAGACTTGTTTACCAGGTAATCATCCCCTTGTATGTAAAAATATAGAGTCCTGTGCAAAAAAAAGATTCAATTCCAAAAGAGTTTTGGTTCATTAAGATAGGAAACATTCAGTATTATTCAAGGGTGCATCATATGTGTGTATGTCAATTCCGTGGCATTTGACCACAACACAAGTTCATGCCTTCTAAAATAGCTATATACTCAGGGCCCTTAAATAAAATTTCATGCAGTCTGGATGGTGACACTTCAGGGTATTAAATTAATGATTAATTAATTATTACTTAACAACTCAAAGTAGAACTAAATTAAAAAAAAACTTTTTTGTTCTACTACAGATCATGTATGACATTCTCTATCACCCAAACTCTGCCAATGATGTTGGAAGCATGTGCTCAAACATGAATGTCACCAACAATATTAACGCAAAAACAAAGAACGTTCTTGACAATTTCAATTACTGCAAGGATTATGTCAAAGTTGAAACAGAAGCATTTGTAGTAGCCGCATTCATGTCACATTTCGAAATGGAAACATATGATTCACAGATTGCCATCCCTGACTATGTAGTAAATGGGTCAAAGAATAGCAAGGTATTGCGGCTCCATCACAATGTCAAAGAAATGTTGGAAAAATTCATCATGACAAAACAACAAGTGGAAATTCAACAAATGGTGCACGAAGTTAACCAAGCAAATGAGCAAGTCACCACACCACAGCGTAAAACCTTCCCCTGCCATTGCTGTGGAAAGCCATTTGTTTACAAGAAATGCAGGGATCGTCATCTATCAATAGAACATCCAGATTTTGTGATACCTTCTGAAGAAGTAGAATCCAGTCCACTGGAACCCCAAAAGACAGACAAGAAAGAAACAGACCATATATACAACTATGCATGCGCAAGATTGGGTCTGGGACTCCTGCTGCACAACTTTGATGATGCTGTTAAGGAAGGGGATGGTGAAAGGATCATTAGGTGTTGGAAGTTCCTACTATTGATATTCAAATCTTACAACCACAACAAATACGCACTAGCTGCACTGCAGTTATTAGCAAACATCAAGGCAATGCTCACACCTAGGAAAGCACACTCACTGATATGGAACCGAACTGTAAATAACAAAGGTGGGAAAGGAAAGAACATTTCCCTGGATCTGAGAATGGAGCACATCGTTCATTTACATAAAGAAATGCTTGCCAACCTTGGAGTTAATCTAAATGAACAATGTGCTCTAAGATGCAGCAAGGCTATGAAACCTGTGGAAGATCTTTTACAAACAATTGATGATGAACTACTTTGCAAGCGTCCCTCAGGAAGACACACTGTGACACGATCACAAAAAGATTTTGAACTCATTGTCAACGAGCTTCACAACAAAGGAAACGTTTTCAGCGTACAACCATTGAGGGAGTATCAACACTTTCCAGGATTCAAGAAAACTCTTGTTAATGACCTAAATTACAAAAGTTTAAACAACTGGATCAACCAACACAAGAGGAAGTGGTCAAACCAGGGAAAATAGATCACATCTATTGAAGTGTGTTTTTGATCATTATAGTAAAATACATGCTATGTATATTCTTTTTGATAATTAGACTGAACAAACTATACTGTCGCACTGTCCATACAGATTTTATTAATTTATATTATATTCATAAAATTTTTGTTTCATTATCATTGAAAAAACATACTTTTACAATAATTGACTGAAATGTGGATAGAAAAATTCCATTTAAATCTGATATACCTTTGAAAAAGAATATATAAATGAAAGCGAAGACAATCAAATGCATGACTCATTGAATGTGTTTGATTGGCTTTGGCTTTGATTTATATCTGTCACAGAATCATTTTCATAAAAGACACAGCATTAGACATGGGAGTTGATTATTGATGAAAACATTACATCACTGGTCATATTTTAGGCATTGTACTGTAAGTAGTGCTACAATTTCTGAGTCAATTTCTGATTATTATTTAATTACTATTGTAATTTTCCTCAAATAACAGATTTTGTTATCAAAAATGTTATGTGGACATTGAAAATGTAAGAGTGTATTTGCTACATATAAAAGTTATTGTTAAAAATATGTCATACAACAAGTTCAACATTCTCTCAACTTTCAAGGCTGTCTAGCTCAGAGAAATGACTTGTTTCTATTTAATGCTATTTTAATCCATGATCTGACTCAACCTGTATGGGTATTTGTCATAGTTGTAAATAACACTTTTTACAGTGATTATGTGTACATTTAGACATATATATTACACCGTGCCTATCAATAGACAACTGCAGGCATAAAGAGTGATTGAATGCTTTACTTACATAAGAGGTCTCATAACCTCATGTAACAAATAAAACGAGCATGCTATAATAATAATTGATAAGAAATAATTATTAGTAAAAAGACCAAGTTTAACCAAAAAACGAAACAGAAATAGCAGTCTTTTTTAATCAAATTTTTTTCTTAGAATCATTTGAGAAAACACTGGTAGTACTTTTTACACCCAACAGAAATAATAAGAAATTTAATGACTTTAAAGTTACTGTCACTTTTTGTTGTGTTGTGTGTGAGAATCTAATATTTTTCTTTGTTCAATTCAGGAGCCGGTTGTACAAAGTCTGAATAGTATTATTCACCAGGTAAATTGATATCCAGTGGATAAATCCTAAAGACATTCTATGCAGTGTATAACTTTCTCCATACTTCGTACGTGTTTCAATAAACACTTATTGCCTAATAGTACTCATTTAGTCAATTCATGATATCCTAACTGGTTCCAGGTTACTCTTTAATAATAAACAAACTTTGATTGTCTATAACTGTTCTTGTGATATATCCTCATCTTCATTACTACTGGAGCAGGAACTGTCACTTAATGAATCTTCACAAACAAACATCTCATTGTATGTGAGATCACATTCTCTTTGAAAATGATCTGCAGTATCAAGATTGGGAATGTCTAATTCTTTATCAGCAATATCTTCAAATACCTCTTGGAAGATACGCAAAATTTCAACAGCATGGGACCTCTTCAGTACAGGTAAGGTTGTAGCTATGTCATCAAGGGTGTAAATTGTTTTGCAGTTTTTTAAAACAGCTTTCACTAGTGAGTTACTAAAGCCAGCAGTACACTCGGGGTTAAGTTAGGTCATAAGTCCATTTTGCTGATAAACCATGTGCTCTCTTAGTAATTCTTCCATAAGGGCTTTGTCTTCATTTGTTGCTGTACGTTGCTGTGTTTTGGTAGTGTTTTCAGGACTTGCTACAAAGCAAGGAATTGGCACAGGACAGGGATTTTCACACTCGCACTCTTTGTGGCAATTTATGCAACAGTTGTGGCCACCAGATTCAAATATAAGGTCCTGCACTTGTTCAAATTGTGAGGACAGGTGTTTGCGCAGGCATTTACTTGATTCACAATACTGAATAACGTTGTCTTCGCACTTCCTGAGTTGGTGGCCATTATATAGAAGCACTGAGATGGAGTTCTGACCATCTCTCCCTGCTCTTCCAATTTCTTGCACCAATTCCTCTACTTCTTTTGGTGGTCCATAATTCACTATTGTTCTTACATGAGGAAAGTTCACACCCATGCCAAGAGCATTTGTCGCAAAAACAAGTCGGCATGTCCCATTATTATAGAAGGCCTCAAGTACCCTTTCTTTGTTCTTCTCTAATGTGTTATGGTGGTACATTCCAATTAAAAGGTTTCTTGATTCCTGAGCACAACCTTGTGGGTAAAAACTTTCGCTTCCAAGTTCTGACTTGAATAATCTAAACAGTCTACAACAGTCTTTAATTGATTTCACATACACAATTGTTTGTTCCATATCAACTCTTTCACTTTTTAGTTTCTGGATAAGCCATGAAAATGTTTTCTTTATGTTTGAGGTGACCTTGAATGTGTAAAGGTAAATGTTCTTTCTATAAGGGCTGACATAAACTTTTAAGTAATCTTTGCTTAATGCCAATGACTTAACCACCACATCTTGGGTTTCCAATGTAGCGGTGACTGTAAGGGCAAGTACTGGTGCACCATTAGGGCCAATGGAGCGCAACTCACCCAGTCGTGAAAAGCACTTGCGAAAAGCTGCCTTTTCACCTTTACCAATTTTCTTTCCATAACCCCTGTACAAATACAGCAAGAAAAAATTATCAATCGTATGCAATATTGTAATGAAGCATATAAATTATCATTAAGTATAACACTATACTGAAGTGAGGTGATATGCACTCGTCACTAAATTGTTTTTATTATATTAGAAGAGTTATTCAGGTTCACTCATTTTTGGACAAATGCTTTCTAGCCTTCGTATAAAATACCGCAATTGTCTCTTTATGTCACAGAAAATGAAAGACAAGCTGTGGACTAAAATAACAAATACTTCTTTATTATATCCAAAGTTATCTATTTTTCAGATTAAAGTTTCCATAGCTAACAGAATGAAGTTTAAAGGTTACAACTAATAATGGATTTGAAAAATATCAAAGAATACTATTCAATTTTTCAAGAATTTCGTCTACTGTTGTAGCGTCAACATCAAGAGATTATTTTTTTACAATAAATGTTTCATAAAGTATAAAGCCTGATTTACACGGTGCGATTTGTCGCACGCTATTATTTGTAGTATACGACTAGTCGTAGCTTCTAAAACTAGTCACACGTGCTCTAAATCGTGTTTTAGAATTGTCCTACGACTGGGTTTAGAAGGTTTTGAATCTCAAGACGAAAGACTAGTCGCATTCTACAAATCGCACCGTGTGTATATCAGTTGCTTTTCTTACCACTTTGGAACGACATGTGCTTCATCAGTTACAAAAGCGAAAAGCCGTCTTTGGTACTCTTCTGACATAAGTAAATTCCTCCATTTCTCGTTTTCCAGAAACGACTCGGGACTTGAGAAAATAAACGACACGTTCCCTTGAAGAATGGCTTCTTCGTCATTAGCATCGTTCAAGCATGCCGCGTTCAAACCATACTTTTTAAGCTCACGAATATGCGACTCTACCAGCGATTTAAGTGGACAAATAACCACTACTATTGCATCTCTTGGGAAAGAATAACCACGCAAAAATAAGCCACGACATACGTCCGGGATCATTTGAAATATCAACGACTTGCCATAGCACGTTGGTAATATGGCGAAGACATCTTGCTTGTTTATCAGCGCAAAGAGTGCGTTCCGTTGTTCTTCTAAAAGACTTTCGATGTCTTCAAAACGATCTTCAAGCACTTCGCATACGATCTCGTCGAAGATTCTTTCACTGACTGTGCTATATTCCATTTGAAAGAGTGAGCTTGATAACTTTTTGTAGATTGTCAAGTATTGCATCAAACGATCGTCAACAACAAAGGCACAAATAGTCCTAACCGGTTCCCCCCTCATCGCAAAAGTTTTTAGCCAATCACAAACGAGTAATCAAATTAACCAATCACGTAGCCGGAACAAAATTTCTCGATCTGTTTCCCTATTGGTGCGGCAGGATCAGTCAACCGTGCGGTGGCAACTGTACGTAAACGAATTTCCGGCGCATTATGGGGGAAATTCGAGATTTTAACTCCCTATACAGATTAGGGTTGCTGCCTTGCTTGCTCGCTTCAGGCTCGCTCGCTGCGGCAGCAATAATGCTTCATGTTCATTTGTAGTCCATTGTTTTTCTATTATACTCCATTATTCCCCCTGGGTCACATTGAAAACCCTCAGCGTGCTTTTTAGTTTAAAGCGCTCTTTAAGTGGAAAAGAGTGCATTCCTCGTGACCAGAGAGGAAATTTAATCACCAATTTCCCTCGTGCCATGATATTACGTAAGGGATAAAGAATGAAAACGAGTGTTCTATGGGATATAGAGTCCCGAGCCTTTTATCTTATGCGAGGGACTCTATATCCCATGGAACACGAGTTTTCATTCTTTATCTGCCTTAGAATATGATCATACTCAGGAGGGAATGTTTGTTGTTTACTTTAGATGAGTTTTTTAATAAAGGTGGCTGAGTTTTAGGTTTTCTCTTTGTATTGCTTATATATCAATGATATCAACGATTTTTTAATCATGTCGGCAGTATGTTGATATCGATATCATTTAACGCGTCGAGTTCTGTAAAGCAATGTCCCGGCAGAATGAAAATTTACGAAGCGAATAATATTGCAATATAAGCGAATACTAAGCCAGTGATTTGCATAACTAAAAAGGTTTGAGCTGTTTTTTTTTTCAAAGAATTAGCTTATATTGTTTTGTGTTGTTCTTTCTTTCAATTTCTGTATGCGTTTTGGAATGATAATGGCAGTTTATTATGTCATTGTTTTGGTACGAATACCGTTGGAATGCTTTGTTTTGTCCGTGTTGTAATCGAAATCAGTACAGGTCGTCATTTTGCAGAGCAATGGCGTTTATCGAAGCTAGTGAGATTTTTACCGAAAATGCCGATTTACTTGAATTGGAAGACACGCTAGACTTCATAGAGGAAGGCCATTTAACTGGCAGATGTAAAGCTCCCACTACAGAGGAAGAAATACGAAACTGAGAAGAGATAATACTGCTAAAAACAAGACAAAATACGCAGTAGGCAGTGAACGTTAACAAAGCATGGACTGAACATCGAATGGTGAGACAAGTCTAACACGTTAAGTTTAATTCAATTTTTTTCTTTAAAGTATATAGTATATATCAGTTTGTTTAAGAAAGATATTTCTTGTAAGTATTTGTCTTGTATTCAAGATTATTCGAAGCCATCGAGGGCGAAGAGTCCTATACGCATATACGCACGTGTGTACTTGAAGTTACCGAAAATTTTGATATTTTTACCAATTGTTTCTATTTTTAAATTTTATTTGTACGCAACCAAGACTTTTGTGATGAAAAAAAACTTTGATTAAATTGCAAAATTGAATCTAAGCACGAAAACAAGAACACAGTATTTTTTGATCAGTTTACTTAGGATTTTTTAGATCATATGTACTTGTAGCCTCCTCTCGCATCCGTTTTTAGTGTCGGGCTTCCTGTCTCTAAAAACGGATGCGAGAGGAGGCTAATGTACTTGTGCATACCTGAAAAAATGACCACGCTGCGCCCCGGCAATGAAATTTATAAAATGATAATGTTAAATAAGTTATGAGAAGTGTAATTTTAATTTCTAGTATTTCTCCACAAAATAGTAATAAAATATCGAAATTGTTGAAGTTAGTTGTTGTATCTGTACCTCATGCGTGGAATTTTATATTTGATTAGTATGCTTTATATAGAGCATGCTAATGAACTTTTAAAATAAAAGAATTCAAAAGAAATCATTAGTATGCTCTATATATAGAATATTAATTAGATATAAAATTTCATGCTTCCTTTACCCCACAATTTCCATGTGCTTCAAAGCCCACACCACTTGACACCTTTAGTTACTCTATGGAATATAGAGCATCGAAATACTGAGCGTTGATTGGCCGAGTGGGTGTGATCACTTTCTAATTATAATTAAAACAACCACAAAAATACATTTTTTGTTATGTTTTCTCAATTTGCACAGTTGACTTGAAAATATTAGACCATGCCTCCAGACACATATAGAGCTGAAGCGTCGCATGGCGGCTATACAGCCTTACGTATAGGCCGAAGATTTCGACAACGACCGCGCTATCGTCAGTGGCAGACCGAGCTAGCAAGGCTAACCCTGCGAAACATTCGAACAGGGTCAGTGAGGGAGAAATAAGCCGGCCCCTAGACCATAAATAGCTAATTCCACGCCAAGGTTCACTGCGATCTACCGATTATATCTACTTTGACACGGCCTTTATACCTCTAAATTTAAAACGAACAAACCATGTGGGATAGATTGCGAACCATTAATCTGCAGTATACTGTCAGGACGGACGCGCATGCGTTACCCTTGGTACGACTAATTTTTTGAACTGTTCAACACACGACCTTGATTGCTTTACCAGGATAAAAAGCCCGAGTACAGCGATTTCATTAAACAATTAAAGGATTTCTAATACTTCTATGAAGTGTTGTTCTTTTATTTTCTTGGAGATGGGAGGGGTTGAATATCCATTAAATGAGAAAAAACGGACCCCCTCGTTTGTAGGGCAGCCTGGTGTTTTTGGTAGAGTTTTACTTAAACATTCTGGCGTTCAACTTTGTAATCCATATTATATAAAAATTAGTTAAACCTAATTGCGGAGGTCCGATT
Organism: Diadumene lineata; assembly: GCA_918843875.1. Lineage (NCBI taxonomy): Eukaryota > Metazoa > Cnidaria > Anthozoa > Actiniaria > Diadumenidae > Diadumene > Diadumene lineata. Next base: position 3,510,591 of record OU974075.1, on the reverse strand, counting down.
TAATGAAATTAATTATTCATTTATTCACTACCAATATTATCAAAATTATTGATCAATCAATCAATCAATCAAAAATGTTTTCAAAATTGACTATAGATAAAAAAACTAGACGATCTGAGATCGCTTACATGGGCTTCCCTTTTTATTTTCTCGCCAAGATCATATGTGGCAGAATATTAGTCAAATAACGTAAAAAAAAGATACAAACTATAGATATTGTGGTAAGGCAAAGGAGATGTATTTTCTTTCTGCATGCCTGCTTCTACGTCGTGGCGAAATAACATTATGAAGCTCTGACGATTTAGGTACGCTCTTATGCACATGATGCCATACATATCTCTGAATATTCCTATTCTTCTGTGAGAGATGACATAACTTGTTCAATGGTATTCTGCTTGGCTCTCAATCTCGTTTATTACCAGTGACATTTACACATAAAACGAGTACAATTATAATATCAATACTTAGCATAGCGTGATCTACTAAACTTTTGTACTTTTATTGACGCTACACTATCATTACAGTTGTTGACATTACAATTTAAATAAGCAGCCTTTTGGAATATATCACAGTCATCAACAAAATTTGAAAAGTTTTCATCAAGCAAGGTATACAGTGATCCACGTGCCAAGCGAAGCAAATAAGCTTATAATTGAGCTTAATATACAAAGGTAATAACAAAAACCTTACTAAATCCTTGATGATAAAGAATAAATGCAATGAAAGCAAATATAACAATCGAGATACTCGCTGAGTGAAATATTTTATGCTTACTTAGAAAAATGAACTGTAGTTGAATCCTTCGCGCGCTCGCGCTTAGGTAAAATATCGGCTTTGTTGTTCATCAAGCTGTGTTGTCTTCGGTAAGTTGTTGGCTTTTCGAGATTTTTTAAGTCACATGGAACTAATTTCTCTATTTCAGCATGCAAAAAGTCAGTTTTCATGGCGGAGATGGTGAAGTTTCCTGAATTTCATCGCAGTTGACAGTAATATTTGAATCATTTGAACTTGGTATGTCGTCAGAACCAGTTAGAACTTTGCTATCATTGCTAAGAACTTTGTGGACCGGCCCGTTCCGAAAATCACGCAGAACATCTTTTAGTATGGGCCTACCACAAATATCGTGTGCATATGTGTGTGAAGTCAGCGTTTTAGCATTAATTTCCTTCAAATCAACGCCGTTTTCAAACTACAAAATCTGTTCAATAAACTAGACCGATCGCTAGTAGTAGCACAAGCAATGCGACTGAGCTGCGTTGAAAAGGAAAGCTGGCATCGCTATAGCAACGGAGGTCACAAATTCCACCCCAGCCCTCCGGGGATGGGGGATGAGGCTGTCTCCGATTTGAAGCGTAAGAGGCACAAACACGGACGAACAGTGATTTTCGACATGGACTTCCTACGGAAGCCCATGTAATAACAATAAATGAATGAATGAATGAATAATTTTATTTAAATAATCACACACACAAAAAAAAACATAAAAAAAAAGAAAAAAAGAGAAGTGTTCGATAATTTTTCATTTTTTTCTATGTTATTTTCTTTTCATGATCAAATAATCAAATAACCCATACATGTAGAAAAAGTAAATGTTCGTGCAGGCGATTACATTTTAATTATCCGCAAGAAATATGCACAAAAATGCGAAGAAATATCCGACTGTATATTGTTAGTAAAAGTCAACCGGCTTCCTTTATGTTGTTATCATGGAAAAAATCACACTTGTCAATTAAAACACGTAAAAATGATGTGAATAATTATCGTCTTTCAATCTTTCACAAGCAAAACTACTACAATTACTCTTACTTTCCGAGAGCAATTAAATTATGGAACGAACTCCCTGCTAATATTAAGACACTGCCCATAAATCAATTCAAGCAATACTTGTACGATAGGTTCAAAAACAAATTATTTAAGTATCAGCCACCATAACTTTACTTCGATTCCGACCTATTGTACACTAGCTTTTCATATTGCTTCTCTAGTTAATCGACTGTAATAACTTCACTATATGTATATTTATTTTTTGTACGATATAATTTATATCTTACTTTTTAGGGCATATTGACAAGCAATTGGGGCTTTGCCCTGTGTCTTTATCGCCTGCCAATATTTTTGGCAAAGTGATTAAATAAATAAATAAATAAAATAAATAAATAAAATTGGTAATATCGAAAAGAAAAGGAGAAATAAATATTTGTTTATTTCATGAAAAATTGTTGAATTTCATTTTAATTAACATTCAACGCAATATAACCCATTGTCGAAACAATCTTTTTCTGATTGAAATCTGTAAAAAAATCGATGGTATACTAAGAATGCATTCACAAATGTTTTAATTTTACATGTAGTGCCCATATTGAAATCCTTCAAGAAAGTTAAAAATAATTGCAAGCTACTGTTTTTAAGATATATTTCGACAGCCGGCTGGCAAAAACGTCACAAAAACTCCGTGATATTGTATTCCACTGAAACACAATGAATTGCAATAATTGAAAAAAAAAATACATCAAATTTTATTTGTATGAATTTATGATTGCTTAAGAGATTGTATTGTTTATTATATTTGAAAGTAGATCATTTTCCAAGATCAAATAACATTATGCTAAAGAGTTAGACTGAACCAGAGGGGGTTGGACACGGTCCTAAAAGCACTATGGGGATTCTTATCAACCAATGACATCGCGAGAACTTCACTTTTGGCGGGAACAAGATGACAGCAGTAAAGAAGGCAAAGGCTAGTCAAAATGTTATAATTCAACTGTTATTTTATTGAATATATCGACCAAACTGTCAAAGAATAAAAGAGGATAGTCTTGGCAATGTGCTTTGTAATTTTTAGTTTGACTTGTTAATGAAAAGTACACGAAATCGCATTGAAAAAATTGTCGCTGCTCTCGCAAAGCAGTAGCCGATGATTTTGACATAGTTCACTTTTTTGGACTTTTTCAACGATTCAAGTACGAGGAAAAATACCTAATATTAGCAAAATAAAGTTCATGATAAATTTCTGACGCCATGGTTGGATGGCCCCCAATGCCCCTCTCTATTTGTTGATCTTTTAGAGGTCGGTTGCATGTAAAAATTTTCTTTGCTGAATGAAATAAAAGTTTAACATAAAGTCTCTGCATTTGTGTTTGTATTTACAGAAATGTCTTTTGTTATCAATTGCATCTCTTTGCAATGAAATTAGCTTTTATCTAAAACAATACGTCTATAAAGCAAATGTAGAAAAGCCAAAAAATGAAAAATCTAATGCTAACAAACAGTGGATATTCGACAACTTTGTTCAAATAACTCAACCAGAACTAGCTGAATTCAATGAGAATATGTTTAAAATATAATTTTTGGTGGATGTGACAGTGATGTATAAAAAACTATTAAATGACATAAATTGCATAATTTGCTATTTGTTCTTTATTATAATTGACAAAAAAAATGTATGTTGTGATTTAGGTAAAAGAAGAAGAAGAATACAATGAGGTAATACATACTTTACCGTGCAAAGTTCTTGGAAGAGCTTACACTATCACTAGACAAACTAACCTACGTATGGCAAAACTAAAACTAGCTGCTGGTGAAGAAATTTATGTGAAGTTAAGACCAGAGCCTACAAACTTATATGACCCTCACGCCATCGCTGTGGACATAAATTTTGGTGCAGGGGATGTTGTAGTTGGGTATATTGCAAAGGAACTGACCAAACATGTCCTTCCTCTAATTGAGACACAGAAACTCATATCTGTTGTTTTGGAGGAGATAACATTTAGAGTAACTTTTAAAAAGCCTGGTTATTATGCCAAAATACTTATAACCAGGCAAGTTCAATGGCCTGATGTTGTGATAAGGGCAAGCAGAAGTGTTCGCTAAAAATGCTACAACCGTGCAGACTATACATGTTTACAAAGTCAGGTCTTGATTACTGCAGTTTGTTTATTTTATATAATTTGTAAATAAACTTATAACAGATGTGCCAGTGTGTGTATAAAAGTTTGTACATGTTTATACATCTGTTTATGTTGTCAATGTAATTCTTTTACTGATAGTAGGTTATAGGGTGATAAAATTTGATAAGGTATTGATCACAAAGTCATCAACAATGACTAACCCTTACCCTTACCCCTTGGTCTCTCTGTAGTTTAATATTATTTACATAGTTGGTGGTAACTTGTCAGGTGTTGAATGAAACTCCGCTCGCAATGTCAGTTTTCCTCTTTGTGGGAGGTTTACCCTGCCTGCTACAAAAATGCCTGGGTCGGCCCTTCTTTGAATTTTCAGATAGTCAAGTCTTTCAATCCCAGATTAAGATGGCTGGTTAAAGGACTCGAGTTTGCCAATTTTGAATCGATTGTTAACTCCAGTCCAGTACGTAAATGGTAGCTGAGGGTCAATCCTCTTTATAAATTTCAATAACACTTAACTATAATTTTCTCTGAAGGTCTTCAGATCGAAGGTCTTGCCAAGCATTTGGTGTAATATTGCTATAAAGCCTTCTACATCATCTGTTGTAGATGCCCTTGGGTGTTCTGCAGGTAGGTGTTTCTCTTTCCGTCTTTTCTCTTGGCTTTTTGATAAATGGTATAGTACACTCATTACCATTGTCAGAAAACCATGTTTGATGAAAAGTATAAAAACACACTAGATACATTTTGATCCCTATGTCTTAGTGTAATGATTATCTCTTAATTATATTTCCTTTTTGTACCTGTTGATGTCCATGGTTGAGTAGTCACGGTTATAACTATACCATGGCATCCAATCTTCCATAATAAAATCTAACATGTCTAGGTTGTGACGTCTTCTCTCATCTTCGTTTAACCCACGTCCATCAGAAGCTTTATGCCAATTTGCAACAACTCTTACAAATCTCTCCTCTTCTACATAGTTGTTTTGACGCATGAACCTTGCCATAGATTGAGCCTTTCACAATCTGGAACGGACTGTTTATTTTGACCATTTAATGCAGCATATGTTAGACCGGTGTAGGGTCAACCCACGGTTGTGGATCATAGTTGAATGGAAAATGTGTTCTTCTTAATATGTGTATTGCACTGTGGAATGGTACATTCTGATTGTGTATATAGTTGTATATCCATTCAAGATCTTCAGGAGGTATAGCTTCGTGGAATGCATATGCTTTAATATTGTTGTTTAAATCTGTTTGGAAAGACAATGAAATATTACTTGTTATGAACATTTGCTGCTGTGAGCATCATTGATTTACATAATATTTCTGCTTATATATCAATCCTACTTCAAAAATCCTGAATTGTATTTTTTTAGTTGAGCATTGGCATTTTATCGGATACATGAATGAAAAAAATTGCAAAAGTGAACTTGCCTTTATATGGAAGAAGACAATTTTCTATGTATCTTGCATTCATAGCTTTCATCTCTTTCTTTGCATCCATCATTAATTGAATTACAGACACTGGCCTATAAGAACCCATCGTTCTCAATGACTTGAATTCTCCATCTGTACTAAACCCCGAAATTGTATTAATATCATGTTTTATATATGCACAAATCTTATTGGGAAATATCATTTTTTTTTTAATTTGTACTTTTAAAAAAGATTGTGTGAATGGTAAAGCTGCATATTTAAAAATGATGTATTAATGGTTAAAACATGATAGCAAACATAGCTATTATGTTCATGTAATTTCTATTTAAGTTCATTTGTGATAAAAAACGTGTTTGAATGTTGGGTAATGGACGCTGTATAAATTATACATTGTTATTACCTACAACCTACATTCCAATTTAGGTCATTGTATTTTTCAATTCATCTCTTAGGTCTCTCAGCATACTGTCGGTGATACTTTTATATGGAAGTACATGGATTGGAATGACATATGGTTTCATGTTTCGGAGCTCGTCAGCTATCATAAAGATCATAAGGTGAGATGCTGCTTGTCTTTTTTTCATACTAATATCTTTCACATACTGCTTGAGTGCTATCTTGAACTCTTCAATCTCACGCGGTGATATGTTGGTGCAGTGTTCATGTTGCATCTCAATTGACTTGAACAATTGTACTTCAGATAGGAGTTGTGAATTCTTCTCTTTTAGTTCTTTAAATTCTAGAACATCCCATTTCAAGGCATTTATGGTGTCATCAGTGGTATTAGCTTTTTTGTCTTTCAACTTTTTTTCAGCTTCTGCTAAGCCTTGTTCTAAAATTTGATGTCTTCTTTGATAAGTTTCTCTTCCTATTCTAGATCTGTTTGTTGGGGTTTCTCTATGCCTATGGAACTAAATAAGATGATGGTACTTTTGTTTGGAAATATGTAATATAAAAGTGCCCAGTAAATGAATAGAGATATGTTATAAGTTGTCAGTTATAGAAATATTACAAACTTACTCAATATGGACTAGTCTATCCTGATATTCCTTAATTGCACTCTGTAACTTTCCATCACCTAGATCACAGTCACCAGACCAAGAATTGCTCACAGACTCTCTAAGTCCTTCAGGAATGTCAGTTCCGTCTGCTGTTCATCCAGCATCGCCCTTTCAGGTTAGATAGATGTGCAGCTTCTAGGGCCTTTTTCTACAGATAATTTGATTAATATTTTTTATATTAATGTTGTGTTGAATGGCAAATTGTAAATATTCAAAGTTGCTTTAAAGTTTGAGTTGTGCTGATGCTCACCTGTATGTCTGAGGTAAATCGTAGTTCTCTATCTGTCTACGAATGGTACGAGTACTTGGACAAGCAATATTCACATTTGCCTAAGGATTGCAAGAGTTATTTTTAGAATATATATCCAACTAAATCAATGGATTGTTTCTTGAATAACAATGATGGCTGAATAGTGTATTTTGAATCATTGTGATTTCAAACACGCTATAAAATTGACTCAGCACCTCGCGAGCGGTGAAAAATGACGAATTTTTTTCCGCACACGGTGAGTTTTTTGTCTCGCGAGCCAGTGAGGAAATGGCTCGCGAGGCAAATTGCTCACCGTGTGCGGTGGGCTTTAGGTTGCACTGGTGTTATATTAAAAAGAGACTCTATCTCCTTTGTAGTACATGGAACTTGTTCTTCAGTACTACTGGGGATTATTGCTGAACCAGATGAATTAAAAGCTGCTGCAGATACAATGTCACCCTCATTACAATTGGTCTTGCTATCTTTCTCATCATCACCATCATTATTATCATTGGTCTTGTCATCTTTCTCATCATCACCATTATTATTATCATTGGTCGTGTCACCTTTCTCATCATCACCATCATTATTATCATTGGTCTTGTCATCTTTCTCATCATCACCATCATTACTATTATTGGTGTTGTCATCTTTCTCATCATCACCATCATTACTATTATTGGTGTTGTCATCTTTCTCATCATCACCATCATTACTATTATTGGTGTTGTCATCTTTCTCATCATCATCATCATCATCATGTGCCCACATGGGACCACTATGAAGGCAATGCCATTTATTTCCAAAATGGGAGTACATAGTCTCAGACCATTTCATGTAATCTGGTGGCGCATGGATATTTGTTGTATCATCTCTGGAAAAAAACTCAATGTTGTAACTTATCAGAGCAAATGGCATTTTATCAAGAGGCATTCTTGTTGTTTCTTCATCTTCTCTTGTTTCACCTAGACATTTTGCCAGCTGATAAATTGAGTTTTGCTTTCCTTTTTTAAACAGATTACTCATTGAATTTATTGAAAGTTCTATGAAATCGTCTTTGATGAAGTTGTGAAGTACTTCTCCAATCTTCTGAAATAAAATTTGCTTGAAACAATGGTTTGTTACTTGTATTTGCTGTCTTTGGGAATTTTTTTCAAATGTAGTTATTGTACTTTCTAGTGGAGTGGGCTTGGGTTTCATTTCTCTTTGGTTAGATACATGGGTACTGTAAACAATACACATTGCATCCTCAGCTTCATCAAATGTTTTGTATTGTTTGCAGAGACCCTTCACTTTGCTTCTACATGATTGTCCTAAAAATGGTAAATGACGGACTCAGTGTTCTTTTCTATAGTAGTATATTTTATTTACAAAATATTGCTTCAATCACTAGGAATTAACGCAGACAAAATAGGAAACAATGAGATGTGTCTTTCAGGGTTTGATAACTATTTTCAAATCCCAGGAAACAAAAAGAACTTAATAAAATCATGGTTTATATTTTTGTACCATATATTGTAATTCATATTGCATAGCTTCTTGGAAAACTACCTGAACGACTTGGTAAGCCAGTGGAAGTTTGAATAAAATCAGAACGTCTTTGCAAGAAACTCTCGTCTTTTAGACGGGGCCAAGGCTTTCCATTTTCAAATATTTTCTCTGGCTCGTAAAACAAAGCGACGTATTCAACAAGTGCTTTTACTTCTTTGTTATCCCAAAGCCGATTATATCGTGCTTTATTCTCAATCTAAAAATATAAAAACAAGTTTCCTTGTATAAAAACTGCTTTTTATAATTTTATACTTTTGGAAATTCAAAAGTTTATCTCACCAATATAGTTTCTTTTCCTTTGTAATCTAAGTGTTGTATTTTCGCTTCACGAAAAATGTCTAATTCTGCCGGTCGTTTCACACCACTAGGTTTCATCTTTTACGTCGCGGATAGGATTTCTACACAAACTAGAAAACAGACTTCAAAGTTTATTATATATTTATTTCAATAATGTCTTTTTGATAAGGTCTTTCATAAAACAATTCACGGAGGACGTTCTTTGTTTACATGTACACATGTGTACAGTTATCATTTGTTTTCCTTCAAACTAAAAACTATTTGTTTGACTGAATACACTCAACTCAGTAGTATAGAAACACCGTTGACCCAACAATAGATACCGCCGGTATGGCCGGTATAACCAGAGAACAATAGGCGGTATGACGGTAGAAGATTAAGGAACCAATAGGAGGCCGCTCTGAGAGAACAATAGACGCGGTCGACATTTCGAACGAACTTTAACGGTAAGCAGGGCTCCGAAAAAAATTCGCAAAACTTTACCATCATGCTATGTTTTTGCGATTTAATTTTGCCGATTAGGTGTAACCTGATTAGTTAAACGTTCATGAGAGATAACACTGTGTAGAATCCCACATCTCAATCGAAAATCGCGCGCTGATTGGCTATCGAGGAGATGAATTTAGCGTGGAATTCACCATTACACAGGTAGCCCGTACGCTTTTCATCACACCTAGTATCTGAAAAATATAAATTCAACTCCGTTCGTTAAATGACATTTTTTCCTAAACAAAGAAAAGAGGCCGACACATCTGAAATACCAACAAATTTTGAGTTGACTTTACCGCTATTTTTGGAGAGAGGAATAAAACCACTTACATTAGCGAAGACGAGAGAGCGACAACGAGAGCGGCAACAAGCTGTTAAAATGGCTACATCGACGGATATAACTTCAGCAAAACAACTGAGCAGCGAAGTCAAAAATAACGAAGCACAGCAAAACCATGAATTAAAGTCAAGTATAAATTCATCAACAACTGTGGTTGCGTACACCGAAGAAGATATTGAAGCTTTTAAGGAAAATTTGGTGTCTAAAAACACAAGGAAAAGCACAGAGGTGGCCGTCCGCCGGTTCAAGCTTTGGCATGAAGTGAAATATAAAAGTGAGCTCGACATAGAACAGGTTTCAGTAAACGAGGCGCCACAGCTATTGAAGCATTTTTTCCTTGAGATACGCCAAACAACAAAAGAAAAAAAGGGAAAAGAGTATGAGCCAGGAACACTACAAACCTACCGGAATGGTCTTCGTCGCTACTTCCTTGAAAGGAAAAGCCCACCAGCAATCGATAACTTTGATATCGACAAAGTTAATGTTCCAGAGTTTGAAGAAGCTGCCGGGATTCTTTCTATGAAAAAGAAAGACCTTAAAAAGAAAGGTCTGGGTGGAACACCGAATGCTGCGAAGCCATTAAGTGAAGAAGATGTAGAGAAAATGTGGAGCAGCGGTGCCGTGGGCTTGCAGTCTCCCCGAAGTCTGTTGAGGTTGGTTTGGTGGAACAATATGATGCACTTAGGTATGCGAGGTTTTCAGGAACAGAGAGATTGTCAGCTACAAGATTTCATCATAAATGACAGCTACATTGAGTACGTGGAAAGGCAAACAAAGAACCGCCAAGGAAATGAAGAAAACTACAGGAAACGTGCGAGAAAGTATAACAACAAAATATGGAAAACAGATGGTGGCGAGCGTGATCCGTATCGAGCCTTCATTGAATATGTTGAGCACCGACCAAAGGGTGATAATGTCCCTGGCTGTTTCTTTCTGTCTCCAGTGGACAATCCCAAAACAAATGTCTGGTATAAGAAATGCCCAGTTGGCGTAAACCAACTAAGAAAGATGATGGCTGGCATTAAAGTTGATGCAGGATTAGAAGGCAGGTTGACCAACTCGAGCGGCCGTAAGACGGCAATTCAATGTTTACGTGAAGAGTTCAGTCCACTGGAGATCGCAGAATTAACTGGCCATGCCAACTCAGAATCTATATCCAGCTACAGCCACAATCCACTTCAGAAACAACGGAAGATGTCTAACAAATTGTCAGGTTATCAAGCCACAGCTACAACCACCAACGTGACGAATGATGTTCAGATCGTCAATGCTAATCCCACTCCTTTAGCAGCCAGATCAACGCCAAACAGCCGTGAAATCTTTCCTGGAGGCTCAAGTCTTTCATCTCTTGGTCATTTAAGCGGTTTCTTTACAGAGTCGACTTTCAATAACTCTCCTGTCCATATCACTATTAATCTTCGAGCGACCAACATGGCCCGACCTCATGACCAGCAATAAGTAAACTTTCTGACTTTCTTTTAATTCAGTTAACGCCTGTTCAGCGTTTTATCTGTCGAGGAACTGTAAAAGAACATATCAAACATTTAAATATATTTTATTGGGCATTTAGCCTCGATCATGGTTGTAAAAATGATTAGTCTTTAGTTAGTTTGAAAATTAATTTCAAGTTATAAAAAAAACTCACCTATGAATTGCTGTCATTTTGATTGCGATAACTTCATCATATAGACCAATAGAGTTGTTCATACTTCAAAAATTGTGAGGCCACAAATTCATTCAAGTAATCAGCATATTTCCACTGCATCTTTAGATATTAAAATCGTGGTTAAACTGGAATAATAAACTGATCGTATGAGTTGATTTCGAGCACGCTTGAAGACTAAACGGTCAAAACAAGCCTCTTCTCTGATTGGCTGACTCGCTTCTACGAGCATTGAAATGGTTTCTCCGCGTGCTAGAGGAAAATGAATACAAATAAAATTAAAATCTCATAGATAAAAACCGAAAAAAAAGTTTCGATTGAGATATGGGATTCAAGAAAAATTCAATTCCTGACTCGGGAATTCCACGTTGAATTTCACTCGAAAAAACGATATCGCACTCATCGCTTCGCGATTCGTGCGATATCGTTTTTCTCGTGAAATTCAACGTGGAATTCCCTCGTCATCCATTGAATTTTCCTATAATGTTTCGCTTGTAAGCTGTAGAAGTAAAAAGTATATCTTACGCTTCATTTTTGCTCAATAGACGCGGTCGGAGAGCAAACGGCACGCGCCATCATTGATCAAAACAAAGGTTTTGTTTAGTTTGTAATTTATTCTCTAATGGAACCATTTTACAAAGGAAAGATATTACACATGAATTTAGAGTATAGATATACATATTTTAATATATTTAGAAATGATATTCCAAAACAGATTTTATGGTTGTGAGGCTTCGAGTTTCATGAGAGTTTGTGTACTCTTTTGATAGCAGGTACCTTCATTGTTCTTTGCTCTCTCTCTCTCTCTCTCTCTCTCTGCGTGATTTTTGAATACTAATTAGAAAACTTTATTTATGTTTGAGAGATGTTATTTTGTTACTGTTTCAACACGAAAATATGTGATACTTTCACATTTGGGTAATAATTTTATCCATCGAATTTTCTTGCTTGTTTGTCCAGACTCGTGTATTCATCCTTCATTCCGCACAATTTTAATCAGGCAATCATTCCAAAGAGAACCCGCAACTGTCCACTACACAGGAAGCTCAAGCCAACAGTTTGGATAACGATCCTGCCGTAAACTTGTTTTGAATTTTTCGTCTTCAGAAAGATCACAAGTAACGTCTCCGGTTTTCACTGATGGCGATGAGAAAATAATTTCCTTTTTATCTGTGTTTGTCGGGTTTTCAGTTATGTTACGATCGTGATAAACAACAACTTTGACCTTAGGTTGGAGCTTGGCCTCTTGTAGATACACTTTTCGTTCGGTTACATTTAATTGATGTACATCTGCAAGGTGGTTGGCTAGTCGAACTAAATACTTGGAGCCACAGATTGGACAATCCCTACAAACTCGCTTGTACACCATGTTGACAGCTAATGACAACTAGATGACAATGTACAAATCTATTGCAGGTCCCCTTTATAACCAGGCCAAAAATGCCAAAAAAATAACAGGCCGAAAAGGCCAAAACACAGGCCAAAAGTGCCAAAAAATAACAGGCCGAAAAGGCTAAAACACAGGCCAAAAGTGCCAAAAAGTCCAAAACACAGGCCACTCAGGCCTAAAGGGACGAAAAGGCCATTTCCTCTCTCAGTCTCCAGCGGTCGATGTAGCGGTCGATATAGAGAGGTTCCGTGCGCTGTTAGAATAAATTAACTATCAAACACAAAACATAGAAATCTCTACACAAAACACAGAGCTCTCAACGAATCAAGACAAATTTCATTTTTCACCTATACCAACAGACTTTGTTAAAAAATCTTTGAAGAAGCTACGCAACAAAAAGTCCTCCGGTATGTCAATACCTACTCGTATCGTCAAAGAAGGAGCAGAAATTATCGCTGAACCTCTGGCTCATATCTACAACATCTCTCTAAAAACAGCAACTATTCCCTCAGACTGGAAATCCGCCACTGTTACTCCAATTCACAAGGGAAATTGTCCTAAAGACCCAGCAAATTATCGGCCAATATCTGTTCTGCATGTCGTGATGAAAATCTTTGAAAAAGCCGTTCACTTACAACTCTTGGACTTCCTGCAAAATAATAACATTTTATCTGCTACACAATCTGGGTTCAGGCCCCTTCACTCAACCTTGACGGCTCTGATCCATATATCTGACTATCTACTGGACAATATTGACAAAGGTAATCTTGTTGGAGGACTATTTCTTGATCTTACAAAAGCCTTCGACTTGGTTAACCATACTATACTGTTGACCAAACTCAAAGGCTATGGTATTGCAGGGTCTGCACACACTTGGTTTACAAACTATCTTACTAATAGGTCACAATGCATGTGTCTCCCTCAATGGAAAAACATCTGAAAAACGCAACATAACAACTGGAGTACCACAGGGCTCCGCCCTTGGACCGTTATTATTTATTATCTTCATCAACGACCTGCCAAGAAGTGTTAAACAATGCAAAACCATATTATATGCCGACGACACCGCTATATTCACTGCAAGTGAAGATGCGAAGATCATATATCAAACCATACAAAATGACTTGAATGACCTCACCACCTGGTTTGAAAATAACCAACTTCTTATTAACTTCGTAAAAACCAAAATGATACTGTTTGGCAGTAATAAAAGACGAGCCAATCTAAAGACTAACAACGATCAACCAGTTAACCTGATGCAATCATCCCACGAGGTCGACAACGTAACAAGCATGAAATACCTTGGAGTTATGTTTGATCCATCGCTGACCTGGAAAGATCACGTAGATAATATCTGCTCTAAAATAAATAAGAGGTTGGGACTTATGCGACGTATCAGGAAGTTTATTGATGTGGAAACTAGTAAACAGATCTTCAACACTATGGTCCTACCACTGCTGGAATACTGCGACGTTATTTGGTCTAATGCTGACGAAACTACACTAAACAGACTCCATCTGATACAAAAAAGAGGAGCTCGAATTATACTTCAGAAGAAAACACATGAGGAACGAACAAAAACTTTGTTTAAGGAGCTTCAGTGGGTACCAATATCAGACCGATGGCCTTTTCACCAATGTATCATGGTATATAAAAGTATGAATAGTTTACTACCGAACTATCTCAATGATATCTTTACAAAGAACTGCAACATACATAACTACAATACACGTAACAAAATAACATCCATCTACCAAAAATCAACTCAATATTTATTATTATCTATATTATTGTATTGTAAAATGTTTTCAACACAACTCCCATGGAAATCAGTTTATACTGATGGGACTTTTGTGTATAATAAAGTTATTATTATTATTATTCTTATATCTTTTATTTCACAGCAAATACAAATGATTTTACAATATTAATTGCTGGCAGATGTTACATAACTCCAGCTCAAGAGCTATCCTGATCCTGAGAGCTGGAGTACTTTTCTAATGATACGGGCCGTGCCCAGAAGTACAGATTTTTGGATATTCGCTATATTACAACATCTGATTCCTAGTCTTTTTAATTGTTCTTTCAATTGAGCGGGTATCGCTTCTAATGATCCAATGACTACTGGTACTGTTGTTGTTTTCATTTTCCAAAGTCTTTCTATTTCAATCCTTAGGTCTTGGTATTTGTTGACCTTTTCGTTTTCTTTCTCTTGTATTCTGTGGTCAGCAGGTACGGAAATGTCAATTATTTGTACTCTTTTGTTTTTTTTTTGTCTATCACAACGATGTCAGGTCTTCTGGCTGATATTTTTTTATCTGTGTATATATTAAAGTCCCACAGTATCTTGACATCATCATTTTCTTCAACTGCTTTAGGTTGATGCTTCCACCATTTGTCTTCACCTTCTATTCCATTCTTCTCACATATATGCCAATGAATATTCCTGGCCACATTGTCATGTCTTTGCTTGTACTCATTTCCAGCAAGCACTTTACATCCTGAAACTATATGTTCAACAGTTTCAGTTTTTTCTTTACATAGTCTACAGAGCGGCGACTCGTTGTTCTTATAGATATTATTTAGTGCTTTCACTGGCAATGACTGATCTTGTGCTGCTGTGATGAGGCCTTCAGTTTCTATTTTGAGATCTCCTTTATTTAGCCATTGTTCGTACTTTCGATGTCAATCTTCCCTTCAATATTTCTTACGTATTGTCCATGGAGTGGTTTGTTCTTATATGCTTGCATTCTCTCGTGTTCTTTGCGTTGATGGTATTCTTTCTTTGTTTTTGAATGTTCTTTAATGATATCTGGTGTATCTTTGATGATATCAGATAGGTATTCGTTCTTCTTTACATACTCATTCAATGCAATTTCTTCTTCATGCACAACATCTTCGATTGACTTCAGGCCTCTGCCTCCGTTAGATCGTGGTAGGTAAAGTCTATCAACATCAGCACGTGGATGTAATCCGCGATGGATGGTCATTTGTTTTCTGGTCTTTCTATCCATTTCTTTGACTTCTTCCATATTCCATTTCACAATTCCAGCTGTGTATCGAACGACTGGTATGGCGTAGATATTGATGGCCACTATTTTATTTCTTCCATTCAGTTTTGACTTTAGAATACATTTAAGTCTTCTCGTGTATTCTGTTCGTACATTCTTCTTGACTTTATCATGGTTGATGTCATCCTTCTCTAGAACTCCAAGATATTTGTAGTCCTCTTCTCCTTGTAAACACTTTATCTCTTTACCATCTGGAAGGTTGATGCCTTCTCGTCTGACAACTTTTCCTCTTTTCACGCTTATTTTTGCACACCTTTCAATTCCAAAAGTCATGCTGATGTCTTCACTAAAGATTCGTACCGTATGAAGTAATGATTCACTTTCTCTTTCCGTTTTTGCATATAGCTTCAGATCGTCCATGTACAGGAGGTGGTTCAAGATTTGGTTACACTTTATCTTGTATCCTTTTTATTATTATTATTACTATTACTATTACTATTACTATTACTATTACTATTACTATTACTATTACTATTACTATTACTATTACTATTACTATTACTATTATTATTATTATTATTAATTATCATAAATTTAGTGTTAAGTTTTATCACAGTAAGGAGATTTTCAAAACATCAAGCCATTCAAATTCATCTCAACGATGAACGGATAAGGAGGAGACGAACGCGCTCAAGAACAGTCGTAACCATGGTTATTGTTTCTGCATTACTATACGCATGTTGCTGGTTACCATTTAGCTTTTTACCTGTTTATCTAGCATTTGATCCTCACATGTATTCTTTCTGTAACCTATCCCTACAATATATCATTATTGATTTTCTTCCTGCTGTAAACTGTTGTTTCAGTCCCCTTATATACTATGCTGCTGCAGAACTACAAAAAAACGAGATCGGAGCGAAGAAATACCGTTACGTCAAATACAACGCTAACAAGCGAACCAACGCTCGAGAACACAACCGCACTACAAAATAAAGTGAGAAAAAAAGCTCACATTCTAAAGTGTTGGCATCGAAGATAATAGTTCAAAAGCACTTTTACGTAGCAGGCAGCTCAGACAGACCGAGAAACAATGACATAGCAGCACACGCCAGGCGTCTTATTTGCACTTATCAATCAGGCAGCATAAACTACAGTATTATGAACGGTTTTAGACATGGATTGGCACCATTACTTATATATATTCTATTGATTTATTGTATGTATTCATAGAGGTATTCCCCTGTATTCCCCCGTATTCCCCCGTATTCCCCTGTATTCCCCCGTATTCCCCCGTATTCCCATGTATTCCTCTGTATTCCCCTGTATTCCCCTGTATCCCCATGTATTCCCATGTATCCCCCTGTATTCCCCTGTATTCCCCTGTATTCCCCTGTATTCCCTTGTATTCCCCTGTATTCCCCTGTATTCCCATGTATTCCTCTGTATGCCCCTGTATTCCCCTGTATTCCCCTGTATTCCCCTGTATTCCCATGTATTCCCATGTATTCCCCTGTATTCCCATGTATTGCTCTGTATTCCCCTGTATACCCCTGTATTCCCATGTATTCCCATGTATTCCCATGTATTCCCCTGTATTCCCATGTATTCTTCTGTATTCCCCTGTATTCCACCGTATTCCCATTTATTATCCAGCTTGTAAAAAATAACGCGTGAGTAAGACTGGATCGAGTAAAAATATAAAGCGATATTTTTCGCCGTCTAAACCAGTTTAACAGGTTTTCATCTACAGCTAAAATGTCTGCAAGGCAAACTGAATTAGTTTTCAACGTTTTCTACAGAAACACTTTCGATTCTTCTGTTAATAAGATCCGATAACGAAAACGTCGAAATTAAATTTGAAAACCCCTGTATTCCCCTGTATTCCAATGTATTCCCCTGTATTCACCTGTATTCCCATTTATTTCCCTGTATTCCCATGTATTCCCCTGTATTCCCCCGTATTTCCATGTATTCCCCTGTTTTCCCATGTATTCCCCTGAATTCCCCCGTATTTCCATGTATTCCCCTGTTTTTCCATGTATTCTTCTTAACTTACCACAAATTTCTAGTACAGATAGCCATGTTATTGCAGAGAGGTTAAAGCTAAATGATACTGTGTACCACTCCTGACTATACAAATGTAAAGGAAAGTCCTGTATTTATATCATCCAACACTGTAATGAGGCAGATGTCTACGCATATGGCGAAGTACAATTCTACATTGCCTTCAGTAATGCACCAGCTATGGCTATTGTAAAACCTCTTGATGTGATGGAAACCTTCCTATGTTGCGTGGACATTGATCCACCAGAAGATTCTGTAGTCAGATTGTCTGCTGATGCCATGTTGCTTGCAACACACAATTTCCAATAAGTGGTCCACCTGAAGTAAACCTCAAATCCATTCTTTGTAAACATATAACTGCTAATTGTATCTTAACAACAGTGGATATGCCATTGGTGTATGGATATGTCACACCTGTTACTAACTTTGTTTGTAAATTGAAGCATCTATTTTTGTAAACAGATTTCATAGTAATGCAATAACCTCAGTATATTAAAAGACTAATTGTAATCAAATTTTGTATGCTCTTCAGCGCAATATAATCTTTATTCTGAGGTCACTTAGAAATTATTGGAAAACTAGCCAAGATCATGCAAGGATCTTTTCATGTCAGTGTCAGAATATCATGTTAAGATCTTGAGTAAATCAAGCAGAGATCATGAGAAGATTTTGTAAAGATCAGGTGAAGATCTTAACTAAATCATGGAAAAAACTTGCCAAGATCATGCTAAGATCTTTGCTAGAAAATGTCAGAATATCATGCCAAGATCTTTAGGAAAGACCTCACAAAAAACAGGTCAAGATCTTGGTTAACTTTCATGAAAATGCTTGCCAAGATCAAGCAAGAACTTGTCAAGTTCTCAACCCCTGCTAAGGGGTTGCCAATATAAAGGATATGAAACGTTTTGTGATGGGTTTGCCGCATTTAAGCAATGTGAAAAAAAATTCTGCTTGATAATGTATGGTTAGATGATGGAGAAAATAATATGGGAATTCCATTGGACAAAGAAGTACAAATATTAGTCACAGAGAAAATATAGATGACCTTTTGAACGAAACAGCAGCTCTGGTGTGCGAAAATATGTTATTATTGTCAAATACTGTTGAAAAAGTGAATGAACAGTGCAATGACAGGACATTCAACGTAAACGATTTACCAATCACTCAACTTGTTGGTGTTAAAAACGTCCTCAATTCAGATGTTCATATTGCCGAAGAATCCTCAGTTAATTACGAACTACTATTAAACATTCATATTCATATAAAGAGTTTAAACTGCAAGAAAACATTAGAGATCTTGGTTTAAACAGAAGTAATCGTGGACTTTTCGTAAACGCAGTGCAATCAAACGAAAACTATCAAATGTTACTCAGAGTTAAAACTCTCGAGTTAAATGATGAAACGGAACGATTCCGTGATAGTGGAACATTCTGTGGAGAAATGGGTCACATTATCATTAAAGTATGCAGTGACATTTAACAAATGACGTTTATTGTCATCACAAGCATTCCTGGGTGCAGGGGCGGATCCAGGAGGGGGGGGGATTGGGTGGCTAGCCCCCCTATTTTAAACGGAAGTATATATATATATATATATATATATATATATATATATATGTTTTTTTTTAAAGAAAATAAAAGAAACGATACATCTGAACGGGACTGAAAATATTAAATTAGTCCAAATAAATGCATATTAATGAATTGATATAGCTTAATTGTAAGCCTAATGAATATTTCAAGCCGACGCGAGAGCCTGCAGTATATTGTATCAGCAAGTGTTCCAAAGAAATCCAGTCTCGTTCTCATGTCTGTAAGTACAGTGAAGACGCCATTTTGTCGAAGAACCATCATGCAGCGATCTCTTGATCACTTTTTCACTAACAAACGGTAAGTGATGTCTAAAATTCTTATTATTCTGAAAGTTTTCAAATATTAGAAAATCTTGTTAACAGAATAAAAATACTAGTACTTTCCTACAAATTTAGCGAACGTCCTACTGCCAGTGACGATAGTGACACTGCAGAGCTAGCTGAGCCTCCAGCTAAACTTTCTTCTCTATCAGGTGAGAGTATTAATCAACAAACTGAAAATAATTGTCTCCCTAAAGCAAGACCGTAAAACAATAAGAACAATTATAAAATAAAGTCAAGATATACAAGGCTACGGCAATACCCCAAATCAGGATCGAGTGGATGGCTTATCTTTTTGCTTCGTATACAGCACTCAATATTTAGTACTTTACTATAATCAAGTGATTTCTATATAGGTGCATGTCTGAAAGATCTTCCCCTGAATTGTTAGAGAAGATATTTCAATATCTTACTGTTCAAGATTGTCTGAGGGGTGTGGGAAGTGTTTGTCGGCACTTTCGTAGATTCATACAATGGTCAAGAGTCATTTGGAAAATACTGGAAACAGATTCTGAATTAAGCATGGACTCCTTTCAATTTATTATAGTCAACCACGCGAAGCACTTTCAAAAGCTTGCATTAAGATTTTCCCCAAAACTAGTACGTTTTAATAGCCCTGATATGTACATTGAAGCTTGTCTTGCACGTTGTGAAAATTTAAATATTCTTGATTTATCTTATAATACTTCAATCGTTACTTTAAATTTAGCATGTCTTCTCTGAAATCTCTTTACCTGATTGGATACACTAGCATCAATCCAAATAACTTTGCAAGATATGTCAGACATTGCAAGACATTAAGGGTCATAGATATATCAAAATGTAATCAGCTAAAATATGAGCCCCATATGTCTACATTAGTTGACGCTTTTATCGTTCTACCATTGCTTGAAGTGCTTAAGGCAGAATCAACATTTGACTGTCAGTTTACAGTTGAAAATGCAAGCAAACTTTTACAAAGCAAAACACTGAAAGAGTTTGCTGTATCACCAGCATGGGGCCCCCCACCTATTTGGGTTGAATTGATGAGTCTGCACACTGAACGTGTTAAATTTGGAGGAGATCTCATGTTACAATTTGAAAGAATTAACTTGCCAAACTATATATTTCCAGATGAGCAGGAAGAACTTTATTGGTAGCGCAAATTGTAATCATGATTTTGTACGATCTGGGTGTTTGATGATAGAGTGCTTTCAAGTTAATCCGCGAAAAACAAATTACTATTTTGTACTAATTACGGCAAATTAAACAATAGAAAACAAAGGGTTTTGACAATTGTATAATTTTGGGCAATTTTGATTTACTTAAGTTTCACGGATTAACTGAATGCACTCTATCGAATAAGTTATATAATGTGCATTGCAATGTATAATGTTTGCAAATTATAAATACTGAATCAGTATGATGTAAGCAGCGCAGTCAAATAAATATGTTTTCTAGTTGAAAAATATCTCGCAATCCAATACGGGCACCTATCTTTTTTTATTTCAAATGCTGGTGACGGTTGAGTGGTCGAGATGTCGTCCTCTCGAACTCCGCTAAAATTTTAAGTTTTCTCTTTCACTATTTACCTAATTTTTCTAACATGGATCAAGCAACTAAGAATGAAGTTATTAAACTTATTGAGGCGAAATTCTCGACGATTGTCGACAAGCTTACTCAAATCGACGAGCTGCAAAAGACAGTAAGCTGGCTGAGCGATAGCTACGATGAGCTCAACACCAAAATGGAAACAACACAGAAGCAAATCAACTCTTTTGACAATGATCGAAAAAAGATGAAGGAAAATTGCGTAAAACTATCAAACGAACTGGCCATATTGAAATCAAATCTAGACGAAATGGAACAATACATCAGAAGGGAAACTCTTGAAATCCGCGGAATACCCGTAACACAAGACGAAGATACAAGTGAAATTGTCCTCAAGATTGGAAACCTTATCGACGTTGACATTGATGAGTCTGATATATCAGTAAGTCACCGACTGCCACCGCCCAAGAACGATCATTTCAAACAGCTAGATCCAGCAATAGTTGTGAAATTTGTGAGACGAGATGTGAGAGATCAACTATACACTGCGCGAAAACACACATCCGGACATCCATCTTCCTCTTCAAGCAAATTTCAACTTTTATAACGCCAATGACTTTTCTCGTAATTATGAAATATCATCCTGTCTTGCGGGCAAACATGTTTCGATTTTGCATTCGAATATTCGTAGTTTGAATGCAAATATCGACAATTTTATGCAAATGCTTTCTGAACTAAATCATGGGTTTTCGTTGATTGGATTATCTGAAACAAAAATCAAATCAACGGTAGCTGCAGATAATAGTGCTAATTTTTGTATACCGGGTTATGAATTCTATTCTCAACCTAGTTTATCAAATGCAGGTGGTGTTGTTTTTTTTTATTTCTAAAAAACTTTCTTTTACATTAAGAGCAGATCTTTCTTGTTCAGAAAATGAATATGAAGCATTGTGGATCGAAATTCAATGTGAACTTCAACACAACCTTATATGTGGAGTGATTTACCGTCACCCAAGGGGAAACGTAGAAACGTTTTTGGAATATTTGAACACCGCAGTCGAAAAAGTTAGTAACGAAAACAAATATTGCACAATCATTGGCGATTTCAATATAATTGACCTCTTGAATTCATTTCATCCATCTACTAACGAATTCCTTAACCCTCTTGAGACTAACTCTTTTAATCCACATATTCTTCAGCCTACACGAATCACTGATCATTCTGAAACACTAATAGATAATATATTTTTTAATTCTTTAAGTCATCATACAATAAGTGGTAATATTATTTATGATATTAGCGACCATTTGCCTAATTTCCTTATAATTAATAAATTCTCAGCCTTACCAAAACAGTTTAAAATTTCTAAACGTGATTATTCGAACTTCAATGAAAATGAGTTTCTACAAGATATTCAGGATATTGATTGGTTCACTGCAAAAAATGCATTTTTCAAAAAGAGTAAAACCAACTCATTTATTGAGTAAACAGTGATTTCAACTCAGTATATTGAGTTAACTTGTGGTTTTACTCAAATAAAAGTGAGTAAAATTACTCTATAGTGAGTACATGTACTCAATAGATTGAGTAAATGTCACTCTCTTATTGAGTAAGCTAAAATAAAGTAACAAATCAAAGTAATAGGGTGATAATCCTCATTCCAAATAAATGTAGGCATATATAACATTTTGACATTTCATATTTTATTCTTGTAAGAAATTAAACCAATTCTTATTAAAATTCTTATTCCAAGTAAAGATATACACCTTAATTTCCCAGATTGACCAGATTGTACAGTTTATCTACAGTATATTTGGTGCTAAAACCATTACAAATCTCACTGATATACTTTACACGAGACCCTGAAATGGACTTACAATGCAAAGACTCATAAACTTTAACTCAATACTATGAGCAAATTAACTCAAGCTCAACTCGTGTTTACTCAACTCAGAGTAAATTTACTCAAGCCATTAACTCAGTGTCCCAGGTAAATTTGCTCAAGTTTAGACTAGCCTTATTCATATTTAAGCTATTCAAATTCAACAAGTGTTTTAGAGCAATAACCCATTATACAATTCACATCATATCTATCCGGTACTTGAGAATGACAAACATTTGAGTACTGTACACACCAAACCCCTTAATGATGCCAAGGGGATAGTAATCTAGCAATCTTGATTGCTTAACATATCCCTCTTCATTCAATTTCTCAATTTTGTAGGCATTTAAATGCTCAACATATTCAAAAACATTCAGTTTCACATATTGAAACCACAAAATATTATCATTGATATGGAGAACAGTTTTTATCTCCCCTAATATAGGTAGGCCATGGTGAAGACCAATTATCATCAATATACAAGGCCAAATATACAAACTGCCCTCTTGAAAACGCACGGGCAGCGGGCGATAATGGTTTTCGCGGGCGGAAATGAACTATTTGCAGCCCTGTCTGTGATTGGCTGAGAGAAAGTGGTACGATAGTTTTTAACCAATCAGATTTCAAGGAAACCTTTTGAAAGCGCGCGCTTGGAATTTGATTCAGTTTTTTCAACGACTGATTATATGATTATTACTTATTTTCCTTTATTTCTCACATCACATATACACATATACCATGGAAGATTTTCCAAATTTTGAGGTAACAAACTGTAGTCAAACTTCTGATCTAGGACAAGATGAACTCGACGAAATTGAACAAAAGGTCAATCAAAAAACACCAAGAGAGCCACCAACTGGGGATTGAACAAATTTACAAAGTGGTGCAATAAACGAAGCATCATAATCGACTTCCAACTCATTACTCCAGAACAGCTCAACCAAGTTCTAAGAAAGTTTTATGCGGAGGTAAAATCTGAAAAAGGTCAGCCGTTGACCCCAAGTGCTTTAACTGGAATAAGAGCAGCAATTCATCGTCATATTACTTCAGCTCCACTGAGTCGCAATATGAACATTTTGCAAGACAGTGATTTCATGTCCGCTAACAAAATGTTTGAATCCAAAACCAAGTTATTTACAAAAGACAATAATGTGAAACCACAGCATAAAGCATCAATTGAAACTGGGGACATGGAAAAAATTGCTAAATACTTCCGAGAAGGTCAAAGTGATGGAGTGTGGACAAGCAATGAAAGACTACTTGAATTCGTTTGGTTTACAATTTGCTTTCATTTTGGTCGTCGTGGACGATAGGGATGGCTAGAATTGACCAAACATTCGTTTGAAATAAAGAGTGATGACAGAGGAGTTCGTTATTTGGCAGAAAAACTGATTGAACAAACTAAAAATCATCAAGGAGGGTCAAAGCAGTCATACCAACTGTACTCTGATGTTCGCATGTATGAAACTTCTACCGCCCTTGATCCAGTCGCTGCATTTGAGTACTACTTAACGAAATGCCACCCAGGATGTGAGGCGCTATTGCAAACTACAAACAAGCTTGCAAATGCTACTAGTAATACTTGGTATAAAAATGAGCCACTCGGAAAAAACACCATCAGTAAAATAATGGAACGAATTTCATCTAAAGCAGGACTATCGCAACGATACACAAACCATTGTGTTCGTGCTTCCACTGTCACATCATTATATCAACGAGGTGTTGATACTAAGACAATTTGCACCATAACAAAGCACAAAGATGAAAGGAGTCTATCCCATTATATCAGCGGAACAACAAGTGAACAAAAACGAGAAACTTCTCGTCTTTTAACAGAGGCTTTTCAGTCAGGTGATCAACAAGCAACCACGATTCCTACCTCAATTCAAACAAGTGCAAATCAGTTCATTTCTATGGCTCAACCGTATTGTACACAGCACATACATATTGAAACGATGAATGTGTATCATGGAGAACCAAAACCTACAGAGATTAACCCACCAAAACGCCGCATGAGGATAATTTTAACCTCTAGTGGTAAAACACCCTCAAGTTGATCATGCATAACATCTAACACCAAACCATCCACAACGTGAAAGTAGTGAGACTGGTTAAGAGCACTTTTCCTTTTGATACCATAGGTAGATGCCAAACTCTCATCATTTTGCACCAGTAGGCAGTGATTATTGTAGCCTGCTCTAGTTCGAATTTGGTAGTCTTGTTCTGCAAACTAATTAGAAATAAAATTAACTATGCTCACTAAGTTATATAAGGGTTTGTGTAAGACTCTTACTAAATACACAATAAAAGATGTATAATACCTTTTCATTGCATATAAGAACAGTTCTTATATTGAGTTACTTAAAGATACTGGAAGCTTTTATTAAAGTCTGCATATTTTTATGCTGTCATTGTGTAATACTGTCATAAATGTGCTTATCATTCAAATGTACCTTTGTTTGAGTATCTTCTTTAGTTGCCAAGCAGATCCTACAAATTCTCAGGCTGTTAAATGACTCTTGAAAACCACCGAGTGAATGTGCTCCAAGATTATCACTTGAGAAAGGTCCTATACTTCCTTGGAATATTTTATCTAGTCCATCAATTTTGAAAGCAACACCTCTGTCCTAAATAAAGCATTCATAATAATTATATCATGTAAAACAATACAAATAACATTCAAGAAGAGCTTTAGCTTAACTAAGTATATTACAGGGCTCAAAATGGCATCCTACCAATAGTCAAAAAATTTGGCCTTATAAATTGAACATAGAAAGCCAATTAAATACTGGTATATGACATTAGCACTTGGAAATTTGGTACATGTGTTAAAAACACAATCTATTGCAGGCCAATATTTTTTCATGTTCCAAGCCCTATGTTATGAATATAGCAAACCATTAGTAAAAAGTGGTTATTGAATTTTACATATTTGTTGTAAATACATTAGTATTCACATCTTCATGTTTACATGTTTATGCAATAACCATTCAAGTACATTGTTGTGCACTTACTTCTTCAAGTTGATGTAAATAAAACAAAAATGAACTAAATTTACTTACAATTTTGCTTTATGAAATACCTATTTTATGCTTTTTTGTCTTGGAACCAAGAGGATTTGTCACTTGGAAATCATCATAGTAACAATGCAGCATAAGAGCTTGTGAGTTTCCTCCAAAAAGATCATGTGTTTTAAAGTCTTCCCCATCACAAAAATCTCTTATTATTCCATCTGTGCTGACATGACCATTTACAACCTATAATATACAAAGATTTAGATAGTATTAAATACTTGCATCCCTTTCAAACATTCAAGTTCTTTTTACCCTGTTACCGCCCTTCCTCCTTTCTTATAACTACTTTATTAGCACATAGAGCATTCATTTGGATATGCGCTCATACAAACATGTTCTTATTATTATTTATTTTAACTCCATGTGCTAGTGAAAACTATTTAGAAGTATGAATATGAAAGTTTCTGTTGCTATGGAAATGTGCAAACATTTTTGAAAAAGTAAATTAACAAGTTTTTTACATGTAGCCTACCTCAGAAACTACATCTGGTTGGTTGAGCAAACCCTGAAGAGTCTTCAGTACTGGTATATAATGGAAACAATCTTTTACAAGATGAAATTTTTGTCTGCCTTGTATGTAGCGGTACTCTGCATGTTGACCAAGAGTGACTTCTTGTGGCTCCTAATAATGCAAATAAATTATTCAAAATATCATTTTATTTTTAGTTAATTCATGCCCTTCAAAACAATTGAAATTGGAAACAAAGAACGAATAAATACTAACATTGAAAAAAAAGGAAAAGAAAAAAAATGAAACAAAAAATTATCGTTCAACTTATATAAATTATACATGTATATATTTATATATCTAAAAAAGAATATGGGTTTGGGGAAAGCAACAATAATAATAATTTCACATAAATTATCAGTAAATAAGTACTTTTCATGTCAGAAAAAAACATACCACTGTTGCATAGAGTATATACATATATGTTAATAAATTGAAATAGATCCAAGTTTGATGAACAAATTAGTGAATCACACAAGGAAAAAAATGACTAAAGAATTAATACCTACCACAAAATTAAGATTTTCGACGAAGTACTTAGACTGTAAATACTCGTTTTGCAGACATTGTTTTGCACGTGCATATACGCTTGCCTCCTCCAACACATCGTTCAACCCTTGAATATTTTCAGTCGCCATTCCATTATTGCGAATACAGGAAATTACTTTCCATTTTAAGCTACTTAAACTTTGATCCACCAGATCTTCCGTGTTTTGAAGAATAGCATCCACTGTCTGTTGATTAAGTTGGTGCTCTTCTTTGGTCTTCAATATAAACAACGCCAAGAAATTCGTGGTTTCTTTCACCTCGTCATATGGAAGGGCCTCTTCTTCATCTGAGTGAGTATTTTCTACTACATCGTCTTCGTCTGGCACTTCTTCGATTCCACAATGTGTATCCTGCATTAACCTATTTCTTCTTTTCTTCTCTTCGCGTAAAAGATGTGATTTGAATGCGTTGAACTTTCTAAAAGTTTGACCACATTCTCGGCATGATATGCTGAAATTCGGTTCATGACTGTGGATAAACTTTATGTGATGCAGAAGTTTTTTGAATGTTCGTCCTGCAAAACTTGTGCAGTATGGACAATGGAACATGAGAAAATATAGTAGTTTAGAAATTAAGGGACAGAAAATTTCTGTATTTCAAAATAACACTTGGCGACTTCTATTTGTTGTTGACAATTTTGCTTTTTACCGCGAAAACGAACACTCGATTCCATGCAAACAAATCACATGACAATATAGACCAATTGGTGCAAAGAGTTTTACCGCGAAAATATCGACTCGATTTCATGTAATATAACACGTGATCATTTTGTCCAATGAGAGCCGAAGAACTGAATTCATGTTGTTGCAGCGGACAGAGTAGCTTGTCACATGTTACATGCAATCTACGGTACAAACACGTTACATACGCTTCTATAGTGACTGTCTTGAATTAATACTACAAATCTTCGCTTTTTTTATAAGAATTCACGGTCAATGAATGAGTTGCCGGTTCCCAGTCCTTCTCCAAATATCCATTTGAACGCAAAGGCGTTTGGGATTGCGTGGGCGCAAACAAACTCACGAAAGTTTAACTTCAGTCAGTGTAGTTCAGCTTTTTCTTGTTTTTCTTTGATTTTTGTGTTTTTTTTTGCTATAAAATCATGGGTGGTGGCGATCATTGTGCAGTTTTTGGTTGTGACAATGATCGTCGCTACCCAGAGAGGCAAATTAAACGTAAACACGTCGGAATTTTACGGTTTCATAGACCAAAAAACAAGAAAGAAATGGCGGCTTGGGAGCGAATGATTAATCGAAGTAACTTCAAAGTTAAATCATCAACAAAAGTTTGCTCGAATCACTTCGCCGCTGGTTACAAATCCACTGAGTGTTGGAAACCAACACTTTACATGAAAGGATATGCGGCCAATGTAGAGAAGACGAGACTTCCACCGAAAGAAAGATCAACGCCGATAAAGACGAAAAAGCTACTTCCCACTTCAGACCCTGAAGAATCAGAAGAGCCACCAACGAAAAAGCAAAAGAAGGACGTCGATATCAGCACCGATTGTGAAAAGGTGAGTTATATAGAAGAGGAAGAAAAAGATGAACAGCTGGATGACTCAAAAGACCCAGTCTACACTGACTGTGACTGTCAAGGAAGTACTGTTGACGAACTGAAAAGGAATCTTTTCATTGAACAGGCGACTAAAGAAGCCAACTGTTACAGATATACAGGATTATCTTTGCCAAAGTTGAATCTGGTTTTCGAACTCGTGAAAGAAAAAGCTGAGAAGATGAGATATTGGAAGGGATCAATAGACACTATTCCCACGTCAAAACGGAGAAATAAACGAGGAGTGAAAAGGCTTCTACCAATGTGGGATGAGTACATCCTTACATTGGTCAGATGCAGGAGAAGTTTTGATGTCCGCTTTTTAGCTGACACATATGGTATTTCAAGTGGACAGGTTTCCCGAATTTACAACACATGGGTTATACTATTGTCAGAGGAGCTGTCATTCTTGGTGCCTTTTCCCAACAAAGCCCAGATCAAGAAATCTATGCCCAAGCGGTTCAAGAAATACCCCCATTTAAGAATCATCATTGATTGTGTTGAGCTATTTATTCAGAAGCCCAAACTACCATCAAGTCAAAAAATTACCTGGAGTAATTACAAGCACAAAAATACCATAAAACTACTTGTTGGGATCACTCCAAATGGTATAATTTGTTTTATTCCCCCATCATGGACTGGCATGGTTTCTGATAAAGAAATAGTGAGGGCCACAGGATTGATTGATCTTTTAGAAGAGGGAGATGGTATAATGGCTGACAAAGGGTTCATCATTAGAGACATTCTTACTTTCAAGAAATTAAAATTAATATCACCAGCTTTTTGTCATGGCAAGAGATTGTCTGCTAGAGGGACAACCCACACTCGCCGAGTTGCATCTTTGAGATCTCATGTTGAAAGCTACATTTTAAAGATAAAACAGTTTAGAATTCTATCTGGAGTAATTCCACTTCTTTTGAAGCCAATGCTGGACAGAATTATTTTTGTATGTGCAGCATTAGCCAATTTAGAAACAAAACCAATTGAGTAGGTAGATCTTAGTAACTATAATAGACAATATGAGGGCTACTTCTGCTAAGGGGTTATGTGACCAGCAACTTGTTAATGATTGAGCTCCTGAAATACTTTTGTAGATAATTAAACATTCAAGTTACTTTAATAGATATATTTCACTCTCAGATAGCCATTTCTTTCTTGTATTATGGTGAGTGAAACCATAAAATTCTGGTGTGTTTACATTTTGCTTCTACACATACATGATGTCAAAATGTGACAAGAATGGCAAAGCAAATAAATAAATATAAAATAATACAATAGTAGTATGCACATGCTTCGGACAAGTGCACAACTGTTGTTTTCACCGCAGTTTGAAAGTATCTATTGCATCTATAAGAGAACAGACAAATGTAGAAATGGAATCTCTTTCTTTTATATGATAATTATAAATTATGAAGAATATCACATAAGTGCTTATAAAGTCACACTGTTAAAATGAAACAAATATTTTACCAAATTCAAGATTAAACTATTACAAATAAGACACATACTTTGGTAAAGTAGTCGATCCATCTAAATGAGTAGTAACAGTGTTACTAGCATAAGCTTTTTATAAGAAATGTGAACTATACAATGCCAAGTTTTTCTTAGAAAAAAATATTTCATGTAATTTTGATACAAACATTGCAATTTTTATATCTGCAGAAACGGTGCTTGTAAATGCTCATAAAACCTTTTCAGTTAGAACTAGAAGATTTGATGTGCAAGTAAATGAAATTTATTGAAAATGTTGATTGCTAAGTTCACAAATGTTTTATATATAGGTTTTGTTTTTGCTCTACTTTTATAGATCATATTTGTTTTGGTTAATTTAACTTTTTTAAACATTAATTTATTTTATGTATGAAACATTTAGTCATGATTGTTTGTCTATGTTGAATGTTGATCTATATACATTTTAACTAGCTGATAAGTGGTTGAAATAGCATTTGATACATCCAAAGGATGTAATCCCTTGTTGAGGTTGGGAAAAAGCAGAAATAACTCTTCAAGAAGTCCATCTAAAATGTCATTTTCATCCTTATCATTATTAACAGTTCTTTTTAAAATGTTTATAACATCATTAGTCACTTTTCGCGAGGAAACATTTTGGAGGTCACCACATCCATTTACAATAAAATTTTCCAGTGCTTTTTTTGTGTCTTTTTTCTTTACAAACTCTATCAATTCTGGGAGTTCAACGTTAAGGTTGTCACACTTTTTGGAAGCATTTACTGCATCTGATTGCACCTCACTGTTATTACCTTCAGTGGTAGATTGTTCATCATCATAATAGTCATTGTAAATATTCAAGTCATCACTTTCAATGTTTTCAAATACATTTCTATCATTTTCAATTAAAGATTCTGTCATTACAGGATTTGTAGAGTTGGCATCACATGATTGCTTTGACAGTTCTAACAACAAGGCTGGTATTATGTTATTTATATAAAATGAAGACACTTTGGAGATGACATCAGCCCAAAATTGTTTGTTGAAGTCTATTTGGACAATATGGATACCTTTTTTGGTATAAGTAACAAAATCACATGCATGAAGCCTTGATACTGCCATCTGTGTCTGGACTTGATAGTAGTATGGGTGTGATTTTTTTAATTCTTGTTTACCATCAACACTGTTTATCCCCCCTACATTGTCTGATAGAAAAGCTTCTTTTGGATCAAGATTAGCACCTGAAAAAGGACATTTGATTTCGACAACTCTAGGTTCACAGCATTTGCATTTTCGGATGCAATCAGGACTTGCTCCAAGCCAACTTTGATCTTGACTTACAATAAGTCCAGTGTCTTCCAACACTAAACCATGATGAATTTTTTTCAATAGATTTTCATAACTTGCTTTAGCCATGCTTTCATTGTCAATGCCATACTGTACTGGTTCAGGATTTGATGCAAAATTGTGTGGCTTTGATAAAAAGTTTTTAACAGTTAAAGATACATCTGTTTGTGGTTTCTTCTCAAGTGTTTTCTGTCTAGTATAAATATGTTTAATTGATGTGGCTGTGATCATCAAATGTCTCATGTCTATCCATGTTTTGTTAACTCTTTGTCCAATGGTACATTGATTGATAACATGTCTTTCATGCTCACTTAAAGAAAGTTGTTTGCAAAACACTTTGGCTTCTTTTTCTGCATTGTCTAAACAAATATTTCTTTGTTCAACAAAGCTTGTAGCTCTATCAAAAATGGACTTTGGACATATTAAATTGGAATTTTGGCTATTTTCTTTCTCGCACTCTGGCAGAAATTTCAGAATTGGTCCATCTGGATCAATTTTAGAGAAGTTCTCAGCAAAGGTTTTCTGAACAGAAAGAGGAGTGTCCTTTCTAATTTTCTGGGGTCTTGGGTCAAATGAGTCAACCCATGATTCATCATATGGAGTAATTTTGCGCTTGCCTTTTTGGGGCCTCAAGTGTGAAATCTTCATTTCCTTGAAGGGAAGAGGTTTGTGGATTGGGGTGGGCTTGGGATCCCAATATGCAGGTAAAGATGTACACGATGTTCTATTACTTGAAAGAAAATCATCAAGTTCAAATAGAGTAGCACCAAGATGTTTACAACCTTGGTCTGCTCCTCCTTTACATCTACAAAATGCAGAATAAATTGACCAATTAGGCTGAAGGATGAACCATAATTTATAATATTTTGTGCCTTCTTGCGTTTGTTCTTTCTGTGTTGGAATAACTTCGCCAACGACAACAAAATACAGTGATCCATCATTATCTTTTACTGTTTGGGTTCCCATGGATCTAACATATCCATCTTGAAAGAGTGTGTATTCATCAAATGATCTAAATGATGCTAGCTTTTCTTTATCATATTCAGCATGGCTTAAAATAAGGTGATTGAAAATGTCAATCAATCCAAAAGAAGGAAGGTTTGAGAAATCATTTGAAAGGTTTTGCATAGTAAATGGATCAGCCACAACTTTGCCTTCAGGTAATGTCAATCTGCTGTTCAAACATTGACTTAATGAATCCCTTTCAAAGTTGGGGTCTGGATCTAGATTCATTGTATGAATAGCTTTGGCTAGGATTATAAGGTCAGGTTTATTGTAGCCAGCAACTGTTACCCCTCTACTTTGAATATATTCTTTCAATTCTTTGATATTCATTTGTTCAAATCTATCTATTTTATCATTTTGTTCAAAAGATGATTGATTGTTTCATTTATCAGATATACTTTTGCTAGAATAATTCACTGGTTGTTGTTGTTGGGTAAGATTCACTTGATGTTGTTTGCTATTAAATGATTGTTTTTGTTGTGTGCTATTCACTGGTTGTTGTTGCTTACTATTCACTGGTTGTTGTTGTTGATGTTTACTATTCACTTGTTGTTGTTCCTTACTATTCACTGGTTGTTGTTGTTGGTGGTGTTTACTATTCACTGGTTGTTGTTGTTGTTGGTGTTTACTATTCACTGGTTGTTGTTGTTGTTGCTTACGATT
This sequence comes from Diadumene lineata, assembly GCA_918843875.1. NCBI lineage: Eukaryota > Metazoa > Cnidaria > Anthozoa > Actiniaria > Diadumenidae > Diadumene > Diadumene lineata. The sequence continues at coordinate 3,477,657 of OU974075.1, read as the reverse complement.
CACTGGTTGTTGTTGTTGTTGCTTACTATTCACTGGTTGTTGTTGTTGATGTTTACTATTCACTGGTTGTTTTTGTTGATGTTTACTATTCACTGGTTGTTGATGTTGGTGTTCACTATTCACAGGTTGTTGATGTTGGTGTTTAGTATTCACTGGTTGTTGATGTTGTTGTTTACTATTAACTTGTTGTTGTTGGGTAAGATTCACTTGATATTGGTGTTTACTAGTCACTGGTTGTTGATGTTGTTGTTTACTATTAACTTGTTGGGTAAGATTCACTTGATGTTGTTTGCTATTAAATGATTGTTTTTGTTGTGTACTATTCACTGGTTGTTGTTGCTTACTATTCACTGGTTGTTGTTGTTGATGTTTACAATTCACTTGTTGTTGTTCCTTACTATTCACTGGTTGTTGTTGTTGGTGGTGTTTACTATTCACTGGTTGTTGTTGTTGATGTTTACTATTAACTGGTTGTTGTTGTTGATGTTTACTATTAACTGGTTGTTTTTGTTGATGTTTACTATTCACTGGTTGTTGATGTTGGTGTTTTCTATTCACTGGTTGTTGGTGTTTACTAGTCACTGGTTGTTGTTGTTGGGTAAGATTCACTTGACGTTGGTGTTTACTAGTCACTGGTTGTTGGTGTTGGGTAAGATTCACTTGATGTTGGTGTTTACTAGTCACTGGTTGTTGTTGTTGTTGGGTAAGATTCACTTGATGTTGGTGTTTTCTATTCACTGGTTGTTGGTGTTTACTAGTCACTGGTTGTTGTTGTTGTTGGGTAAGATTCACTTGATGTTGTTGTTGCTGTTTACTATAAGCTGGCTGTTGTTGTTGTTGGTGTTTTCTATTCACTGGTTGTTGGTGTTTACTATTAACTTGTTGTTGTTGTTGGGTAAGATTTACTTGATGTTGTTGTTGCTGTTTACCATAAGCTGGCTGTTGTTGTTGTTGTTGGGTAAGATTCACTTGATGTTGGTTACTATTCATTGGTTGATGATTTGTGGAAGGATTAATTTGTGTTTTACTAGTATGCACATTGGTGGGAAGTGGTGTTGTACAACATTTCTCAACTGGCCACAGAAGATTAAAATGACATGAATCGGGATTATGATCATGTAATAACAGAGTAATTGGGCATTGACAAAGCTCACTTTGCATTACCAAGGGACACGAAGGGTGCAATTTTACTATAGGAGGGAAACGATTCCACTTACTTTGTGTCAGAGAGTATACGAAAATATTTCTCTGAAAAAGCGTAGCACACGCCACAATGTCAACAGTTTCAGCCCAAGTACCATTTCGTTTGCTTTTAGCGAGATGCTGAGGAATGGTGGATGTTTGAAAGAGAAATGGTTGGAATTGGTCAGGAAAGCTTTCCAATATGCGATTGATCGAGGCTCGTATCATACCGTGATTTTGATCGCTGATCTTGTCCTTCCACAAAGACATCGCTCTATAGAAGCAATTCCCATCACCGTAAACAACAATTTCATTTCGGTGGTCTTTATTCCACATTATTTTTTACAAAAAAACACTTGATATATTAATGAACTTACATACAAATGCAATTGGAATGAAGCAAATTTTCGCGGGCAGGATTTGTTTGCGCCCACGCAATCCCAGACGCCTTTGCGTTCAAAGGGACATTTGGAGAAAGACTGGGAACCGGCAACTCATTCATTGCGCGTGTAAGTTAATCGGAATCAGGTGATGGCAATTCAAATGATAACATCATAACTAATGGTAAAAATCTAGGACGCGGACTAGTAATGGCTACACTTAATATAAATAGTATTTTGGCGCATATCGATGAATTACGAGAAACACTTATTTCCTCAAAGATTGATATACTCGCTATAAATGAGACTAAACTTGATTCGTCTATCTCAAATAGTGAGATCAATATTCCCGGCTTTGAATTAGCACGGAGAGATAGAGCCGTGAACGGCCGATCTGGAGGAGGTGTGTGTCTCTACGTAAGAAACAACATCAATTTCAAAATACCCAACGATTTTTCGGACGAACGTCTTGAATTTATTACAATTGAAATTACTATGCCGTACTCCAAACCATATCTTGTAAGTACATGGTATCGCCCACCTAATTCCACATTTGAATTGTTCCAGGCATTTGAAGAAATACTAGAAAAAATTGATCAAACTAACCTGGAGTATTACTTACTAGGTGACTTGAACTGTGACATGCTTGCCACTAATCTAAGTACATCTAAAAATTTATCGGATATCCTTGATATATACGGATTATATCAAGTGATTGAAGAACCTACAAGAATTACTCAAAACAGTAGAACATTAATTGATTTATGCATAACAAATACTCCAGAGAAAGTTGTTAGATCAGGTGTACTACACACGGGTATTAGTGATCACTCGCTGGTATTCATGTGTAGAAAGACTAAACATGATCGGAAACATAGCCGAATCATTGAAACACGAAGTTATAAGAATCTTAATAATAAGATCTTTTTACAAGATATTTCACAAATGCCATGGGCCGAAATAAACAATTTAAATGACCCAAATGTAATGTGGAAACACTGGAAAGAAATGTTTATGAAATGTGTCAACAAACATGCTCCAGTTAGACACAAACGTCTAGGAAAACAAAAGCATGCGTGGTTCAAAAGTGATCTATCTAACAAAATTCGAAACCGTGATTATCTCAAGAAGAAAGCGATTTCTTCTGGAGACAATGAGTTGTGGACACAATATAAAACGGCCAGAAATAAAACAAACAACACAATAAAACAAACAAAGAAACGATATTTCACAGAAAATCTAGAAAAATACAAAAATAATCAACGTAAATCATGGAGCATGCTCAATGAGCTTACTTCCAGAAAAACGAAATATCTCTCTATAATCAGTGAACTGAAACAAAATGATAAATCAATCACATCACCCAAAGAGATAGCAAACACATTTAACACTTACTTTACAAATATAGGTGAAACTTTGGCTAGCTCCATCCGGCATGATTCTAATAACCCAGAATCATACTTAAATCCTACCACAACATTTTTAATTAAACCACCCTCAATAGAAACTGTTTGTAAATTACTTGAAAGACTAGATGAACGGAAAGCGATGGGACTTGATAAAATACCCAGTCGCCTCCTGAAATTATCAGCAAGTATCGTAGCACCTTCCTTAGCCACGATTTTTGCAACGTCAATAGAAACCGGGATATTCCCACAAGAATGGAAGCTGGCCAAAGTTACGCCAATCTTTAGAAAGGGCGACAAAACAGACCCTGGTAACTACCGACCCATATCGGTCATACCAGTCGTTTCAAAAATATTTGAGAAAATCATATACGATCAACTGTATACATATTTAAATGAAAATAGCTTACTAATTCAAAGCCAGTCCGGTTTTCAAAATCTGCACAGCACTGTCACTGCTCTAATCGAAGCTACCAGCAGCTGGTCGCTTAATGTAGACAAAGGTATGTTTAATGGTATAGTCTTCATAGACTTACAGAAAGCCTTCGACACTATTGACCATAGCATTTTATTAACTAAATTAAAATACTATGGAATTCACAGCAAATCTATCGAATGGTTTCACTCATACCTCGGCAATCGATTGCAGCAGTGCAGTGTCAATGGCTCACTCTCGTCACCATGCGAAGTGAAATTTGGTATTCCGCAAGGAAGTAATCTTGGACCATTACTGTTTTTGATATACATAGATGACTTACCAAACTGCCTTTCAGTTGCTAAACCGAGAATGTTTGCAGATGATACGAGCATAAGTTTAGCATCTGATAATATAACAGACATTCAAACATCTATGAACTCAGAACTAGATAATCTACACCATTGGCTTAGTGCTAATCGATTAAGCCTTAATGTAACTAAAACAGAATTTATGATAACGGCTTCCAGACAAAAACTCACTGCGCATGGTGACCCTGATATAGATATAAAAATTAATAATCAAAAAATCAAAAAAGTTAATCAAACAAAAACATTAGGCGTTACTATTGACAAGAACCTTAATTGGTCAGAACATACAAAGGAAATCACAAGAAAGGCTGCCTCTGCAATCGGAGCCTTAAAACGAAATCGCACATATTTAACTACTAAAAGTGCTATACAAATATACGATGCATTAATCCTTCCTCACTGCGACTATTGCAGCCAGGTGTGGGACGGATTATACGATTATCTTTCTAACCAATTACAGAAATTACAAAACAGAGCTGCTAGAGCTAAAACAAAGACCAACTATGAGGTCAGGTCCAAAGACATCCTAGCCAAGCTCAATTGGAATTCGTATACGACGCAAAAAACAAAAACTCACCCTAGTGTTTAAAATAATGAATGGGCGCGCCCCACAATACTTACAAGATTTATTAACCAGACAAAATAATCACTACAAACTTAGGAATAATGAGCAATGCCTTAAACTACCCAAACCTAACACCGAGTACATGAAAAGAAGTTTTTTCTATAGTTCAACCAAACTATGGAACGAACTTCCTCTAGATATACGGAACTGTACAAGTGTAAAGCAATTTAAAAACGCTGTAAATACTCTGTACCAACCCGAATCCCACGGCAAACATGGAAAACAGTAGGTTCGAATACTTTTTATAATAATTGTAATTTTACAATAATAATTTATATTTGTATTTTAACTATAATTATACTGATATTTTTACCGTGTAGTTAAATAAAGTTGACAACCAACCAACCTAAACTCTCAATTGTATATCCATATCCTTTGTTGGAACTAATCTCAGAAGTATGGAGAGTTTATCTGGAAAGTCAGTCGACCAAGTCAAGTCTTGGCTGGACGATAACGGTTATTCCAAGTATTATTCTACTTTTGAAGGTAAGAATTCAATGATACCTCGAGTTTTTAACATATTCGTGAAGGTACTATATAAGTTGTGCTTTGTGAGTGGCAGCTTCTTTGAAAGGGGTATTTTTTTCGATAGAATTTTTTTTGAAAAATGATAAAACCGCCGATTTAAACGATTCCAAGCAAACAAAAACCCACATTCCAGGACTTTTATTATAAGACAAAGAATATATACTATTTATATACTATGTGGAACGGACAGTACCATGCAGTATTACTATGCTTTTCAGAGCCTCTAGTGTCGATTTTTATCAATTTTTGTGAGTATTCTTTGGTGAAAATTGAAAAGCACATTGTTGACATACCAGAGGCTGGTTTTGGCGCCAAACCGAGGAATGTTCAAACTATCTCAAAATTTTAGCTTGGAATACAAATATTATTTACTGTACTACCATTGCATTCAAATTCAGAATACCTAATTCTCTTTTGCTGTGTTTTAGAAAATTTGATAGATGGAGAAGTCTTGGAGTGTATTTCCGAAAGGGCATTGGAGACACTTATCCCTGTTATTGGACACAGAATGAAGTTTTGAAAACTCTTGGAAGCCGCGAAAGAAGTACCAGTGACCACAGTGCCAGAAACTCATTCTCCAGACACACCAAGGGTTTTTTTTTACCTCCTATTGTTGTTCTTAATTCGCTCACAATAATTGGTTGTTAATCATTACCGAGAATGAATTGGCTTTCTTATGGTCATTCGGTTTGCTTTCTTTGCCGTGTGTGCATTTTCAGCTGTGCTTCATATTGAGCAGTGCTTGTAAAAGCTATTGTATAAGGTAGCTAGAACAGCAGCCTTTTACCAATACTTCACTCAAGTGATACCTAATCGCTTGTTAGTGATGACTGCTCAGCATGATTTCACAGTTAGCTGGTATAGATTCATTTTCTGTGCCTACCATGGTTACTGAGTAAGGTGTTTTATACGCCTTTTACCAATATCTTTTTTGAGTGTCCTTGATGGACGCTCATTAAAAAGAACACAAATGAATTCATACTTATGCACATTTCAGGCAAAAGAAAACAAATCATTCTTTGGCTGCTAAAAGACGACAAAGGCTAGCACGGAACAAAAGAAAACGAAAGGAAAGAAAGATTTGCAAGGAAGGACTGATCTCGTTGTTAGACGAATTAAAACAAAAAAATCATAATCTGAATGAAACAGTAACAATAGAAAAGAAAACAAAAGAAAAGTATTTTGAAATGTGGAGAGCGTCTGAAAATGAAAAAGAAAAGCTGAAAACTGGCAGAAGAGTATTTCAAGGCTGCTTAAGTGCCAATAATAGTATTCCCAGTGCAACTGACCTACTTGAAATACAGCCTAGTATGCTCCAGGACATTGACAGCACAGAAAAGATTGGTAGTGGTAGATTTGGGACTGTTTATGTAAAGAAATTTAGATCAATGCCTGTTACTGTTAAGTATCTGCCAGCATGTAATGTTGAGCAAATTCAAAGAGAAGCCTCATTCTTAAAAGCATGTTGCCACATGAATCTTCCAATCTTATTTGGTGTTAATACTTCAGTTAAACCTTTTTTCATTGTTACTGAATTTTATGGTAGTGAAGTTCTTACAGCTTCTACACTTAAAGATGCCATTCAAAATATCAAGGACATTGAATGTATTAATAATCTTGAAAGTATGCTACACTTGAGCTGTCAGATAATAGATAGTGTATGTTATTTGCATAAAAAGGGGATTTTGCACAATGACATAAAAACTGACAACATTGTAATATCGTTTTGTTCAGCCAGTGGTGTCACACCTGTGCTAGTTGATTTTGGAAAGGCTACCTTAATAAAGGAAGGAAAGAAGAAAGTTCTCAATACTGAAGAGAAAAACCGATACTAAAGAGAGCACTTCCACATTGCTCCTGAAGTTATAGAGGGGAAACATCCCCAAACTGTCAAAAGCGATGTGTACTCTTTAGGAATTGTTTTTGCAAGTTTATATAAGTATACTTCTCATAAACCTCTTAAAGAATTAGCCAAACGTTGTCTTGTGTCTTTTGACACTAGGTGCTCATCAAGTGAAATTTTAACTGTTGTAAAAAATTTGGTAATGTTGTGATGGCAGTCAAACAGAAAATTATTTGTAAAGTAATGAACAAACAATACAATTGGTAGCTGTACATAAAATTATATACTTTGACTTGTTCAGATCATTATAGCTTTGAAAAAAGGTTGGATTTATATACAATTTTCATATATTTGTTATAGAAACATAATGTTAATTATTAGTTAATACTCTTTGGTAGTACAATAAAAGTGAAAGTGTAGTCCTGAAAAAGTGTGGTTTGATATTTTTAATAACCTGGTAATATCCTGAACAATATATTAATGTATGCTAATGTAATACTTAATATATTTATATATTTCGAGACAGTATAGCCCTTCACACTCGCCCCAATCAAGTCCAGTTGTGGAAGTAACTCTTAATGCTAGGCTGCCATGGCCTGCATGTATAAAACTACCAACAAGTTTTAGGAAAGAGAAGACACTTATTACAAAGAAATTTAGAAAACATTTCATTGCCACTGTATTCGACCATTTTTCTAGATATACACTGTAAGTCTACAAATCTAATAATTTTTTTGTCCCTTGTTAAATATTTGAATATTCCAGAACAAATTCTCTTTTATTTACCAAATTTTAAAAGCTAGTTTTTTAACAAACACCAACATAATGGAATGCTGCTATTAAAGTTAAAAAATGGTTAAGTAAAAGAGAATTAGAAATTGTGCTATTAAAAAAAGGGTTTTTAAAAATCACCAGTGAACTGCCAAAAAAAGAACACATGTGAAATACAATTCTTTTGTAACCAGTTGTGTCTAGCAGTTAAAACACTGAAGTTATATAATCAACCAGTTGTCCTAATGATTAAGACTGTTCCCACAGCTATACAAGTTGGATTTCTTAAAGAAAAGTTACAATTATTAATCCAATATGCCCATCAGCTGACTGAGATTTGCAGTCTAATTGTATCAACTTACCCATTTCTAAAGGATACATCAATTGGATCAGGATATGTAAATAAACTCAATAGTCACTGATTTCCTTGTTTGCACATGACATCATGGCAGCCATCTTGGATGAACATGAACAAAAGGTTTCTCATTAGTGTGTAGTGCTTATTCATCCAGCACGACTACCACTTGATTATTTATTTATTATTATTATTTTTTAATGTGACATTATTTGGTACCTGGTACTTTGTATAAAAATGTGCATAGAAATTGTGGAAATGGGAATAAAAATGTTCAAAGATTTAGTCAAGGTACTGATGTTTTTTTTGTCACTGTTAATATAATGTTTTCTTATTGAATCTGTATTATAGGATTCGTGGTACGTTTCTCTGTATGAGAAGTTCCGAAATGAAAGGAAGGGGCTAAAAGAGGATCCCGAAGTGATTATGCGCAGAAAAAGAAGGTCGGAATCTGCAACATCTCATCCTGTCAACTCAAAACTACGTAGAGGAGCTGTAAATTGGGAACCTCCATACCCAGAGGGCGAAGATGAAACCTCCTTAAATCGTCATATTCAATTCATGAAAACTGAACATCTCAAGAGAAACCCAGATGTGAAGATTGAGCAACGCATGGACCTCACCTTCCCGTCAAGGAGAAGGTTCATGAATGAGCACAAACCATTGAGTGACATCAAGTCAGAATATCCAACTTTATTTGATTTAGAACAGGTATGTGCAAACTTAAAATAGATACCATTTGAGAGTGGTTATTGTAGTTGTCTATTCATACATTTCTTTAATAATTCAATTATGATTTGAAGGGTATAGAAATTGTATTGAAATACCACTCCCCATTCAACCAAACCTTGATATATTTTTTTACCTGCCCTCAACCCAATTGATAGGCTATTTCCAGTTAGTGCTTATGTGACCTTGACAATGTAAAATTTGATGATTGCATTTCAGTTGGATATCTTAAAAACAAAGCTGTATTTTTTTTATTCATTATGTCCTCCATTATATAAATTTGTATTTATGGTAGCCATGATCTCCAGCATACATAAAACACAAATTATCAGATTGTCAAATTGTCATTCTCGAAAAGGTTTAGGCGATATAATTTTGTTTTGTCTCTTTTTCACTTTCTTGAACAACAAACATTCTCCTGTCATAATTATTTACAAATCAACATTTGCTTTATAATTGTTTGACTAAAGTGAGTATTTTTGAATGAACAGATGCAATTAATTGGAGTGCTTACAGTATGTCCATGAAAAAGATTTAAATAACCTAATAGCCCTTATTTAGTGATTATTTAGGTCAAATCATGATTCAACCAGGACAGTCAAAGAAAGGCAAACAAAGGAAACAATTGCATCCTTGTAGCTTTGTTGTCTAAAACAGTACCTAATAATGTATGAATAAGAACTATTACACTTTTTTCATGGACACAGTGTAAGCACTCTAGCCTCATTTCTTGATATTATTGTGAGTGAATGGATCTTACCTTAATATATCTAATACTGACATTTAAACCTTTATTGCTTTAGATAATAGCAGAATTCGAGAGGATTTTATGTCTGAATACCAGTGTGGTATCAGCATTTTCCGCAAACCTACATAATAACATAATAACATAATAGTTTAATCACAATTTTCAGGACAGTACAGATACAATTAAAAAAAAAAAAAAAATACGATAAACCTGAGAAAAATCGTGATAGGAAGTGAAAGAGGTTATCCCTTTCGAGTCCACTTCCCAAAAAAAAAAAAAATTTACAAACATTGACAATTAAACATGATAAAATTACAAAATTATATAAAAGCTATATACAATAAGTTGAAAATTATTATGAAAACAAGCTTCTGCTTAATTTTTTCTTGAATATTGAGACTTTGTTTGCCTCTGCAATTTCTTTTGGAAGGTTATTCCATTGATCTACAATGCGTATAAAGAATGAATATTTAAAACTGTTCACTTTCGCAGATTGTTTTTTAAGTTTTCGGCAATGATTGGAACGCAATGGCCTAAACGTACTAGCAAAAGTAAAGAAATCACGGGGATTTAACCCATTCAGCTCATTTATCGTTTTGTAGCATTCTGTTAATGATGCAAAAGTTCTCCTTTCTTCTAATGTGGACCATTGGAGCTTTTTTAAGCGATCTTCGTATGGAATTTCTCCACCTTTGACACCAAGTGCATATCTGGATGCTCGTTTTTGAATTTTCTCTAACGCATCAATGTCTTTCATAAGATGTGGTGACCACACCGGTGAGCAGTATTCTAGTATTGGTCTTACCAGACTCTTGTACAGTTTGGAAAACAAATCTGGGTTTTTCGGTCCTACAGTACGTTTGATGAACCCTAGGACACTGTTAGCCTTACTGGCACATTTATTAACTTGCAGGCTCCATGACAGATTTGATGTGATGTAAACACCAAGGTCTTTTGCGTCAGGTACCACCTTCAGTTCTCTACCACCTAAGTAATATTTAGGTCTTGAGATGTCGGTCTTTTTTGAAATTCTCATCGTTTCGCATTTATCTGAATTAAAATTTAGTTGCCAGTCAGTACTCCATTTTTCCAGTGTATGTAAGTCATCTTGTAGTTTTTTGGTATCCTCTTCTATATTGCTTAATGCTTTATAGACCTTCATATCATCCGCAAATAATTTAGTAGGAGATGTGATATTGCATACGATGTCGTTGATGTACATTATGAACAGAATTGGGCCTAAGACAGTCCCTTGCGGTACACCAGAAAGAACAGATGTCCAGGACGAGTATTGACCTCGAATTACAACCCTTTGACGGCGATCAGTCAAAAAGCTTCTTAACCATGATAACAGTGAGTCTTTTATTCCGTACGCGCTAAGCTTAAGTAACAGACGTTCATGTGGGACAGTGTCAAACGCTTTGGAAAAGTCTAAGAATATGACATCAGTGGGAAGACCAGCGTTCCTGTTTCGAGTCCAATCGTGGAAGACTGTAAGTAATTGAGATAAGCATGACTTTCCCTTCATGAAACCAAACTGGTTTGGAGTGATAACATTTTTGCTCATCCAGAATTCCATGAGATGTTGTCGTACAATTTTTTCGCATACCTTACAAGCAATTGAAGTTAGCGAAACAGGGCGGTAGTTTGCACATTTATTTTTAGCGCCTTTTTTATGCAGTGGAATGATGTTGGCTTCTTTCCAGGAATCTGGTAATTTGCCGGATGACAATGACAAATTAAAAATCTTACAATCTACACCAGATAACTGATCAAGTACTGAAAGTTGCTCAAGAGAGAAAAGGCCAAAAAACAGAAAAAGAAATAAAAGAATTTCTGAATTATCTAGAAAACAAGAATATGATGATGATGACGAGGAATGTACCATTGGTAAGAAGTAGATCATTCATATTCTTCATTTCATGTTGTGGATATTGTATTTAAGATCATAATTGTATGAAAAATTATCTACTTTAGTCTTGCGTGTTTCTTCATCGGCTGTTTGATCTGGTACATCCAGCATGAAAATTGCTATCTTGGAGACTCATAAACTAAAATGTGTTATCGCTATTTCAGATGAGAAGTCAGATGTTGCTGTAGCAATACTACCTTACCTCCTATTAGCAAGATCTGGGGCCTTCAAAAAGGATGACTTTACTGAATTTGTCAACGTAAGTAATATTTTTGTTAAAATGATTATCAATATTGTCTATAAATACAGTGAAAGTAAATTGATAATTATAATTTGTTTTGTAATATTTGTGTTGGAAACAACATACATCTACCCAAATTAATCAAATACAAATTTGGACAACAATATTTTATATTATCATCAACTGCTACATAAAAGGCCAAATTCAAAACTTTTACATTGATTTTAACATTTTGTTAATTTGGATAATGATAATAACATGACTTTTGTCATGCCTATTGTTCATTTGTGACCCTTGTTGGATCATTTGAAGCTACTCGTGCCACAAAAAATATGCTCCAAAAGTTATGGCATTGTGCTATTGTATTACCCTGAATGCATCTATAATCTTGATAAAGAATTCATCAAAGATTTGCATAAGGCATAGCTTGAAATATCTTGGCCAAATCAAATATTTTTTCTAAAATATCAACATAACCTAGACATTTTATAAGCAATAAACAATATTCGCATCTGATTTGTATGACGTTTTAAAACATCTTGCATACAACTCTCTGTCTTAAAACATGTCCATATTGTATGCATGATCTACAACAATATGGATTATATTGTATAGTTGCTGTTATGAATTCCTTGTATTTATTATAAAAAAGGAAACAATTTTTGATATGGTTCATAAATTTTTAATGACAATTTTAGAAATTTATTTAAATTAAAAATGTTTGTTTGTACATAGAAATTTAAGATATATTTGATTAATTTCACATTTTCTTGCTTTTCTGGAAAAGCATATATAAATTAGCAACTTATAGATTTGAATTAATTAACTCACATGATGAGTCAATTCAACTCGATATTCTGAGTACGAAATGTTTTACTCAAAATAAAGAGTCATTTTGGATGCAAATTGTTTGAGTTTTCTTACCTGTTTTTGAGTAAATCAACATTACCTTTGAGTAGTTTTACTCAAATTATGAGTTATATCAACTCAATATTTTGGGTTGGAATTACTCATCTTTTTTTGCAGTGTACAAATCATAAACGTGCCGGTTTATCCGTGAAACAATGGCATCCAAGCATTGATCTCATAGAAATGAACACATGAATTAGCGCTTTAATTGTATTTAAGGAGACCTAAAGGTTGTTTGTTAATTGGTAGAATAATAGTAAATGTTAGTGGAACAATTATCTAACAATTATCTAACAATTATCTAACAATTATCGTTACGTATATTGCCAGTCATGTGTGATGCGAGAAAATTCAACGTGCGCTAGAAAGCCGGGTACTTTGTTATAAAAGATGTGCCGACACTGACATATCTTCAATTTTTGGGGTTTTTTTTGGTGTGTGTGTTGTGTCAGTGAAAAGGAAAATAATATTTTATAAGTATGTTTATTTCAAATTTTGGTAATAGCCTAAACAAAACTATGTATAGTTGAAATATTTTTTGTTACTGTTTAATTCACCCAGCAAAATTGTTGCGAACACATTAAAAAAGCAGCTTTACTCGCAAGGTTTTAGGAAACCGAAATGTCACCTTGACAAATGTCAATTATGACAAGAGTAAGTGCTTTCCAAATAATGATACCGTGAACAATAATAATTATCGCCTTTTGTTTTCTATATTATGATTGAGTTGATGAATTATCCTCAAAACAAAAGATTTGTAAGTGGATTTACGTAATAACACTGTGTAATTGTATTGTGACTGGTATAACGGAATTGGTAATTGCGCTACCTATGGAATCTAGTGCGGAAAATGCCGCTTTGAAACAAATGCGGCAACTTGTGATGGGACTATTTAAGTGCACCAACTTCCAAGACGTCAGATGATAACACAGAACACTTTTAGCAGTTTAACCACCGAGAAGTGAAAAGATGGCATGTAAAGTTGAAATGATGGAATATTTAAACCGCGTGCAAGGATTGGAGAAAGGACAATTGTCAATTGAACGAGATAATCTTTATCAGGAACTGAATGGGGAACTATTTTTTAGTTTGTCTTACTGGCCCACGAAAGTGAAACGGTTGTTGTGGCTGAAACCTGTGACAGATAGCGCATCATTTCAACTGGTCGTGTTCTTATTGAGTAACGGTTGTCCACCAGATTTGGCATGGAGGTGGATATTATCATCGATGGCATGGGGAACCCGCACACAAGGAATGAAGAGAATACGGCAAATAACATGGGTCGCTCGAAAATGCGAAGAAGAAAATTATCAGATAAGATGGTTTTATTTTGATATGCGCAAAGGGATGTACTGTTTTCTCAATGGTGAAAGATTATAACGTGAAAGACTTGAAGATTAGAACAGATTTTTAATGGAACTACTGACGAAAGATTTTATAAACAATGCCAAGAATATTGTTGCACATTGGTAAAAATACAGTGAAGAACAACATAGTTTGAATCTTTTAATACTTCATGTTAAAGTTTAAATAAGAACAGAAGACTACAATTGAATAATAAATAATAATTATTTTTAACTAGTAACTGATGTACTTATGTGCATAATTATTGTAAATTGATTATTTTACAATATTAATAATGAAAATGATTGTGTATACGAAAATTAAAACTGAAGTTGTATTGATCTCAGTCTTTAATGGATACTTGTAAGTTTTGATGATCATAAAAAAAACTTTGAATTGTTGATTAAACGCTTAATTGTTGAAATATTTTCTGTTTTGTTATTATATTCGGTAGAGACAGGATAAGTTGTAGCATAATACGTTTGAAACTATAAAAAAGCCAACATACGGCTTTGTGGGATTAATTAATAATAAAAATTAGGTAAACCTAATAGCGGAGCTCCGATATAATGAAATGAATTATTCATTCAATCATTCATGCATTCATTCATTCATTCACTACCAATTATTAAAATTGTTGATCAATCAGTTTATCAAAAATGACTATAGCAAACAAATAAATAAATAAATAAATAAGATAAAATAAAAGAATAATAAATACATGAGAAGTAAGGGATAATTTTCTCATTCCATTGACTATTCTATTTTATTTTCCTGATCAAGTAATCATATAATCAATTGAAATATTCAAATCTTTATACATGCGACAACATTTTATTATACGCAAGAAATATGCACAAAAATGAAAATATATCCGACCGTATTTTGTTAGTAACAGTCTTTCTTTATGTTATGCATGGTGAAAATCGCACTTGTCAATTAACATTGATTATCCAATGAGAAATTAGAAAAGCACTATCATGGCTTCTTTGAGTTGTGTAAACAAATCCCCGCGCCCTCCTAGCTTTACGTTTTTTTACGTTTGAAAAAATGTTATAAAAATCGACAAAAATTTCACTTTTCTAGTGAACTGTGTAATAAATAACTTATTGGTAATCTAGCTATCTATAAATACGGCTGTGCATTTTTAGTTATCAAATGTGAATACTTCGTAATTCGTTTTAAAACAATATAGATATACAAATAATCAAATTAAAAACAACAACAACAAAACACATAAAGATCTCAGCGATGGAGAAATATCTTACAACAATAACTAAATAGATTGTAGGAATTATTGCAAACTGCTTCCATATGGATGGCAAAAAAAAAAAAAAAAACAATTTAAATTAATTAAAGCAAGATCGACAAAAAAATGTAAACATACCGGCGCCACGTTTCTTGTCCTGCACTGTCACTTTAGCACTGAAATTTTTGTTCTCAGTTCTGATTGCAATAAGCTAGTTCATGTCTTTAGAATTTTGAAAGTGCTATTTTTTCACCCCCTCTAAAAAGTTCACATTGTGCTAATTTTGCATTTCCATCCACTCCCTGATCTGGCAGTCCTACTTTGTTGACAAACATCGAGTAAGTTTTTTTGTTGTCAATAGTTGGTAAATCTGCATTGATCCTAAAACTCGTGTTATGAATTGCCCGTAAAAAATTGATGAATGAGCAGAGTGAAATTATCTTCGTAAGTAGTGTTCGTCTTGCTTTTCACCTCTTTTGAATTGCTGCAAATGCAGCGTATAATTGTTAATTTGTTTTTTGCTTTAAACTTTTTGTCGCCGTCGATTTTACTTTTAAAGTAGACTAGTCGATAAGTAATGATTGAAAACGCCACAAAGAATCCACGGCCTTTTTTACCATCTGACAAACTTGTCAAATAAACTCTTGCAGAAAATACAACTTAAAATCTCCAGCTTTGAATGACTAAGTATCAAATAAAATGTTAACAGCTCTGATGACTGCACATTTCAATAGTTAAAAACAGCGCCACGAGCGACTTTTTCCCATTTTGTCAGTGAAAATATTTTGAAGCTTTTCTTCGTCAAATCGTATTTTTTTTCTTTTTTCATTTCGGCGTCTTTGTTTCTCTTTCTCAGTCAAAACTCTTTTAGCCTGCAGCTTAACTTTATCATTTTCTTGCTCTTTGACAGTGTAGAAATACATTTTTGAAGAAAGTTTTCAGTAAACTGTAAAAAATTGATTGTGAATTTTGTCAAAGTTTTGGCGCCCACTAAAACTGGTCAGCAACTTCGCGCGCGATGGGCACGGACGGACAACGTACGTACGGACGCGCGGGCTTCCTGTGTGGGTCGACGAAAATTCAGCTCGATTGTTTACCATATTTTCTTAATTATGGTGCTCCGCTTGCGCGTGCCTGCGGCCCGCGCGGAGCTCCGCTAAAAGATTGTGGGATTGATGGAGTTTTTATTTTTTTTTGTGGGGGGACAGTGGTTTGTCATTTTGTTATAATAAATAATTTTGTAGTGTTAATTATAATATTTTTCAGTTGACAAACTACATGTAATTTTTCAGGTGGTTTGTAGCTATGGCATGGTAAATCTCTGGCTAAAGAGTGTTTAAGTATTTAATATCAGTTTTTTGGGTTGTGTACTTGAATTGAATCTCCAGGAGTCTATTTGAGACAAAATCAGAGATGAATTTGTTGCGATACTTATCATTGGATTTGAACTACGCGATAGCGTTGCGTGACACAATTTAGACCTAAATATCTCGCTAGTAAAAAAACTTTTTCGACCCATATTTCTACGAAGTCTTTTAAGTAACAATGCGCGTAAGAACTAGTGAGGTTTCTATTGTTCTGCGGGAAAAAAAACTACCCCACGTAGAAATTCTTTAATTTTCACGATGTTGATGTATCAAACTAAGGGTTACACATTTCTTAAGTAAAATTTACAAAATGCTGTTTAAAGGACATTGTTTCTTTTGTGTTTAGTGGTTTTGTCCAATCATGATTGCTCAAAACAATGGCTAGGAGACGCTTGCTTTTCATGATTCCACGGTAAATTTTTTTATGGAAAAAATGACATTTCTTTAATAAAACCGAAATGAGTTTTTGAATAAAATTTATAAAAAATATCCCAAAAGTTAGAAAAGAGGCCAATTTTCTTGTTTTGGCCAAGCAGATCAAGCATTTAAACAATACGTAATCAACACCTTTATGCATTCTGCCGTTTGCTACACTAGTTCTTACTCTTTTAGCTATAACATATAGTGGGTTTGTTTGTCAAACTTTGGATGACGTCACTAAATTCGGCGAGTGCATGTACTACTGTCTAGCGGTGTGACTCGACGAAGGATTGTTGCTGGACTGTGTGGATTATTGTTGAGTCGTGCTAACTTGAAATGTTTATTACTAGGATAGAAGTTTTACCACAGTTTAGTTTTGTTTTAAACTTGTTTGGAAGAAATTTTTTTCCATTCAGTAGTTTATGTGAAGTTTTGAAACGGTATGTTTACGGTGACGCTACTAGTTTGACCATCGATCAATTTAAAGCTGAGAGTGATACTATCATGTACCTCCTTCCTGACATTTGTCAAAATTACAAAGAAAGTCTTAGGTAAGTTTTTGTGTGGAATAATTTATTGTTTTGTTTTCATTTATTTATTATTAATGAGTTACATATTGGTTTTTTCCGAGTAAACTTACCCCATAGCATATTTGGTGCTTTTCTCTGCTAAAGTTTTGTCGGTTCTTCCAAATAATGATGGTTTATGATTCAGGTTTCTTCTTTTATTTCATAACATGTGTTTTATTTCTTTTAGTTCTTTTGTGTTTAAATGGGAATCCAAAAGAATTGATGAGAAAAACTTGCTTCTAGGCGGTTGCACTAGTAGTGATTTGTCGGGAAGCGTACGCGTAAAACAATAAAAATTGTATTTTCTTGAGTTCGTTGCCATTTGACGGCAATACGGTAATACCAATACCATGACAATTCTACGATGAATTTTGGCGATTTACATAGTTCTTTGTTGATGACTACAAATATTGCTTTATTATGAATGTTATTACGATTTTGAAGTTAAATTATGCACAGTATTCAGTTAAAGAAAGTTAAAACAAACGAATAAGCGGTTGCAATTGTTGTAAATTTCTTTGTCAGAGCGTTTGTGTTTACATCGCAGTTCACAAGTTCCCTCTCATCACAAAACTTGAATTTTAAAATTTTAAATTTACTTATAGAAAGTTAAAACAAAGTCTTAACTATAAAACATAAATGTTTTCAATTTAATTGCCAATGTGACTGTCACTTGCTTTCGTTGTTGCTAAGAAACCAGTTACACATTTTCAAACACAAACTCAAATTCACGTTAATATGAATGCAAGTCTTTACAGTTGAAATAAGGGAAAATAAGAGCATAAAAATTGAGATACAAAAAGAAATGAATAAACTATTTGCATAAAATCGTTTCATAATAGATCGAGACTTATGACTTTTCGATGCACAATTCAAGATTTTGTTATGTTCATTTTGTTCAAAAATGACTCATTTCAACACAATTTTTAGCTGTAAAAATATCCTTTAAGTGTTACTTATCATATATATATATATATATATATATATATATATATATATATATATATATATATATATTATTATTATTTACAAACTTTTGTAATAGGGATGAATGAAAGAATTCTATGATAATAAGATCGATAACAACGGTTAGGGTTAGGGTTGTTTGAAATATGTGGGTTTTTATATTAATTTAAATCTCTGATTAAACGTAATAAATTTGTGTTATGAATTTAAAGCTGTTTTCATTATGAAGCACCATTTTGTTCATTGTATAACATTTATAAGGCATGAAAATGTAGAAATGAATTATAATATTATCTTCAAAACTTAACATCAATGCAGTCATTTTGGAGATGTCATTTTCGTATAAGTGGGAAACAGCACTGTATCCTATTGTAGCTGTAAGAAAAAAAATGAATTATCTACACCGTATCGTAGCTGCTTTTATAGAGTACTGTTTCACAGTTATAAGAAAAAGTAATTTAGATGATGTTCATGACTAATTAAGAATTTTCATTCTACTTTTTATCATATATATGAATGAACTTTGTATACTTAATATGAAATAACATAATTTTGTTTTTAAAATATAGATCACTTCATGATTGTGGTATTAAAGAAAATGTGCCATCTGGTTGTCTACTGGTCAGTGAAAGAGAAAACTGTAGAAGATGTGAAAAAAAACTTGTAAGCGACAATAAATTGTATCCCATAACTGTTTATAATTTGGTTTTGGGACCTATTGCTGGTGCAAGAGCGGTGAAAACCTGCAAAAAGTGCCGTGTCTCGGAACACTATGGCTATTGGATGGTTGGTGATGAAAAATACTATGAGGATTGCTGCTTGGATAAGGAATTTTTTTTATCTACTGAGGATACTGCATTTCAAATGGATGTGTTAAAGGACTTTTGTAGTCTGTTTGTGGTTGGAGCAGTAGCCTTTTCTACTTACGCTAAAGCTTACAACAAGAGATTTGATTTGGGTAAATGGGAGAATGAAGCGAAGGCAAAAACACCCAAAAGGTAAGACAGTGTTATAAACACTTGAATAACAGTTTTCACAGTGTTTTAAAAGTTGAAGTAAACATGCAGAGATCACAAGTGGATGATAGGATAGTAATTTTCTCACATTGCAGTGCAGGCATTTTGTAACATTAACACCATTAACTGTAGTACATGCTGCAATCTTGGTTTAATAGAATCTGGTGAAAAAGACTTGAGCTTTACTTTGAAAACTGTATTATTATAATAATACAATACATCAATATTGTAAGTCTGTAATAAACACTGCAATGAATGAACTGCAAATCATTAATATAATAATTAAAATTTTTTTTTTGCTCATTTGAGATTTTATAAGAATAATGTGCCTTAGGTGATAATATTAATTTTGATGTTGACAAATGAAAAACAAAAAAACTTGTTTGCAAGAACATTGTAGTATAGATGCACATTCATACAATTATCTTATTTATTGAAGACAGCATATTTAATGATATGCAAAATAGAAAACTTGCTTAGTTTGTTTATTGTTGGCTTCATTTGATGAATCAATGAGAAAATTTTTCTTTCCTGTGTAGTACTTCGGCTAATTTTATGTTATGTATTTCATTTGATATTTGTAAATAAATATACACTGAGTGTATATATAAACTGATGTAGAATTGATATATTACAGGCAAAAGCAGAATATACAACTTATGCTTCAACAAAGAATGTGCATGGATCGTAGAAGGCTGGAAGATGCATATTTGGTATTTGCTTTAATGACAGCATCCCAAAGACATGGAATTAAACTACAATCATTTCCCAGCAATAGGAATTTGATGCTCAAGTCATTTACAAATGAATACCATCGTGCATTCACTTTAAAATGGGGAGGTGAGTTTTAAAATGATTTATTTTTCTTAATCCTTATTGACCCCTCAATACCTCATTAGCACTGATAAGTTGACTGTCATGTGAGGACTCACCCTGGGGTCTAGGGTGTATCTTCACCAGTGTCCCTGCCCCAAGTTTCACTTTTTCAATTATGATTAAGGTCATTTGGTTTCTAGTTATAAAATTTGCTTTTTTTTGTCCATTATTGATGAATAAAAGATAAAGTTAATTAAAAAATTTGAAGGTGAACCGATAGTTATTTCTACACAACTTTCTGCCTAATATGATATAGTTTTGAATTGTAAAGGCAATGTTTTTTTCTTTTTCTCCTCATTTAAAAATGTGCATGGTTTGATGCAGGTGAAAAAAAATCAAATAAAGAAATAACTAATTGATATTATTTCATGTATATTTAGATCACACCTGTGCAGTTAAAGGCTGTAGTAATACAGTGGTCATTGCAGGCAGATATGCTCGTGTAAGAATGTTACAGAACTCACTTTTGACCCACTTCCTGGATCCATTAGACCTTATGTAATTAAGACAAATGTCCTATGTCCCAGGACGTCCTACTTAGCAGGGCACGTGGATGAAATTAATGAGCTCTCAAACAATGGCTATTGTATAGCGTTTTATTGTACCCGAAAAGAGATTATTTTCAAAGAAAGCGGGCATTTTTTATTTTGGCTTATATGTAGCTTAAAATTTGATTAAAAAAAAACTGAAACAAAAATCTTCATTAAAAAAAGGAAGAAAGAAATACAACAAATGTGACTTTTTACAGTTGTTTAACAGAAATAAGTACATCCTAAGCGAATTCAAGAAACATCTGCGCAAACGTGTTTCCTTTTTTTTCAGGATAAGAGTTTTTAAAGGCCGCATGAATTCACAAACGGCAAAAATTACACAGCAGTTTGTGTGCAAGAACGTAGCACTCGCTGAGTTGATTTTTTTAATGATTTTACAGTTTGCCTTTCCGGAATTCAAAAAGTGACTGGACACGAATTTAAAACTATTTACCTAATCAAAAAAAAATAAATAAATAAATAAATAAATAAAAATAAAAAATAAAAAAACAACAACAAATAATCAAAAACATATTAACCACATGGAAGATCGCATTAAAATTACCAAATTTACCAAGTTTCAGAAAGTTTAAATAAATACTGACTGATTTGTAGCTTTTAAAGAAATCTTCAAAATTAGAGAAAATGTGTGGTGTTGGGGACAATTAGGGGACGCTGCCTTCAAAAGCCATTCTCTGTTATTTTGGAGACCTTTAAAAAATTGCCACTCAGTACATATTCATTCATACACGCAGAAACTTGGTGATAATACTAAAAACGGTACGATCTTTCTTGTTTGGTGGATGATATCTTAATTTGAGTAAAGTATTAACTGGGCCCCAGTGCCTTTTTGATTTCTGGAAAGGGAAATTATATTTCAGATAAAACTACGGCAACCGTGTTTGAAAATCAAGCTAGAAGGCGTAATTGTAAGAGTCGATGTTAAAATGTAAATGCCCGTTTATACTATCGATTTTTGCAGTCCAATTAGTCGCACGATAATCGCAGGGATGGAGTTACCACTTGTGTAAACGTCCCGAAATATTTGCTGTATACCGTGAACACAAACGGATTTTTTTATTTGCTATACTGATAGAAAAAATATTTATTTCTTGACACAAGAGTACATGTGTAAATTACTATACTTGGCTTATAAAACTCATAATTAAGTGTACAAAAAAAGAAAAAAAACTCTTGAAATTATGCCCACTAGGTTGACTATAATCCATAAAGAAACAAACACAAAAAAGTTATTTTTTTCGTTTGATTCCGTTTATTTTATCTAAAATATAAATGCAAAAGTCAACTCAGCGAGTGCTTCATTTTCGCTGTGTAATTTTTGCCGTTCGTGAATTCATCTGGCCATGGTGAATCGATTGATAATTTATTGATTTGAAAATGGATTATTTCGCATAATGTTTTCGTTATATTACTTGTTAGACCTTCGTGTATTGAACTACCCCTCCAGTTCTTTGAAAACGACTTATATATTATTATAAGTTTGAAGATGGAGTAGTTAAATTTTTTTGTAGAGAAGTTTGTGAAGGGGGTGATTTGAGAACGACTAAGAACGTAATGATATCGGTTTATTTGAATCATTCATAGTCGGATAGGAGGTTTTTTTGTTTTGGTTCGTTTTTTTTTTCTCCTCGGGAACTGCTGATGTAGTTCTTTAAAAACGATAAATATTATAATAATGTGTTGAAGAGGGAGTAGCGTTTTTTTTTATCGGCTCTGATAAGTTTGCATTGGATGGACTTTGAATACTCGGACTGAACGACAGCGCTTGATTTGAAAATGGATTATTTGGCATAATGTTTTCGTTATATTACTTGTTAGACCTTGGTGAGAGGTAAAATTAATGAAAAGTGAAAATGAAAGCATTGGAGATTCGATAAGAAAGGATTTCGAGAAGAAAATTGACTGTTACCGATGGTGAAGACGATCGGAATTACCATCGGATTGATCGTAGAGACCATTGAAGTTGAAAAGACGGTAAAAAATCACTGTTTTTTGGACATAAAGAACTTTTTATATTACTTTTCACAGGTGGATGATGTTATTGTGGTTTTAACGACATGTTATGAGTAAAATTGAAGTTTTAGCACGTTATTTCCATGCATGGAGTCCATCGGTACCGTCGGTGAGGCAGGAGCAGAGTATTGCATGTTCGCAACAGGAAGCCCAACCTAATTTGTTAAAACACCACAGGAACCCCTAAAGTGTTGTTTGTCGTCCACAAATTGAATATTAATGATTTGATATAATTAATTCATAAATTATGCATTTAAATGAGTTTGACAATCTGAACCGACGGTAAAATGATTTTACCGTCGGTTCAGATGGTGGATTTTGGACATGTATGATTATTATAAGGGAATGATTCTAATGACACTAAATTCTCTCTACAGGGCTTTTTAGAAACTTATTTTATGCAGATAAAAAATTATTTTGATCTACACAGTATTGATATTGCCTAATAGATACAAAGTGATTTAAACACAACCAAGTGGTGATATATTGTAATTAAATAATCTTCTTGAGAGAGATGAGATGATTTATTAAGTGATGAAAAGGTATTATGTTCCTTTGTTTTTAAAAGGGAAAATTGCTAATTTGTACAATACTATTTTCCTTAATTACAAGACAAAATAAATGCTTGGTTTTGACAATGAATTTTAGTTTTATTCTCAACTCTTTACTTTCCAGTTTTCGTCGACGTTGTATCGACTTCAGACGCTCTTTTTTTGCTCTGACATGTGGAAATATTGTTGAAACAGATCCCTCCTTAAGTACATTTCTACTTTTTTGATTGCAAAGGTGTTTGAAAGTAGTGACAAAGCAGTCCTTTTGAAAATGAACGCTACAAACGTAACACGCTGTCTCTTTTCCGGGGTTATCTCGACGAATTTTTGCCAGCCATATTGACCTCAATTTTCGATCTTTGGCAGTCTATGATACGATATATCCATACCCAGAGTACGTGGGAAAGGCTCCCAGCGTCTACACAGACTACAATCATCTTAAAAACTTTGTACAGGCCTTCCCGCCTTCAGACACGAATCCCAGAAAATGACGCGCTCCCACAGACCCTTAGTGTATGTATAGAATTAGAGATTTTCTGGGTTTTCTGGGGGGGGAGTAGTTATAGTTTTGGTTTGAGAGTTGAATGTTGGGGTTATGTCATGGGTAATAATGGCGTTTGGGTGTAGTATTCATTCCTCAAGCATAAGCATTACGCCCATGTCTCACGCTATACGAGTGTAAGGAGGACCGGTGAGCATATTGCACTATGCTCAGCGGTCTTCCGCAGCACATATAAAAGGCGTGAGCGAGAACACTCACTCGTCCATTTGCAACTTCAGACCAACATTAGGGGGTTCTGCTGGACGGCCTTCCTTACACTTCGCTGGTCGCTATATATGGCTTGTTCATTTGTGACCCACCCACACCACCCGGCTCTGGCTTCGCCCAGGCCTCAAGCGTCCGGCATTACGCCCATGTCTCATGCTATACGAGTGTAAGGAGGACCGGTGAGCATATAACACAAATCAACATCGTGGAGTGAACAAGACTATCTTATCCTCCTCGACTGCCTTTGACTACGCAACATAAGCAATCAGCAACTCTAGCGCTTTTATATGCAAGGTCAGTATGTAATAAAACAACAATTATTAATGAATTTGTGATTGAAAAAAAATCGACATATTACGTATTACTGAAACCTGGATGAAATCAAACGACCTACAAATTAAAAATGAGCTTTCACCGGAAGGATATATTTTTCAACATTTTCCTAGGGAAGGGAGAGGTGTTGGAGTTGGTTTTTTGCATAAAAAATCGCTTAAACTTGAGAAAATTTCTATGGACCACCAGATATTGTTGGACAGGCTTTTTAAGAGATTTGGGATCAGAGATACAGCTCTCAAGTGGTTTGAATCTTACTTGAGCGGAAGGCATTTTAATGTTGACATTGAAGGAACAGCTTCTAACTCTTACCCATTAAACTGTGGTGTTCCTCAAGGCTCAATTCTCGGTCCAATACTTTTGTAAAGGTCGTCAGACCTACCCCTAATTAGTTAATCAATCTGTCAATTTGTCATATGTAGATTTAGTTTACTTTAGTTGATTTAATTAGTAATTATGTCAGTGTTAGCTTCGTGATTCGTTGTTTCTATGTACTTAGCAATCCTAGTAATGCCATTACCTATGAGCACATGTGATTTTAGCGTTAGTGGTTAGTTGTGTTAGCTGTTAGCGTGTCGCTACTATACAAATGTTCAAGTTGCCTTTTAATACTGTTTCTACTGTGTACCTCGGTTAGTTAAAGGAAGAGTGGGCACAGATATGTAAGTACAATTTTACGTTTTATCTAGTACATTTATAGTTCTTTTTGTCGTGTTTTTGCGCTAGTCTTAGTTTGCTGTTTTACTTCACGTGTGGTTACGCCCTAATTGGGTTTATAGGACGCTTTTACGCACTTTTCTGTAAGATTTATGCATCACAGTTTACACCATTATATGTCACGCCAAATATTGTACAATTTCAGTCTATTGTTAGCGCTTGTACATTTAAATTGGCCTTTAGTGTTTCGTAACCACTTATCACGTGCACGCTAGGGCAATTATCTTAGCCTTGTCTTGTTGTTTGCATGTCTTTATATATACATTTTAAACTAGTATATTTAGTTAACTACGCTTTATAACGAATTGTTTTAAGCAATATCTTTGATTTGCATTTATGCTTGTAATCATTGAAACTGATTGTATCTTTGAAACTATGATCGGAATGCACATGTTACATGATTGTTTAGATTACTCTATTACATTGTATTTCAGTTTACGTTCGTTTGTCAAATAAAAGTGACCTTCGTTGGCAATTCGATCAGTATAAATATATGTCCACAACCCACACACTTCGCCGCAACACGTCTTTCGATATAACTCACATATCCATTGACAGTCGCTCGCGAACCGTAACAGTAAAATATCTGCCAAACTGGTTTTCCATGAACTGACAAACTAACTCGACGAAACATGAGCATTCTGACAACGCCCGACGACATCTACCGTGACCATGACCTTATCGACAAAGACAGAGCGTCAATACATTCATTTTCCGCAGCGACAAATAACTTACGACCGCCTACCAATACAAGAACCGCACGAAGACAAAACCTCACTGAAAGAGGACGACAGTTCGCGATTAATCTGAAATCGGACCAAAGAAATTTAGCCTATAGGAAACTGAAAACTCAAATCCAGAAAGTACTGTCGTTGCGGGACACTGATGTGGAAATAGTAACACTTGAAGCCGAAGGAGACGCTTTGGATCGACTCAAGGAAGAACTAAATGACATCCAAGGCGAATACGACGACCTGATAAAGACCGAGGAAGACAGAGAATCTTCGTACAGATGGTTTGATGTTCGCGACCGAGAATATATAGAATGCCGTATGAAAATATGTGAACAATTGCAGGCGATGGAGAGACAAAGCCAGTCGTCTGAAAGATCGAGCCGCCGTTCTGACAGATCATCTAAGGTGTCGAAAACACATACGCAGTCGTCGAAAAAATCCAAAGCTAGCTCACGATCGTCCAACCATTTTTCTAACGCGCTGATCGACGCTACAACAAAGAAAGCCAAACTGAAGGCCGAGTTGGAGTGTCTGGAAAAGGAAGGCGAACAACGACGACTAGAATTACAAAGACGTTTAGCCATCGCAGACGCAGAGCAGAAGGCGATAAAGCGATTAGTAGATACGAGCAGCCAAGTAGCTGCGAACGAGGTGTCAAATGGAAAAGACGTGAAACCAAAACAAGAACCCATAAAGAACGAGAGTAAATTCAAAGATGTTGAGACAAAACTTGATCCCGGCTTTTCACCCTTCGTTCCTAAAGACGAGAATAAACAAGAGCAACACTCATCGACCCACAGTACTCACCAAAATCCACCGTCCGATATTCATTTCGCCATTAATCAAATGATCGCGCTACAAGCTAAGCAAGCGGAACTGAGCTCACAGATGATGTACCAGCAAAAAATCAGTCAACTGCCCGTAAAAGAACCACCAACGTTCTATGGAGAACCGTTCGAATATCCCGCGTTCACGACAGCGTTCGACACGATAATATCAGCAAACGTTCCCTCCGATAGAGATCGACTGTACTTCCTCGACAAGTACACCAAAGGAAAGGCGAACAACGTAGTGAAGGGCTTCCTTGCCATGAACTCTGACACTGCCTACAAAGAAGCACGTGAACTTCTCGACAGACGATTCGGGAATCCAATCCATGTAGCCGAAGCCTACAAGGCCCGCCTCAGAAACTGGCCGGAGATCAAAGATCAAGATAGCAGTGGTATACAGGACTTTGCGGACTTTCTAGTAAAATGCGCAGAAGCAATGAAGACGATGCAAAGCACGGACGACCTTGACTCGACGCAAGTTCTTCTAAAGGCCAGTGTTAAACTTCCATCCTACTCCGGCGTTAAGTGGTGCAAGTATGCTCACGACATTCAAGCACGATCCAAGAAAGTTAAATTCTCTGACTTTGTCAAATTCGTCAAAGAAGAAGCTGACCTCGCGAACGACCCGATATTTTCACCTGAAGCCTTGAAACGAGAAAGAAGGAAAGCGGACTCGGGAAAGGAGAGAAGATTTAACCACAACACAGACCGCAACAAAGGCAATCATAGTGCTAGTCAAGTCTTCGCAACAACGACCACCCCTATTCAACACAACGCAATCAGCAATTGGCCGAGAAACAGCCACGACCACGACCCTGTCAATTATGCGATGGTCAACATAGTCTTGATAAATGTGACAGATTTATCAAGTCTCCAGTAGAAAAGCGCAACGAAATAGTTTTTTCGAAACGTCTTTGCTTCGGTTGTTTGATCCCAGGTCACGTGTCCTCTGCATGTAGATCAAAGCCTAGCTGTAACGAGTGCGGAAAGCGTCATCATACTCTATTGCACGGTGCAAGACCAATGACAAGATCGACGACCCCGCAAACTACTGCCAACACTCAAACAAACGACGCAAAGATTCCTCAGGAAGAAACGCGCACAGCAAATTCAAATGCAACAAGTGTTACACTCAGTTCGAACTGTGAAAGCAATACTACCAACAGCAAGATAGTGCCAGTGCTATTGCGTCACAGTGACAACCCCGAAAGGGAAATCAAAGTTTACGCCCTACTAGACGATGCAAGCGACACAACGTTCATATCAGAGAAAGTAAAACAAGATCTAGGCATCGTGGGTACACCAACAAAGCTGAGCCTCAACACTATGCTAGGCCGTGAAGAGATTTCAGTCGACAGAATTGAAGGACTGCAAGTACAACGTCTAGACAAAAGAGCGCAAGTCGACCTTCCGAAGACGTATGCAAGACCTAGCATACCTTGCAGACGAGACCAGATACCAACTCCTAAAACCGCAGAGAAATGGCCACACTTGCAGAAAATAAAGAGTAAGATAATCGAATACGACGAAAACCTTGATGTGGGTCTACTGATTAGCTGTAACTGCCCCAAAGCGCTAAAGCCTAAAGAAGTCATCTTAGGAAAAAGTGAAGATCCTTACGCAGTGAGAACTTTGTTAGGATGGAGCATTGTCGGACCAGTCATAGCATTAGACTTACATCAAGATACTGACGAAACCGCCGCCATCTCTCATTGTATTGTCGCACAAGAAGTCGTACCAGACACCAAGGACAGTCGGACTACTCAGAACTACTCAGCCGAAGACAGAAAATTCCTACCCATAGCAAAAGAAGGTATTCGTCAGCGTGAAGACGGACACTACGAGCTTCCTCTCCCGTTAAAGGATGAATGCAGCCTACCCTTCAATCGTACTGCAGCACTTTGTCGACTAAGTTACCTCAAGAAAAGATTCGATTCTCCTAAATATCAGCGATATAAAGAAGACTACATCGACTTTATTCGCAAGGTTATCGACAGTGGTTTCGCGGAAAGGGTCCCGAACAGCACCAACAAGTAGTCACAGAATGAGAGTACTGGGCCACTTTTATTCCATTTTCCTCTCATCCCATTTTCCCGTCCCGTCCCATTTTTCTATCTCTGTCCTTCTCGCTCCGTCCCAAGCCATTTTAGCCTCGCCGCGCTGCTAGCAGGGGAGGGGTGCTGCGGGTGACCGTTTTTCGATCATGATTTTATTGTTGGTGGTTTTATTATCTTAATAATATCCAACTGCGAGCACTAAATCTTTGATCACGCACAGTTTAATCTGATATTTTCTTTATTTAGGTTCTTCCAATTTTGAAGAGTTTCTATCATAGTCAAAGTATCGTATTTTAATAGAATTGAAAGAAGAAGAATTTTTATCTTTTTTTTTTCGTTTTTGAAAAAGAACTTCACTCTCTTTGGGATTTGAACCCGTACCCCTCCCCGCATGGGAGTCGAACGACCTGCACGCTGTGCTACCACTCAAAATATTATCACTAGAAGTTGTACTTGAATATATAAAGCAGGTACGCTTATTGTAACGTGAAGACTACGGTCGTTTAGCTTACCAGGATAAACCGGCTATTAAATTATGATCTGATAACTAGTAAATGCAACAAACAGAGTAGTAGTTTACGATCTTTATTTCAATGACAAAATAGAAATACAGGAATTATAAATTGCAGTGGTTGTTCTTATAATTTCTCCCATCCTGGTAGAGATTTTGCAATAGCTCTAAGTCTTTCAGAACGTCTTGGAGGTCCTACTACATCTGGATATTTTCCTGTTCTACATCACTGTTATCTTCTCTAATGTTCCCAGGAGCAATTAACTTTAATTTTTTTGACTTCAAAGACAGTCGATGCAATGACCCGCAATTATTGCAAGTATAAAATAGTTTCTTTGTATTTAGTGGACTTGCCCTGAATACATTTGTGCAAATGTTACACTCGAGAAGTCCACCTAGATGACTTAAATATCCTTCATGCCAAAAACAATTTGGGCATTCAGCCACTAGCGTTTTCGAAAAATTTCCAGCATCTTCACACACATGACATTCTTGTTCTTCCTCTTCGTCATCATCATCAGCAGATTCATTTACACTGGTAATTGGGTAGTAACTTTTTCCATATTCTCTGTGGTCGTCATTTTTTTCTATCTCATCGCTATTTGAATCACTTTCTACTTCAGTGCTGCTATCATCACTGACCTCATGTTCTGGTTGCTTAGCAGCAAGATCAACCAATAATTTTTGATTTCCAATGAGCTTTTTATCGATACCTAGTTCAATCAATCCATTGGTGAATGTTCTTAGACCTCTTGGTGGTCTCACATCTGGGTTGTAAGGTAATAATGCATACTCAAGGAGCTCGTTGATTCTTGTAACTGGGATTCTTCATTGATGATATGTCATCTCTCCATGAGAGTTCCAATAAAGAATATCTTTTGAGGTCGCCATACTATGGAGCAAATCCAAAGCACTCTCCTTTGGTATACTTTGAGAAAGCTCTCCTGCTTTTTGGCTTATTTCATCATTACCTTCAAAATTCTCTTCATCCTCAATTTCTGAGGAATCTTCATGTTCTAGCTCTTCGTGTTTCCGCTTCATCCTGACTCCACAATTGAATATCCTCAAATGAACCTTGGATGACAGCAAAATCTTATTTATATCAATAGAGGGGCAAGCGATCCCATCAGAGGTAATACTACATCCTGCAAAAAGGCACCTCCTTTCTGCGTTAAAACTCGTTTCTTGGTTAAGAATGGTGTTGATGGGCTGGCTAGCTGTCTAATATCTTTAGCATGAGGATGTAAGTATCCTTTCTGAGAAAATGAGAGTGGAATAATTCCTTTTAACAGATTGTGGCAGACTTCAGAAATAGCATGTACCTGTTTAGGAGTAGCTGACGCAAGTAAGAAATTTCGTTGATTCTCGGGACAATGGCATAAAAGATGCAAATATCCAAAGTTGTCTGCAATCAAGGGATTCATGTTCATTCTCTTTTCTTTAACAAGAAATGATTAGATTTCAACGTTGGTTGCAATATTTATAGTATTATAATAAATAATTGGAAAATGAGAAAAATATCCCATGACCCCGACGCGACTCGAACGCATAACCTTCTGATCTGGAGTCAGATGTGCTACCATTGCACCACAGGGTCAACTTACAACATTCGAGGTAAGGTAAAGCTTTTTTATAGTAGATTAAAAAAAATAATCAGTTTATGATTAAAATGAAAGTATCTAAGCTAGACGATACCCTGACGAGCCGAGCCGAGCCAAGCCGAGCCTTGGCTCATATAATACACCAATAGCCGATAGCCGATAGACAACAATAAAGCTTAAACATTTGCACGTATTGTTTTTCTCTCATTGCTATCAAGTCACGACATGGGACGGAGCTGTCCTGTGTGCCATAAAGTGGTACAAAATCTATCAAGCCATCTAATACGAGTGCACAAGATTGATGGTCCAGAGCGAACAATACTTCATCGACAAGAAAAGAGCATCACCTATCAACCAAGTGCAAATCAAATAACAATATTCATGGAAACTAATCAGTGTGGCCAGTTTCAAATGCTCCATCCCTTCACAGCTCTAGTAGCCGGCATGACAGGATCGGGAAAAACAGTCTGGGTGCAAAATCTACTTCATCATGCTTCTCAAGTCATTAGCCCTGCACCACAAAGAATAATATGGAGCTATTCACAATGGCAGCCCGCTTATGATCAAATGATCAAGACTATACCTGGGATAGAGTTTGTTAAAGGTATCCCGCATGATCTTGACAAGGGCTGGTACTTTGACCCACGTGTCAATAATCTTATTGTTATTGATGATCAAATGGCCGAAACTTCCAACGACAAACGAATTTTGGACTTATTTACCAAAGGCTCTCACCATCGAAATCTCAGCGTTATTTTTATAGTTCAAAATATTTATTTTCAAGGAAGAATCATGCGCACTTTAAGTCTAAATGCAGCTTATCTTGTTTTGTTCAAAAATCCAAGAGATAAACTTCAGATGATTACCTTGGGAAAACAAATGTACCCTGGAAAAACAGAGCAGTTTATCCAGAAATACGAAATGGCTGTTCGAAGGCCTCACGGATACCTTTTCGTCGATCTAAAACCTAACACTGCTGAGGAATGTAGACTGAGAACAAACATACTTCCAAGCGATAATATCTCAAATGATAACCAAGTTCTACAATATGGTGGACAATCACAAAATAATGTGGAATCTATTGAGAAATACTTCCAACGTGCAAGTTACATGCAGACACCTGTTTTGAGAGCAATGCAAGAGCTAGAGGAAGAGATGGCAAATATTTTAACAGAAAAAAGTATTCCCGCAGATGTAAAACTTAAAAGGTACTCACAGTTTTACAACAGATTCCTTAACCTTGATCAACAGTTGCACCTGGGTGATTTCTCACATAGAAATGGTCTGGACATGGACCCGCATTCATTACAAACAAGTGAGCCTATCACCGACAGTTACGAATCTACCCCAGAGAATGTTCCTTCAACAAGTCTCATTTGTAGTGATAGTGGTATCGAAACAGGATCAAAAACTGTAACACCTTCATTCATGGAGAGGCTTGCTTCTAAAGTGTGGTCTCCCGTTCGACTTCGTAATACACAAGTCTCGTCTACTCCACTAGTTCAATGTAATAATGCTCCCAGCACTATTATTGAAGAACCATCGACTCCTTTGACCTCCCCTTTTCAAACGGAGGCTTCTTCTAAAGATTTTTATCTTACTCCGAAAACAAGAAGAGAAAAGAAACCTCTGAAGTGGATTAATTATAAAGATGCAGGAAAATATCCAGATGTAGTAGGACCTCCAAGACGCAAAATCTGCAAAATCTCTACCAGGATGGGAGAAATTATAAGAACAACCACTGCAATTTATAATTCCTGTATTTCTATTTTGTCATTGAAATAAAGATCGTAAACTACTACTCTGTTTGTTGCATTTACTAGTTATCAGATCATAATTTAATAGCCGGTTTATCCTGGTAAGCTAAACGACCGTAGTCTTCACGTTACAATAAGCGTACCTGCTTTATATATTCAAATACAACTTCTAGTGATAATATTTTGAGTGGTAGCACAGCGTGCAGGGCGTTCGACTCCCATGCGGGGAGGGGTACGGGTTCAAATCCCAAAGAGAGTGAAGTTCTTTTTCAAAAACGAAAAAAAAAAGATAAAAATTCTTCTTCTTTCAATTCTATTAAAATACGATACTTTGACTATGATAGAAACTCTTCAAAATTGGAAGAACCTAAATAAAGAAAATATCAGATTAAACTGTGCGTGATCAAAGATTTAGTGCTCGCAGTTGGATATTATTAAGATAATAAAACCACCAACAATAAAATCATGATCGAAAAACGGTCACCCGCAGCACCCCTCCCCTGCTAGCAGCGCGGCGAGGCTAAAATGGCTTGGGACGGAGCGAGAAGGACAGGGATAGAAAAATGGGACGGGACGGGAAAATGGGATGAGAGGAAAATGGAATAAAAGTGGCCCAGTACTCTCATTCTGTTACTACTCCAACAAGGTAGACAAAGTGTGGTACATACCTCATCACGCAGTATATCATCCAAAGAAACCTAACAAGATCCGCGTAGTATTTGACTGTGCCGCTGAGTATGAAAACGACTCAATCAACAAGCATCTTCTGCAGGTCCCTGACCTGACCAACAACCTGATCGGTGTATTATGTAGATTTCGTCAGGAGCAAGTCGCGTTCATGTGTGATATTGAAGATTTTTTTGATGACTTTTAAAATTTTAAATGATTGTTCTCCTCCATATCTTTCTGAACTCATTCAGTCCTATGTACCTTCTCGCAATTTGAGGTCTTCCAATAAAAACCTTCTCACCAAAAACTCTTATAAACTGAGCCATTATGGTAAAAGAGCCTTCTCTTATCCTGCTCCAGAGTTGTGGAATTCTCTTCCAACTGATATTAGAAGTAGTAAATCAATAACTAGTTTTAAACAAATCTGAAAACCTGGCTTTTCAACAAAACTTTTAAAAAATCATGATTAATTAATATATACATTTCTTAATTGAAGTTTTCATGCACATTTTGAGTACTTTTGAATTTTAACAGTTTAAGAAAACACATAAACAGATTTTTAGCATACTGATTTTTATATTATTAAAATTGATAACGCATTGATATCTTTTTTTTTCGTCTAAGTTAAATTTACTCTTTATGTAAAGCGTTGTTGAACCTTGTGAAATTGACGCTGTATAAAAAACACATTATTATATTATTATTATTATTATTATTATTATTATTATTATTATTATGCAGACTGCTATCGCGAAAAGACCTCTGAGCAAATCTTCAAACAACATGAAAACGAGAAGAAGAGGAAGTATGCCACTAGAGTGTTAGAAATTGAACAAGGATCGTTTACACCGCTGATCTTTAGTACAACTGGAGGAATGGGACCCGAATGCATGATGTACCATAAACGCTTAGCAGAGTTAATATCCACTAAGAAAGGAGAAACATATTCAACGACGATGACCTGGATTAGATCCAAAGTCTCCTTTGCTCTTTTAAGATGCTCTCTCGTATGCCTTAGAGGAACTAGAGTTAAAAGGAGGACATTTGAAACTTTGAACACTGATTTTACTATTGACAATTTTATATCAAATGTAGCTTAAATCTTTTTGTACATATATATATATATATTTGTTATATATTTTTTTATTTTTGATTTATTTATTTTTTCTTTCTCTTAGTACTATTATATATCCATTGTTTTTTTTTAAGAATTAATTATCATTTCTGCATTTATATTTATAGATATAGAGTATATTATATAACGAACATTTTTTATCTAAATGAACATTAGTCCTACAATCATGTAACTTGTATATAAGATTTTTAGCCTTTTCAAATGTAAAATATTATTATTGTTGTTGTTATTAAAGTTATTATTATTTTTTAAAAAAAAAAAAAAAAAAAAAAAAAAAAAAAAAAAAAAAAATTATTATTATTATTATTATTATTATTATTATTATTATTATTATTGTTTCCATTTAACTGGTCTTTGATGTGTGCACTTCTCTTCGTGAAAATGGCATTCGTGAATGAAAAACTTTCCACTGTGGCAAATAATCTCAAACTATGTCACAAAACTGATATTGATTGGTCATTGATACCACGTCCTCTTCTCAAGGTAAAAATGTTTTTTCATCATGTGTCGTTTGTTAGCAAAATGCACCAAGCAACGTGAAATCTCCATTCTTGTAACACTTTTATCCTTTTGCACTGGTCATTCAACGCTGCATGTGTACGAAGGGTTGTCAGAGCCCATCATTTTTTGGATTGCCAACATTTTATCTACAGGTATGTAAAATGCTATTTTGTAATACTCATTCTTATACTCAGAGCACGTGGGGGAATTAACGAGGACTCAGTGTACGAGATATATTGTGCCACTGAGCAGTCGTCTGAGCATGGGTTTTACAATTA
Organism: Diadumene lineata; assembly: GCA_918843875.1. Taxonomy (NCBI): domain Eukaryota; kingdom Metazoa; phylum Cnidaria; class Anthozoa; order Actiniaria; family Diadumenidae; genus Diadumene; species Diadumene lineata. The sequence goes on along the minus strand of OU974075.1, from coordinate 3,442,428 downwards.
ATCATCACCAGACCACCACGTTGTACCTTTTTACAAAATAGCGGACGACCATATCGATATGGATAAAAATAAATATTTCCTTGTAAAGGACAAAGCTAACAAAGAACGTAGAAAAAACATGGGGTTAGATAGAACAGTATAGCAAAGCACTGATACAAGCGATGTAACACTAAACAAGTCGTTGTGAATTTAACGAAATCAATTTCAATAATGACAAAGTTTAACTTCTTTATAATACCAAAACACTCCAATTTCGCATGCTGCTTTCGGCGCTAAATAGTTCTCGCCCTAATCTATCCACTTTCAACCCGTTCGCTACAAGGGTCAACGTTTTATTATCTCCATGTAAATGCTTGCCAAAATTCTCTCTGTTTGAAGAGTAGCCCGAGACAACTTTTATTTATATAAACGTGCCTTAAAATAACCCATATGTTTAGATTGTATTATAATGTACAAAGATCATTGAATTCATTTTTTTATAGGAAGATGCAAGAGTGCTCTGCACAATTTTATGATAGGCATATTAGAAAAAAACAGCAAGTACAAAGAAGGGGAGAGGATATCAATCCCATGATACTTCCTCATTGTACATGGGATAAATTTGGTGAATTGATGGCCTCAAGTGGTGGGATATCGTTGGGGCTGTTGGATGAATTGTTGTCATTCTTCTTGTCCATGAACATGTATTCATCGAACAAAAACCAGGTCAGCGATACCAAACAGTATCAAGACTTCTTAAGTCTTCATACAGGGAAACCCCAAAAAAAAACAGGGTTACTCATAAGTATATCTTAAAGTCCTTTTTCAAGAATGAAGTGTATTAGATTTAGACAATGAATTGTCAGCATTGTCTGTGCCAATGTATAGTCAATAATCATATTTTGATGAGGTGGTGAATGTGGTGTTAATTGCAGACCTGATAATCTTTTGATGGATAACTGCCATATTTATATATATACATATATTTTTTTAATTACTGGAAATGCCAACTTCAACATAGAAAGGACTTCGTTTTCATTACCCAACCTCATTCAGCGATACCGATAGTCCAGGACATCGCCAACAACGTGAAAGGGTTCACATCACGAATACTGTGCATGCTTGCAAAGCCAATGTACTGTAAATACGAAGACAGCAAGCTCTCACCAGAAGAAACCCAGGATATGAGAATCGTTCCAAAAAAATTGGATAACTCCATTATTTGAAATACTTTAAAAAAATTATTTACAAGTAAGCAACCTAACATTAAGTCCATGTCAATGCAATCAGCCATTAACAGTAACCTTTTCAAGACTCTTGACCATTTCCTACCTTACTTGTTTAATTTTATGATGTCTTAGTGTTCATGTTACTGCTGAGGGCGGCGTTAATTCGGAGGCAGCATCTATTCTAGTCAATATGGTAATTTATCAATTTTTTTTAGAGCTGCATGGTTACACAGTGTTCCAGTATCAACTTTTCCTCTATTTATGATATAATAAAGAATTATTTATTTTCAGTTGATGTTCTCGCAACACTATACATACATGGAGAGAAAACATTCAGAACATGCAGAAGAACGTTTTGCTAAAGTACATGACTCATGGGAGTTCGAAATATGCGAAAAGTATGAACAACATCCTACAATAGAAGGTAAATATACATTTATTTACTAAATCTTTGCCACATTATAGTTATTGCCTCATCCTTCATAACTTCAATTCAATTTCATGTTATTTTTGGTAATGTATAAATGAACAAAAATGGTATTCATTGTCAACACTTATTACCTAATAGTCACAGTAATAAAAGGTGACCTTGAAAAATACCTTTTTAAATAACATTTTTGCATATTCATTAGGAAGACATTATCAAAACAAAGCAATATTTCTTGAAATGTCAACAAATTGTGTGTTTATATAAATGTATGCTAACTAACATTTACCAGTGATAAATTCAATATTATTGCAGGAATAGTGAAATGATGCGGAAAAAAAATAAAATAAAAATTATGCAGAATTTTTGACAAAATTATGCAAGAAAAAATTGATTATGCGGGAAAATATGTTGATTATGCGGAAAAACTGCACAATATTTCAAAACATTATGCAATATTACACAAAATTGTATAAAAACCATTTTATGAGCATTTTAAGTTTATAATCTTTTCTTAAGTCAAATGAAAACATGAAAAACATAATGATTTATTAATAATAGAAATCTTAAAAGTCGATCGAAATGGAAGTCAAGAATTAAATGGTTGGGTGATATTGAGAAGCTTAAAACTTTCTTTGCTGAAGTGTTTGTACTGAACGAGCCTTTTCCTTTATGGAAAATTTTGGTGGCTACTTTCGCATGAAGACAAGTTCGCTGATTCTGACATTTTTTACCTCCACTAAAACCTTACAGATACAAGGTCAGAAATCAAGGAAAGTAAAATCAAAAATTCCCAATGTTATTAATGAATCAGCTAAACTAGAAAACGATGACGAAAGATGATAAAAGCGATTGCGAAATCGATAACAGTGAGTCATGTTTGACATCTCAAGAAAACTCCGACGATTTATCTCATTCAACAAAGGTATGCAAATGCTATGGTAAAATTGACAAAATAGTGTCTACTTTCGACTATAAGATTGAAGACCTTGAAGATAGATTGACAAATTTTAACAAACAACAGATATACGAAATGATGAACTTATCTACGCATGATGCACACTCTTTAAAAGATGAAAACACAGTGTTAAAGGCTAAAGTCGCCTCTCTCGAATAAAAATGACACCGAGTAACAGAAGAAAAAAGAGCACTGATGACAAGTTTACGTTTATTGAACAGTACAGCAAAATTTGACGAAGCCGACGAAGTTATAATAACAAACATGCAACCAAAAACAAATCAAAACAACCACAAATTTTCATAAAAACCAATCAGCTCAATTCTCCAGAGGATCCTCCACAATTCTACAAGACAAAGCCAAGGACGATAGAACTAAGCAGAACAAAAATGGTAGTTCTGACTAACAAACCAAGAAACCAAACGAACCATAAGCGACCAACACTAGAGATAAGAGAAAGGTCTTTATAGTCGGTGACTCGATTCTTAAACATCTAAATGGCCGAAAGATGAGTAAGAACAGCGACGTCAAGATATGGTCAATTCCTGGTTGCAAGTCGGATGATATGCGTCATCACATTCAACCCATACTGAACAGAAATCCAGCAGAGGTCATCATTCATGTAGGAACCAACAGCCTCGGCTCCACAAGGTCAGCTGAAGAATGCGCCGAGAAGAAATAGCCCATGTTGTATCATTTGTCAACTCTCAAACAACACAAGCAACCATTTCATGCATCCTACCCAGAGCTCATAGAGTTGATCTCAACAACAAGCTTGAATCAGTTAATGAAGTCCTTGAGGAGATCTGCGGGAGAAACAAATGGAAATTCATCAAGCATGACAGTATATATGGCAGCGAACACTTGAATAGGAGTAAGCTCCATCTGAACGTAAAAGGTACGAGGCAATTAGCAAGTAATTTTATTAATTACTTTAAAAATAATTAGGATATTGCTGTTGGGGAAATTGACTTAAATGTGCAAATAAGGCATAATGCCTCTCCCAGTGGTAATAGTTTTATAAATAATACGAACCTGGGTAGGGGCTTTACTATGGCATCTTTAAACATTAACAGCCTTCTAGCGCATATTGACGAACTAAGAGTCCTTGCGCAAGACTCCAATTTTAACGTAATTGCAATTAATGAAACTAAATTAGATTCTTCCGTCTCCAATAATGATATTTATATCCCTGGGTATGAAGTTGTACGTAGAGATCGCACTAACAATGGGAGAAATGGAGGGAGAGTATGCATATACATTCCATCCAACCATAATTATCGGTTACGGAACGATCTAATTAATAACGACTTGGAACTAATTACGATAGAAATTAATAGGTTACGCTCAAAATCATTTCTCATAAGCACTTGGTACCGGCCACCAAATTCATCTGTTGAATTACTACACACATTTGAAAATGTCGTTGAGTTAATCGATGCTACAGATCTCGATTTCTACCTCTTGGGAGATATAAACTGAGATCTGTTAGACCCTGATAGATTACGTCCAGCTTCAACGCTTTTGTGTAGCATTTTTAACACATACGGTCTCTATCAACTGATAGAAGAGCCAACTCGTATAACCCGAGATACAAAAACTCTCATAGATTTGTGAGTAACAAATACAAATGAACGCACAACTAAGTCAGGTGTTCTTCATATTGGTATAAGTGACCACTCAATGATTTACATGACGCGTAAACAACGCGCAGGACGGCTTTCACGTCCAAAGATTTGTAACGTTAGAAATTTCAAAAACTTTAACAAAGAAATATTTCTAAAGGATATAATATCAATAAATTGGGATGATATCAATACGAAGGACAACCTTAATGACATGTGGAAATTCTTTAAAGACATGCTCATGCAATGCCTAGATAAACATGCACCAGTTAACAATAAGTGAGTCAGTGCTAATAAAGGTGCACCCACAAAATGCGTGAGCGTGACTCCTTAAAGAAAAAAGCCAACAGCAGTAGCGATATTGCTGTTTGGTTGAATTACAAAAAAGTGCGTAAACTATTACTAGTATTGAGTACAAAACTATTACTGAAAGCAATTACGTACAACTTTTGCTACTCGAGTTCATAATGAACTTAACTTAACTTGCTCAGTAGCAGCATCATGAATCTAATTGAGCTAACAAATTATTTAACGGATGAATGCTTGGTGGTTGTCGTATTAAGAGAATTAGCAAACTTTCATCTCAGGGATTTCAGACGTGAAGCTTCTGAACAGATAAAAGATTTGCTCAAGCTTAGCGATTTCAGTTTCCTTGTAGAAGGTGTACCGCTTACTCGAAGGCATTGGTACCCCTTGTTTCATGTCTTGTTAGAACCCAATCAACTAGTTCAAATAATGCAAAGTGGATCCTGCACTTACAGCGAAATCAAGAACCAATTCTAGCAACGAATGAAACCGTTCAACAAGACGATAGTGATGTTTACAATGAGTGGGACGGCAACATCAGTGAAAGATACGAATCAACTGAAGACGTCAATGATAACAACACTCATAATTTGCAAGATACTGGTAACACATCGAAGGACAGTTGGAACTCCTCAGATGAAGGTGATGCAGATGAAGGCAGGCGACTAAGATAGACAACTGAAAAAAAAGCACAAGAGTCTAACCAGAGAAAAATGCATATTTTCACCGACATTGAAATCGGAAGCGCCAAAGAATTAGAGAAAAAAATACGAAAATGGCCGAACGAGGAGGTAAAAATGCTGTGTGGAGATAGTAGACACTGTGACGAAATTAATATTTATTCCTTAGCTTTTCGTATTTGCATATTTTTGTTCAAGTAAGTCTTGTTATATTTTGCTTTCTTTTACCCATTCACGGAATGTTCTTTAGGAAAAATACTATTAATGATCGTTAAAGTAATTTTAGGAATTAATAAGTTTCAAGTTTATTTAGTTATATAACCCTAGTGTACTTATACAATGTCTTTATATCATGTAAATGAAATGTATTCATTTATCTGTTACGCCCAACGCGGCTCGACGGCTCAGAGAAGAACTAGAAGTAAGATCAGAGAAGACGCTTCGCCGAACGACAACCAAAAAGAAAGACAAAGTGATTAGGAGCAGGCTCACTCAAGAGTCCCTCTACTGAATATTAGAAGTTTTTAGAGTTCAACAACCAAACAGTACAGAGGCCCGTAGCTTACTTGAGGTTGAAAGTTGTTCTGAGAGTCAACGACTAAACAGTACAGAGCTGAGGCCCGTAGCATACCCGACGTTGAAAGTTGTTGAAAGTTCAAAGACTAAAAGGTACAAAGGTCCGTCTTAACCGAGGCTGGAAGACTGTGTACGACATTTATCTGAAAAGTCCCAAAGCTAGCAAAGAGAGCCCTAAGAACATTCATATTGAACTGTTATTGTAAGTTAAATAATAGACATTATCATAATCTAGTAGATAATATTAGTTCTTTAATGACCGTAATATTCAAGATAAAAATAGTAATACACTTTAGATTAAATGAATGAATATTTATTTCACATATACTGTTGTTTGTTTTCTTTGTTGGGAAGATTTGGGGTCGAATTTTGGGGTCGAGGTGAAGGGGCCTGGGATCGGTCACGTGACAGACACCAACACTTAAATACATCCGAACTTGACAAGCTTCTTCACCACCGATGGCGTGTATACAAAGGTAAGCTTCTGGAAAAAGAGCTGGAATCGATAGGCCAGCTATGCACACCATCTTCTTCCGGGATGAAAAAGGACACCCTCGACAATAACCGAGAAAAAGTGAGAAAGTATCGGGAGAAATTGTAGTGTATGGAAGGGATGTTGGAAAATGAAAAGAAAATAGTAAAGAGAGTTGGAGACAAGAAAAGTTTTGAAAAGCTGGAAAGCGACATTGCGTTCTACAGGCAAAAGCTCCGTAAGGCGCAAGACGCATTGCGCAAATGTATGGAGAAATTTAAAAAAACACTTGTAACATTTGACCAACCCTTCGAAGATTGTGGTTTTTTTTTATAGCCCCTCTGGATTTCATAATTTCACATACTATACCCTCAGGAATTTTAGCCTCCATAGACTCCTGGATTTCTGAGGGAAATGCCCCTATAGACCACTGGATTTATGGGGAAATGTCCCTCCCCTCCCCATAGGATAATAGGATAATAATAGGCATCCCTATCCATTGGATTCCAGTGGTCTTCCATAGTGGGTCCATGGATAAAAACTGGAATGGCCCTGTTATGGTCTTCCTGTGTAATGTGCGTGCGCATTGTCACGTGCATGGCTAAGTCAGTAAAAAGTGTGAATTTACACCAGCTCGTTATGTCCAGTTATTTGTATTCATTGAACTTAAATACATGACAAATTGGCGACGAGGACGGGATACAAAGGATTTCATACTACACTAGAAGTAAGAAGACATCCTAATTGATAACTGGAACAAGAAATGGCCGACGAAACACTGAGACTAACACACACTGGCAAGGCTCAAAAGTTTGTCGTCGGAGCAGATTTCGAAGGGTACGCCGAACAGTTAGATTTTTTCTTCGTGGCTAATGGTATTAACGACGCCAAACAGAAGAAAGCGGTGTTACTGACTAGCCTCCCACGCGAAACGTATCAATTGGCGAAGGATTTAGTGGCCCCGAGCACGCTAAAAGATGATACCGTCACGTTTGACACGGTCGTCGAAAGACTGCAAAGGCAGCTCAAGCCGCAAAAATCAGCACTGGTAGACAGGTATGAATTTGATAATCGCTCAAGAAACCCTGGAGAAACGGTAAGCGACTATGTTGCAGTGTTAAAACATTTAGCTACGGAATGCAAGTTTAGTGAGACAGTTCGTTTGGAGAGATTAAGATATCAATTGGTGTCTGGGATTCGTGATAGGAAAATGCTGACTGACCTATTAAAAATGACGCTCGACGAACTGACATTTGATGCAGCCGTAGCTAAGTGTGTTGCTCTTGAACGATCCTATAACGATGTTGAGTTAATGCAAGGGCGAAAGGAAGTAACTGAGTCTAACGCTATACACAAAATCGAAAACGTCTATGCACCCAAGCAACCTACACGAAAGCACGTAGATTCAAAGTAGAATAAGGCTCAGAAGGCACCGGAGCTGGCCAAGTGTTATCGTTGCCTAGGCGACCATGAACAAAGCAGTTGTCCTTTTAAGAAAGAAATGTCACTTTTGTAAAAAGAGGGGACATATCAAGCGCGCTTGTAAAGCCAGGCAGAGGGAAGAAAAAGGCCCCCAACCCAAAGTCAACCTAGTAGATGATAGTGATGATATTGAGATGGGTTATGATAGTGATGATTTGCTGGGTAGTCTGAGTGTAAATAAAGTGGGAAATAAAGAGAACATTAGAGACCTTTAGCATCACGTTTTTTCGACTAAACCGCTAACCGCTAACCTGAAAATGTCACGTGACTTACGCCTTGCCGGCAAGACTGCGGTTCGCCGTACGAGTTTTTACCTGAGGAAGAGCCTTTTGCGGTAAGTGAAACACGGGAGGGATTTTAGAGCATTTAAATTGCTCCATTTCACGTTTTTTTACACATGGTATTTTTATAAATGTGTAATAAATGTTTCCTTATTCTTTAAAGTTATTTAAAGTAAATATTTCGTTTGTTTTTGTTCACAACTTTGACCGACGATCGAAGAGAGAAAAACAAACATGGCGGAATGTTGTGTGTTTGTTCTTTTTTTACCTTTTTGGTGGGATTTCAGTAGATTTTTTGATATATTGCAGTATTTCTTCTCAATAAATGGTGTTTTTTATCTATTTTAGATTAGAAAAATGCCTTTTCGATGGCCGGATATATGGCAGGATAGTCAGTTAGCCAAAGAAGTGGCTGCCAATCGCCCATCCACACCGGCTGAATGGGAAAAAGTTGGTCAATCGTTGAGCATATTATTTAGCAAAGAAGGGAATTCTGTAGAAGTGTCTGGTCGTGGATGCCGAGAACACCTAGACAGACTACTAGCAAAATATGAAGCAGAAGACAAAAAGTCATTAAGAAGGTAATTTAACTTATTTTTGATTTTTTTTAACAAAATTAAGGTTTTGATAGTTGAAGCACATTTCACTAACCTCAACTCATACAGACTTGTTTGTAATGTCATAATGTGTTTTCAATGGCTCAAAAGCTTGAGTTAAAACAAAATTGAATTTGAGGTGTGATTACTTTGAAAAGGTTGAGTTCAATCAAATCTGCACTAAATGAGTTCAATTAGTTGATGTAATTTAATTACATCGATAGGTTCTTAGTTGGAATACTTGCACTCTTACAGAGAACAAATATTGAAAGGGTGAAAAATTTGCACTATGTAGTTCTAAATAGCACTAATTGAACAATAGAATTAGCATAATTTGGCTCTAATTACGACTATTATACACACTTCTAGTGTTTACAAGTACTCTACTTAATAATTTATATCGAAATTACATTATAATTTGATTTTTCAGATCTGGGAGTGAAGAGCAATACACAGAACTGATGCAGCTTTTACATGATATTTCAACATATAGACGGGATATGGAAGAGAAAAAAATACAGGAAAAAAAGAGCAAGCAACAGAAAAAGATAGAGGATAAGGAAAAAGCACTAGAAATGAGAGCTGCAGCATTAAGTGGAATGTCAAGTAAGTACACTCAATTCCTCATTGTTAGTCTAATGACAGTTTTGATAAGCTTATATACTTATTTTGAAATAATAATATATATGTTACCGCATTTAAATGCTGCATTTATTTCTAAGCATTATTACAATTAGAGAATAGTAATTTATTAACAATTTTGCAAGCCACCTTGTCCCTTTTGAAAATTATTAATTATATCTTTTATTGTAAAAAATTAGTATATTACAATGAATGGCTCATTTTTCTAGAGAAAAAACGAGTAATTGATGAAAGTGATGAGAGCACTACTGAAGAAGAAGAGGATGATGATGCAGATCTCACAACAACTGATATCAATGGAAACAAAGGTTAGAGTATTCAAGCATGGCTGAACAATAAAAAGCGTGACTGTAGAATGTAAATTTAGAGAAAATACACAAATATTTGAGTATTAGGATTTCTGTAGCATCAAATACCACAAAAAATTGAACAAATTGACAAATATACATTATCATAGCTATGAAGATTGAAATATTTGTTCCTTTGGTCAGGCCATTAAAAGGTTCTTAGAATAGCCGAGTCTATGGAAGTAAATAGGTGGGACAACAGTAACTAAAATGGGCTCCATAGAGAAAATTCAAAAAGACAAAAATTGGAATTTACCAATTCTAAATCAAAGCAAGAGGAAAAGGAATTCAAGGCTGTGGACCCTTTGTTAAAGACACTCATGCATTTCAACTCATTATTTCAACTTAGTTATGATTTTTTGACACATTTATGAAAATAATACATTTTTAAATTAACATCTATGCTTTTTTTACACAGGAAAGAAAGTTAAGCCTAAGAAAAGAGCAAGCAAATTGTCAGCCATCGAGTTACTAGCCAATAAATACCAACAAAAAGCAGAATATAAGGAGAAAGAATTAAATTTGCGGAGAAGGGAGCTGGAGTTGCAACAAAAGCGATTTGAAGCAGAAGCTGATGAAAGAAAAGCTAAATTGCAGTTGGAGTTAGATGAAAGACGAGCAGTATTGGCAATTCTAAAAGACAGACTTTAGATTTTAAGCAAACATGCTTTTATTTTGATTTTTGTACTTCAGTTATTGTTTACATCTCTATGTCAGCTGTTTTATGACAATGTTATGATTATTTCAAAAATGAGTGACCGTATTTATTGAGCTTCACTGTTTTCAAGCTTTACCAACTTTCTTTTACTTATCAGTCTTTTTCATCGGAGACGATAATTTATAAAAAAAGTTATTGACAATGTTTTACAGAATAGATCAATAAATGTGAAGTTGTGTTTTGCATGGCAGTTTATTGATTGGAGAGATATGTTTCTAATGAAGGTGGGTCCAATCCAAAAAATGTACTTGTTTGGGAGCCATAAAGACAAGTATGACAATTAACCAAAATAGATGCTACTAAATAATATTTTGCTATAGGCTGCAAAAAAAGTTTTAAGTTTTGCTTGAAATCTAAAAAAGCAAAAAGTTTGGTGATTTTCCCAAATGCCCATTCGACACTGACTCGGACTTTACTCATTAAGCTATTGAACTGTTGTTCATCAGCATTCAGTTGGGCCCCACGAACTGGGGAGAGGATATGACGCATCAGACCATATGCGGGGTCGCCATATACAACGTACGGGTCTCCGTTTGCCTTTTCAAATTGCTGCAACTTGGGTAGTAATCCACTTTCTCCAAGCATGAATGCATCGTGCCGCCTTCCCTCTATGGGTCCAAATAAATGGGCGATCAGACCATTGGGAGCTACTACAGACTAAAAAAATCATTAACGTACAAATTGAGTTACACATTTGAGTATCTTAACTGGACGATGAAGCATTTGAACTGGCGCTGTTTGAACTTAGTCAGGGCCCGATCACATTTCAACAAGATCGTTTTGAATCCTTGTTCTTAAATCCTCTTATAATCGATCAAAGAATTACTTCAAACTCAGATTTAGATCCTGATCTCCAGTTCTTTATACAACGTAACAGCCAATATTTTATACCAAATCAATTCAATGAATTAATAGCCAAACAATCTAACAATAATTCGTTCCTATCGCTGATGCATTTAAATATTCGTAGCATTAATCATAATTTGTCGAATCTCACTGATTTTCTCAATACTTTAGATTTGAATTTTTCAATAATTGGCATTTCGGAAACCTGGCTTGATGGTAAAAACCAGTCTATGATTGATTATATAAACATCGACGGTTATAATTTTGTTGAAAAATCTCGCACCGACCGGACTGGCGGTGGAGTTGGTTTATTTATAAGCAATGATTTTGACTTTAAATTGCGGTCTGACCTATCTTTTTTCGACTCTCAAGTTATGGAATCAGTATATGTTGAAATTATTAGACCTGATCAAAGTAATATTATTATTGGAAATATATATAGACCTCCAAATTCAAATATTCAATTATTTAATGATAAAATGAATGAAATTATGACTAAGATTACTAATGAACAAAAGGATTGTTATTTAATGGGCGATTTTAATATTGACCTGTTGAAATACCAACAACATAATGACACTAATAATTTCTTGGATACAATGTTTTCACATTCTTTCCTGCCAGCTATTAACCGACCTACTAGAATTACCTCACATACAGCTACATCTATTGATAATATTTTCAGCAACTGTCTTATGCAAAATAATCAGTCTGATAATGGGATACTTTTTACAGACATTTCAGATCATTTACCAATATTTTTTCTAGCTCAACAACAACATAAAGTTGATAAGGTTCCTATCAAATTATCAAAACGCATGATAAATGCTCAGACAAAAAAACAATTTAGTTTGGATCTAAACAATTGTAATTGGGATACTGTTCTCAATTGTCATGATCCTAACACTGCCTATGACAAATTTGTATCTACCTACAACCATATTTATGAGACATGCTTTCCACTTAAAACTTTAACCAGAAAGAAAGGCAAACTAGCCACAAAGCCTTGGATCACAAAAGGTTTTGTTGCCTCAATTAAAAATAAGTCAAAATTATATAAGGAGTTCCTACGCAATCCCACTCCTGATAATGAATATAAATATAAAAAATTTAAAAACAAACTTAATTATCTTTTGAAGATGTCAAAGCGTAATTACTATGATTCAAAATTTGAAAGTGCAAAGGGGAACTTGAGATCTACCTGGAAACTCTTGAATCAAGTTATCAATCGCAAAAGCAAAACTAAAATATTGCCAACTACTTTTATTCATAATGGTAATGAAATCAGAGATCCTCTAGCTATAGCAAACAAATTTTGTGAATTTTTTACAAATGTTGGCCCTAGTTATGCGAAGAAATTACCACCCTCAAATATATCTCCTCACTTTTATTTAGGAAATAAGATAAGAGATTCAATTTTCCTGAGCCCAGTAACAGAAAATGAAATTAAGAATTTATCTTCTGAACTCAAATCAGGCAAATCAACTGGCTTTGATAATATATCTGTCTCAGATGTTAAATCAAATATTGAATATTTAGCTAAACCTTTAACCTATATTATCAATTTATCTATATCTACAGGTACTGTACCATCAAATATTAAACTTGCCAGAGTAATTCCTATTCATAAAAATGATAGTTATTCTGACTTTAATAATTATAGGCCTATTTCTATCTTACCAGTCTTCTCCAAATTCTATGAAAAGGTTATTTATAATAGATTTGTATCATTTATCAATAAGCATAACATGCTGTACGAGCATCAATATGGATTCAGATCTAATTATTCAACTTCTATGGCTGTGATACAACTGGTGAACCAGATTTCATCATCTATAGATAATAAGGAATTTTCATTAGGTATTTTTTTAGACCTATCGAAAGCGTTTGATACGGTAAATCACAAAATTTTGCTAGGCAAATTAGAATTTTATGGGATTAGAGGAACAGCACTTAACTGGATAACCAGTTACTTGAATAATAGAAAACAATTTGTTGAATTTAACAATGTGAAATCATCGTATCAAACTGTGAAATGCGGTATTCCACAAGGAAGTATATTAGGACCTTTACTCTTTATTATGTACATAAACGACATTTCAAACTCTTCAAATCTTCTTAATTTCATACTTTTTGCTGACGACACTAATATATTCTACTCCAGTAAAGATCTTAGTAATGCAAAAAATACACTACATCATGAATTGGAAAAAGTAATTGATTGGTTGATTGCCAATCAACTGTCACTGAACCTAAAGAAAACTAACTACATTATATTCAAACCTAGGCAAAAAAAGCTGAACTACCATGACTTCTCACTTAAAGTTAAAAATAGCACAATTGAACGAAAATCAAACACTAAATTCCTAGGTGTAATAATCGATGAACACCTAAGTTGGAAAGAACATATCAACACAGTAGCAGGGAAAATATCCAAGTCAATAGGAATCATTTCTAAATCTCGTTTTTTTGTATCTAGGAAATCACTTTTCATGCTCTATTATGCTTTGGTGTACCCATATTTATTTTATGGCAATATTATATGGTGTTCCACATATCAAACTAATCTAAATAGGCTGAAAATATTACAAAAACGCGTAGTAAGAATCATAACAAACTCAAAGTATGATGCGCATACCACGCCTTTGTTTTCAGAATATCACATATTAAAACTAGACAATATACACTCTTTTCAACTAGGAATTTTCATGTTTTCTATTGAAAATAGAATTCTTCCCAATACTTTTCTAAGTATGTTCACTAAAAATTCAAATTTTCACTCGTATCCTACTAGACATTGTAATGATTATAGACCAGAATTTTGTAGAACAAATATTAAACAATTTACTGTTGCTAGTCAGGGGCCTAAATTATGGAATTCCTTGCCCTTACAAATTAGATCAGCACCTACACTATCAAATTTCAAATCAAAATTAAAGAAATACATAAGTAGTCAGCTTTGAATTCCAGGGCTGTATATTGACAGCTTTGGACTTCATAATTTTATTGAAATTGCATTGAGAATATTGATAACAATTCACTATTATCATGCCGACATATCAAATGTCATATAGTTGTACAATTTAGTCAGATTCCAATACTTATTTAATATTTAATTAGTCCATTCAAAACATGCATTAATACACTTCAATAACTGCATATACATGCATGTGCATGCATGTGTGCCTACTCTTGTGTTACGTGTATGCATGCATGAACACGCATGATATATTTGTATACATATATTTAAATATATTTAATATTATATACTAGACAATTCTTGCATCTATATGCATATATCTAGTCATTTAATTATTTCTATACAATAATTTGTTTCTCCTTCTATCTATTTATTTACTTATTCATTCTCAACTTAATCAAATAGGCGACCCAAGAATATAAGTCCCCGGCTTCTTTTTGGGCTGCCTGCCATCCTTGAACAAAATATATTATATTATATTGTTATTTCTATATTATTATAAATTACTATAATTCTAATACTATTATGTAAATATCAAAAATAGCTAAAATATTGTAATGACTGACGTACCCCTCCCCCAGTGGGGAATGTGAGCACGTGAGAGGGAGCGTGTGTGTGTGCGGAGTGCCGAAGTGAGACTATGTACAAGATGTTTACGATTAAAAGTTTATAAAAGAAAGGACAAGAAAGGCTCGTTATTACACTGGTGGCAGTATGGACGACACCGTGGACATGTCTCTTACCAATTTATTTACATCAACGCCAACTAATCCGGCAAACAAGTCAAAAAATCCGTTCGTGAATTTCAGTCGCTTCGAGTCACATGGCGCCGACAACTCTCCACAACAAACAAGAAATAGTACCAAAAATCCCTTTAACAGCGATAATATCCAACAACAACCACCTACTGCAACAAATCCGTTTTACAATGAAGTTAATTACGGCAATTCCAGCGTTCTCACTACACCTTCAAGTTCGAAACACAACAAATTTGGAAAACCTGTCAAACTTCCTGATGACTATGATGGACGTACGTCGCTTCGAGATTATCTTACCCATTTTAACCGCTGTTCCATTGTAAATGAATGGGATGAAGACGAATCTGCGATATTTCTATCTGCATCATTACGAGGAGAAGCACAGAAACTCCTTTACGGCATGTCTGAAGGAGATTGCAGAAATTTTCGCAAATTAGTAGCTCGTTTGGAGACATGTTTTGGAGTGGAAACTCAACAGGAGTTGCATCAAGTTCGCCTCCAAAACCGCCGACAACAAGAGGGTGAAAGTCTTAAGAGTTTAGCGGTCGACATAAGAGATATGTGCAGCCTAGCTTATCAAGATCTTCCTCACGCAGCTCAAGAACGTTTCTGTGTTCAACATTTCATCGAAGCTATTAATGATAGAGACGATCGAATGAAACTACGACGAGATAAGCCCCGTAGCCTAGATATTGCATTGGCCTCAGCATGTGAATTAGAAGCTTTCAGACAGATGGAAAGTGACCTAAGAAAACCAACTACTAAGTTTATTCGAACGGAAAAAGTTCAAGAATTCCCATTCAAGGAAACAACCAAGGCACCACAGGAAGCCCAACAACACTACACAAAACAACTTGATGAAATAAAATCACAACAGGAAGCCCAACAAAAGCAACTACATCAACTATCAGAACTGCTACAAAAACTAGTCAGTAGTGATGGCAAGGAAAATAAATCAAGGGTCTATTCGTCTGGACATCCACCAAGAACAAGAGAGTGCTGGTACTGCAAAGCTGAAGGTCATCTCAGAAGAGATTGTGCTCTTTGGAAGGAGCATCAGGAAAACGAGAAGAAGGCGCTCCCGGATGCCCTGGGGAACGTCTGAGTCAAGAACAGGGGCATCAAGATAACCCAATTAGTGACAGTGCACCAAACAACAAGTTGCGAGTTTCGTCAAAGAAAATGTATGGTTTGTACGTTAAAGGTTTCATTAATAACATGTGTGTAAACTGGTTAGTCGATACTGGTGCTGTAAAATCAATTCTGTCTCGTGACGTTGCTGAACACTTATCAAGGGACTCGAATGTAAGGTATGACAATCAAAACACTGATGTTTTTCTAGCTGATGGTAAGAAGATTGACATTTGTGGTTCATGTTTAGTAACTGTTTCAATCGGAAAACAAGTTATAAATGTCAATGTTCTGATTGCTGATATTACAGACCAAGCTATCTTGGGTATGGATGTACTGTCTGAAGTGAATGCAGTTGTTGATGTTGTTCAAGGAACATTAGTTATCAATGGTGAACCAGTTGATTGTGTTGATCATGAAAGCCAGCCACTGAGTTGTAGATGTCTAGTTCGACGCAGTATTGTTATACCCCCTAGTTCTGAAATGATTGTTTATGGACATGTGAAGAAGCGTGGACAAAATGATGGCAGAACAATGCAATCAAACTTGCGTGTTGTAGAACCTAGTAATAACACTAACCTACTAAACAAGGGACTTTGTGTTGCTCGTACACTGGTAGACATTAGTAAGTCAGACTCTGTTCCATTGCGAATTCTTAATTTAACGGATGAGCCACAAACCATTCAATCAAATACTACAGTTGCCATAGCGAAGCCAGTTCAAAGAGTTGATAATTTTGAACTTGATGATAACAAGCATGAGCTTGAAGGAGATGGTGATGGGGTATTGCCTGAGCCATTGAGTGATTTACTGTCTCGTAGTAGTACGTTTCTCTGTGATGCTGAACAACAACAGGTAAAACAGTTGCTCATGGACTATCAGCATGTGTTTTCTCTCTCGGACAGAGACCTGGGAAGGAGCAATCTAATTCAACATCACATTAATACTGGCTCTGAAGCACCTAAGCGACAACCACCTCGCCGCACTGCACCTTGGAAACAAGCAGAGATTGAAAAACAAGTGGACCATTTGCTAGAGAAGGGAATGATTGAAGAATCAACCAGCCCATGGTCGTCAAGTGTTGTATTAGTCACTAAGAAGGATGGAACTCAAAGGTTATGCATTGATTACAGACAGCTGAACAGTGTAACAGTTAAGGATGCTTTCCCACTACCAAGAGTTGATGATTCTCTTGATTGTTTGTCTGGAGCTCGGTGGTTTTCAACACTTGATATGGCCTCAGGTTATTGGCAGGTCGCCATGGACACCAACACTAAGGAGAAAACAGCCTTCTCTACGTCAAGTGGACACTTTCATTGGAATGTTATGCCAATGGGTTTAACCAATGCCCCAGGAACATTTGAAAGACTTATGACACTAGTCCTTAAAGGACTACAGTTTAAAATTTGTTTATGTTATTTAGATGATGTTATCATCTTTGCAAGTTCTTTTCAGGAACATTTGACACGACTGAAAGACGTTCTGGAGAGAGTTGAAGCAGCAGGCCTGAAACTAAAACCCAAGAAGTGCAAACTGTTTATGAAAGAAACTGAATACCTAGGTCACGTGGTAAGTGAAGATGGAGTGAAAACTGACAACCGCAAGGTGGAGAAGATAACTAACTGGCCAGTACCTGAATCAGCAACAGAGGTAAAAAGTTTTTTAGGATTAGCATCATACTACAGGCGCTTCGTTCCTGGTTTTGCATCAGTTGCCAAGCCACTGTATCAACTTACTGAACATAACTTGAAGCAATTCCAATGGACCAGTGACTGTCAACATGCTTTTGACCAGTTAAAACAGTTGTTGACTGACTCACCAGTGTTAGCTTACCCCAAGATGGACGCACCCTTCATTCTTGACACTGATGCCAGCAATCACGGCATAGGATGTGTGTTGTCACAGATTCAGGACAATGTAGAAAGGCCCATAGCTTTTTCTAGTCGTACTCTTTCCAAGTCAGAACGTAACTACTGCACTACACGAAAAGAACTTTTAGCTATTGTTGAATTTATGAAACTACATAAACATTACTTACAGAACAGCAAGTTTACTGTACGAACAGATCATGCACCCTTAAGATCTATCTTGAAAACCAAGGACCCTGAAGGTCAATTAGCTCGTTGGGTTGCTCTTCTCAGCACCTTTGATTTTGACATAATTTACCGCCAAGGAAAGCAGCACCAAAACGCTGATGCAATGTCGCGGATACCTTGCACCGAGAGATGCCGGTGGTGTCAAAACCATGTTAACGACTCAAGGACAGTTGAGGTTGGCACACAGACAGACCAATGTGATCATGAATCAGTTAAAGACGTCAGTGAACAGCAAGAACAAGCAGTAGATGACCCCAAGGAACCTCAAGCCAGTACACGTACAGTAACAATCCAGCCAGAATGGACAAAACAACACCTAGCACAAGAACAGATGGCTGATCCAACACTTAAAGCATTTATTGAGCTTAAGAACTCTTCTAGCAACCGACCACCATGGGAAGAAGTGTCTCAAGAAAATACAACCTTCAAAGCACTATGGGCGCAATGGGAACGCCTAGAGGTACATGATGCTGTACTCTATCGGAAATGGGAAAGTGATCGTGGTGATAAAGTCACATACCAGATTGTACTACCTTGTAATCTCAGGGAGCAAGCCTTAAAAGCTCACCACAACAACAACACAGCCAGCCATCGAGGTGTTCGTAAAACCCTCCTTGCTCTTCGGATGCGTTATTATTGGCCGGGTCTAACCGCCCAAGTCTATAGATGGGTCACTCGCTGTCATGAATGTGGATCAAAGAAGAGTCCAGGAAAAAAACGACGTGCCCCCTTAAAACAGTACATCGTTGGAGCCCCTATGGAAAGGATTGCAATGGATATTCTAGGACCCTTGCCTGTTACACCCAGAGGAAATCGGTACATTTTGGTAATTTCTGATTATTTTACCAAATGGACTGAGAGTTACGCTTTACCTGACCAAGCAGCAACGACAGTCGCTGAGAAGGTAGTGTCTGAGTTTGTGTGTCGGTTTGGTGTACCTAGACGGATCCACAGTGATCAAGGCACAAACTTTGAATCAAAGGTTATATCTGAAATTTGTAAACTTCTGGACATTGAAAAGACCAGGACAACTGCATTACATCCACAGTCAGATGGACAGGTCGAAAGGTTCAACCGCACTCTAATCGAGATGCTTCGTGGTAAACTACAACAAGATCAGAAAGACTGGGATCTCCAACTGCCAATGTGCATGATGGCGTATCGTTCTGCAGTACATGAAAGCACGGGATACACGCCAAATCAACTGATGCTGGGTCGGGAAGTTGAGGTACCATTGGATGTCATAACAGAAACAACTCCTGATGCACCACCAATCCCTGGCGAGTATGCAGAAGCACTTCGTAGAAGGTTAGCTGAGTCATTTGATAACGTACAACGGCACCTTAAGCAAGCAGCTGTCAGACAGAAGAAGAATTACGACAAAAAGCTTGCTTGGAGGCGACTCCAAGTAGGAGAAAGTGTCTGGCTTCATAACGTGCGAAGGAAGAAAGGAAGATGTGCTAAACTGGACTGTCCCTGGGAAGGTCCCTTCCTTGTCGTAGCTTCACTATCTGATGTTGTTTACAGAATACAAAAGACAGCTAGAGCTAAGCCTAAGGTTGTCCACGTGGATCGTCTCAAGCCTTACCTTGGCCCACCATTGAAGAGCTGGTTGACAGGGGGAAGAAAGAAGAACCAAGAAAACGACGAAGAGAAGAAAGGAAAGAAGGGTGAGGAAAATGAAGAAGGAAAGAGAGGAAAGAAGAATGAGGAAAATGATGAAGGAAAGAGAGGAAGGGAGAATGATGAAAATGAAGAAGGAAAGAGAGGAAAGGAAGGTGAGAAAAATAATGAAGGAAAGAGAGGAAAGAAGAAGGAGAAAAGAGATAAAGAAAAGAGAGGAAAGAAAGATGACGAAAAAGATGAAGGAAAGAAACGGAAGGTCAAGGAAAACCTGAAGGAAACCAAAGAGGAGATTGAACTCACAAAGCAGCATAGAGATGTAGAGAAGAAAACAGAGAAGACAGACAAGGATGGACGTAGAAGGCCGAAGAGAGCAATTCGACCCCCAGAGAGATTTGGAGATTGGATCAGACAAAACTCAGAGGATTACAAAAGAAATTGAACATTAACATCAAGCCGATCAAAGTTACGGAACTGACAGTCAAGTTATTAGAAATTTGAACAATTCAATTTGTGGAGTAAGACGTCACATCTGCTTGAGACTGTGCACACCTCATGTGGCATGATGACTAGAGCCCAACCATGAGAAATTGAGTAAACAGACATTGTTCAAGAAAATGTAACTGTTAGAGTCTGAACTGTGACTTTTTTTATGTTATAGACTTTTTATATACCGTTTATTTACAAGTTATGTACACATTTGTGAATTTTCGCACTGAGGCAGTGCTTCTTAGGAAGGAGAGCAGTGTAATGACTGACGTACCCCTCCCCCAGTGGGGAATGTGAGCACGTGAGAGGGAGCGTGTGTGTGTGCGGAGTGCCGAAGTGAGACTATGTACAAGATGTTTACGATTAAAAGTTTATAAAAGAAAGGACAAGAAAGGCTCGTTATTACAATATTATGAAAACATCAATGACAAACACTATACAAAATTGTAATTTATTTTATCTATTCATTATATTATCTTGTAATTCTTGGATGGAATGTAACCTAATAAATTGATTGATTGATTATAATTAAATCTATAATTATAATTTAAATTATTTACAAGTGCCTGGCTGATATGAACAACCGGTTGATAAATAAATAGCCTGGAAAAACAACAACTATGTTGAAACATAGTGCCCATCCATTGCAAACATATTTTACTCTGGGGTTGAGGGCAGTAAAAACATGTAACAACAAAACTCAAATTGGGTTGATCATATTATTATAGATATAGCTGTTCTTGATATGGTTGTCTTGTTGAAATACTGATTTAGTAAATAGCAAAGTCATTTGCATATTTCATGATTTTGATTTTTTAAGAAGTGATGAGTCAAAATTTACAAAATAACTTCTTCACATAATTATAATAACTATATAAGAGGGTGTCAATGGGGTTAACTGACTAGCGTATAAGGCTATTTTTTCTTAGTCGTAAGCGTATAACTAACGAAAATTTAATTGCTTACCGTATAAAATAGCGCCCAGTTTTTAACGTATTTGACTTTGTCATAATCAATTATGGTGTAAAATCATCACTAAATGGTTGCTTTTTATGTAATTGATATCAATTTCTTGTTTTAGTAAACATAAAATTTATATTTTGGAAGTTTTTCTTTGTTTTCGACCCGGTTTTCGATGCCTTTAGCGATGTTTGAGTCATGTGTGACAAGATAAATGCCAATGTTATTGAAGCGTGACACGCGAAAAATTATGGGTTTTATGAGCCTGCAATGTTTGTGCTCGGTGTCTCAAAGCGTGGTGGAGCGATGGTGAAAAGATGGCATGTATAAATGCTGTTATAACGTTTTACAAAAATGCCTCCGTTGTAGAACGTTTTAGAACTCATGTGTCTTACAAGGACGAACTTACGAGCCTACAAGAGTTTAAGAAACACGTGGAGAACTTCGCCGGAATCAAGAATAAGTGTAAGGATCTTGGGATCCCTAGCTTTGAATTAAAACTTTTTCGCCTGGTCCGTTCCGTTGGATCTTCTGGAGATCCACAGAATTATGCAATATACACCCAGGAGCAATGGGAAATCGAACGCCCATTCATTCTAAACAATCCAGAATCAAGTCAACTAAATGGTGTGTATTCTATTTTATTTTTAAGTGTCATTTTATAACATATCAGTTAGAATATACCCCAACTATTCCCCCCGGGAAATTTTAATCAAGTGTAGTTTAAATCTAAATCTAAGTTGTTTCAATTGTAGTTCATGTTGTGGAAAAGCTATCGTCTACTCATACTCTCAGTGGCAATCTGAGGAATTGTGTTGAATCATTGCCTCAAAACTCATCAAAACCGCTTAAGAATAGGCAGGTCAGACAGGAGTGTTCGTCATCAGTAAAAAGAAAAAGAAAAATTGAGGCTGCCGAAGATAAGACCATAAAATTAAAAATTAGAAATGCTGAAGAAATAAAAAGAAATGAGCGCCAGGAGAAAGAACTGAAAGAACTAAATGATGGTATGTTAAAAGATATGAGATATGTAAAAATATCAGTATCTTAGTATGAGTTTATGACATAACAATGGTCAAACAATGATGTTTAGATACAATTAAGTCAATTTTGAAAACTATTTTATAGCTTTTTACTTAACCTTTTATTGTATTTTAGAATTGCAGAAATTAGCTGGCAGTAGTGCAGTAGATGAGCTTCATGTAAAATGTGGATTGTGCAAAGAGTCAAAGACTATTTGTGGGGATCGCTCTGTTTCTGGGAAAGTGAACCATTTTAAAAGCAGTATGTAAAATATGTACTTTTTAATGAAATTTGATTGTGCTTCAGATTTCTTTGAATAATTGATTTATTGGGTATATATTTTAACAGTGGATGTACTTGTATTGTAGATCACTTTATGAAATGCCAAGAAAAGAAGGAGAAACTAAGAAAAATAGCTTCAAGCTGCAGAAAAATTGATTCTGTATTCCTTGACATGAGTCAGATGAGAGAGCCAGCTGCATGTGATAGCACCCCTCAAGAAAAGATTCAAGAAGATATAATCAATATTGATATAGATGATGTGTAGGTTTGCATCACAGTTATGTCTCTAATCACAAAGTTAATCTCTACGTTTATAATATTTTAATTATAAAGAAATAAATAAAAAATAAATGCTGCGAAAATGACTTGCAATTTTTTTCTAGTTAAATTGATGTCTGTGATACATATACTACATCATTTACTTTCAGCTTTGATGATATAGCTTTATCTGAAATGGGTCGTGATGCAATTGAACCAAATATTAATTATGGGACTGAAATAAGTGAACAAAATTTTAGTTGGGATGGATCAGACGACGAAGGTTTTGATATCATTGGACAAGAGGAGTCAGAGGAAGATCGTGATTTAATCATTTTTCCTTGGTATGTTTAGTTTCAAATGATGTGATTATTTTTTAGACTTGGAGCTCTTCAGAATTACGCGCAATAACCACTAGGCAATCATGCTATATTCTCAGCATCTCGGCATTGGCATGTTATGAACTTATTGAAATTTTTGTATGGCATAACCTAACTAAGTTAATACATATTTTCTGCAAATGTTTTTTCAAAAGTGCGCGCCTGGAAGGTTCGAAAGGTTTTTTCAGTTATTTATTTCAATGTTCATTTATTTCAGTTCATATGGTACAATGGATCCACTAGCTGAGAAAATCAACGATCTTATCCAAAGGGGTAAAATGCCAAAAGAATGCTTTTTCTACAAATTCATTGACAACGCTGTGACTTATGGGCTCATAGATTGGTCTAAGAAAAATGACTTTAAGTGGGATTTAGAGGTATTAGAGTTTTTCCAAAGTGTTAAGTACCTTGGAGGAGCGAAAACTACAAAATTTGTACGAGGTCCATGTCATCATGGGAGTGGAAAAGGTGGAGTGAAAAATTTCACATTTTCGGATGCAAATCTTGGGGGGCCGTCCGACAATGCACTGCGAAAAATTCAGTCAGGGTACACCCCATATACCGGTGTTATAAAAGATCTTTTAGAAGCCTTTCTGGCTATCGTATTTGAAGGCCCATCTCCCTCATTGCCCATAATCAGCACAAGTCATATAAAAACTGTAACTTGTGCGATTGCAATAGACGGCACGGCACTAAAACCGGGAATTCAGTTTGATGATCATTTGAAAGTTTGTGTGGGGTTAAAGAACCCTGTTGACCTCACCTTTGTCAAAGATCACCCAAATATGTCTCCCGATGAATTGAAGGCTGATTTTGTCACTGAAGCTGTACCTTACATACTTACATCGATGGATATGAAAAATTCCATGCCTGTTGCTGTGGACTATGAAACGAAGTCAAAAACCGGAGTACAGGTGAAAAACACTATTGTCGAAAGGATACGAACTGTGCAAATATGCCGTAATTGCTGCCACTCTGCAAAGACTAACAACCTTATTCTTCGAGCAGCTGATTTGGGACAAGAATACTGTTTTGCACACTGTGACTTGTGCTGGTCCATTAAAAAGGTATGTCAGGCATGTGAAATACAAGGACAGACTTCACACATCCCTGCATTACGTGCTTGCAAAAAATGTCTGGATAGAGGATTGAAGTGTGAAAAAGTGGCCGTTGTTGTTGTTACAACTGATTGTGAGGAAAGTAATAAGCAAGCACTTACTCAACTTCATTACGATGTAATCAATGAACGTGCACCTCCAGACTTGCATCTTCTTGTTGCTATGCCTGATATTGTGCATGTGGGCAAAAGTTTAAAGTGTAGTTGGTCAAATTGGATTTTATGGTTTAATGGTGCAAGGTCTACTCTTGCAGTTTTGTACAACCTTAGAAGGGAGAGTGAACCTGAGTTACGAGTGAAATTGAAAAAACTTTTGACAGAAGAGTCTGTTAGGAACAAAGACCGAATGGCTGTGGAACCAATAATTTTATTAACGACGCCTGAGCTTCTGGAGCTTCTCACATCAATAAAGCTAGCTGTCTACACTTTAGTTCCAGAAAAGTACCGAATGTGGAGAAGTAACCGCCCTGGCATGTATCCTCACCCAGTTTATGTAGTCTGTGGAGCATTTGGAACTCTTCTTGTTATAGACTATGATCCAATGAAAGAAACAAGCAAGCTTTTACAAGTGCGCCTCCATTCTCCAGCAGATGTAGAAGTCCTTGTTGAAAATTTGGAAGGTGCCAAAACTTTAGCATATGCTGGTGGTGTTGCCTATTGCTTGGAACGAAAGAAAAAGCATATTCACTATACTGCAATGGAAAAAATAGTGAAGCTTAAAATAAGTTCCTTTAAGAAGAAAGAGGATGTACAGTCGAAACTTAGAGACTTTGGTCTTTCAACTGATGGCACTGTTGCAACTTTAAAAGAACGATTGAAAGACCATCTAGATTTTCTGAGGGCCACCAAATATAAAAACAACGATGACAAGGTCATATGCGACTCTTTCGTTGATCCAGTTGCCATATGTCCTCTTAGCCAAGATATGCTGTTGGTCGCAGATGATGGAAAGAAGCGATTTCACCAAGTCTCCCTTGCCTTTGATGGTGTCGGCATTCAAAGCACAGTCACGGATTTGTGCCATTATCCAGCCTCAATTGATAATGTAAGTTCAATGTGTTTATCTTCAGCAAATAACACTGTTTTATTCACTGCTAGTGGCGAATTAAGTGGAATCTACAAGATAGACCTGGCTAGCCATGATATCTCTAATGTGCTGAACAGCGGACAGCCTGAAGCTAATAGAATGAACATTGCATGTGCCACTGCAGATTCTGAGGGTGTTATATATTTTACAGATACAACAAGCAGACAGATATGGAAAAAAGATTCGAATGGTTTGTCAGTACATGCTGGCAAAGGCCAACCGGGGACCAATGATGGCAGTGCATTGCTTGCAGAATTTTCCCAGCCTTTTGGAATTTGCTGCGAGGGGAGAACACAGTTTGTCACAGATGCAGCAACTGGCTGTGTCAAGATGGTGATCCCTCTAGATAGTACTGTTGAATTTCTAAGGCACCTTGGAAACATGTATAGTAACTTTGGGATTCACCTAAAAGGGAAAAAAGGGCAAGATACTTCGCTAGAAAATGCCATCCTGTGCCTTCGAAATGTGACCACATATCTTAGAAATTGCGTAATTGATGTTCAACAGCAGATGGGAAGAAACAAAATCACCAATGGGCCTGAAGGTACAGTGGCCAACAAGACCATACTCTCATGTGAGTTGATGCTTAGCAGTATTTCCCGACTTAAAGAAATCCAAGAAATCCAAAGACCAGATTCTGTTGAAGCAACAAATCTCCAGTCCCTTTTGACGTTAGTTGTAGAGAATCTCCATGCAACTACCAAGATTAAACACCCAGCTCCTACTACACTTGACTATTGCAGAGATTTTGGTAGAGTTATAAAAGAATCACTTAAAAGAATCAGCAGGTGGTCTGTCAAATACTTTACACACAACAAATCCTACTACCCTGTTCCAAAAATTGCCATGAGTTTAGCAGATATTCCTAAATTAAAGCCTTTACCCGTTGCTGAAATGAACAAGCAAGATATTGCAAAGATGCGAGAATGGGCATGTGACCATGGAAAATGTGTTAGGCAACTGACAGTGAGGCAGCAAACAACCAAGTTCTCTGCTGGAACTTTGCCTCTGTCTGCATACAGTGTCGACCTTGAAGATAACCCCTTAAGCCTCAGTACTGCTGACATCCCAGATGAATATGAATCTGATTCTGATGAGTCATTGTCTGATTCCACTGAGTTATCTGATGACGAAAGTCAAGGCCAAAATGCTGAGCAAGTTATTCGAACTCGAACTGGGAGGCAAATTCGTGCGATTGTTAGACTTGACTTGTGAGTCACATGATAGAAATTATCATATAGAAGGTATGAATCATGCATTTGATTTCTTTGTTATGGCAGAAATGTATTTTATATTTGGTTACCATGGAAACAATGCAACAAAATATCATTTTACTGACTAAGGCTTTTTTTAACTGTTTACTGACTAATTAGCGATTTTTTAACTGTTTACTGACTACAAGCATACCCCATTGACACCCTCATATAACATGTGCTGCTTTGTATTAAAAACAAGAAAATTTAAAAACTTGATGTATGCAAATGATATTGTTATTTACTAAATCAGTATTTCAACTCGACAACCCTTTTAAGAGCAGCTGTATGTTGATGTTCAATAATATTTTAAATTCAGTTAAAATTGTACATTGTTTTGAAACCTGTTTTGAGAGATCATTATTTCTTATATCTTTATAATACAATTGTATAATAAAGATATAAGAGATAAAAATATCAATTTCTATGTTTGTGGTCTTTAATAGTGAACAAATGCCCAGTGCGTCTTCAGGAAAATTGTCATTTCTACCTGTGAAGAATCAAACAAACAAAATGACTTAGCACACATTATTGACTTTGTGAAATGCAATGAAAATTGGAAGACCTCTAAATTCACTTTGTGTCAGAATGCAAAATTTATATATGAAATTCCACCATTTAAGAAGAATTAATGAAACTACCATGTATATATTTGACCATTTGGGGCTATTTCCTCTGCCTCTCTTATCAAATACAAGCAGCATTTTTTCATTTATTCTTCAATATCAAATATAACTGTAACAGTCTCTGATAAAAAAATACTAAACAAACACACATAAGCTGCAAAACACTGATAAAGAGATTACAGCTAACAAATAAACAAACAAAAATCTAATTTAATATAAAAAAACTGAGCAATAAAAAAATGAGAAAACAATTCAATGTTCAATTTAATGTCAAAAAGAGAAATGATTTTAAAACAATGCAGTGGTCAAGTGGGATTTGAGCCAAATTAGCCTCCACTGTCTAAAAACATTGGTTTTAAGCTAATATTGCCATATTGTATCTTTATTTTGTTGATATTCAAATTTAAAAGCTAAAAAAATTGCAAAATCTTAACTCGTAAGACTTGCAACTTGTAAAATATCTGCTCATACAATGGGAAAATCACAAACCAAATATAGCTATAATTTTAGTTAAGATAAACATTGTTGCTGTAGTGGTTGGTTATATCCATGAAATATGACAGAATTTGGATTCTTTTCATTCATTTGTTTAATTGGAATTGATGCAAATTATATTTATGTACTAAAGTTGAATTTTAGTTAAAAATATGTTTATGTAAAAACAATAATTCTGTCAAAGATTAGCAATGCTAAATAGTACAATGTTGTGCTAACTGCATTGTTTTCCATTGTTGGATCATCACTATATTGTTCTAAATAGTAAATAGTATCTATCAATGTCACTTATCCATAAATGTAATGCATAATATTTTCTTGGCGATATATATTTCAAGGCAATTCTAAAACATAATTTCTCAACTACAGAAAATCTAGAAAAGTGAGTGTTAAGCAATTTTGTTTTCAAAACTAATGAGGACATTTTGAGCATTTTAAATTGAACGGTTTATACGTAATCAGCCGGCAAATAAATTTACATGATTTAAAAGACAGACATTTTACTCTGACTACAAGGTATTTAGGCTTATATAGTAAGGTAAGTTTAAAAACAAAACTTGGCTAAAGAAAGACTTCGAAATTCACAAAGAGAATTTCACAAATAAAAGTGTATTGTTGGAGAGAAACCACTAACCTGCACTTCTCCAGTGATAATGCTAATTTACAAAGGACAGAAGGTCATTGAAATAATTGTGCAAATACATAAAGTATTGCTTTTACAGCCAACGTTAACGACAGCCGACACTCCACACGAGTAGTCCGCCATTTTCTTCTACGACAGATTTGCGGTTGCTATGTCAACGAATCGACCACTGTCCTTGCTTGAGAAATAAAATCGATTCATTATTGTAAATTTTTCTTTCTTTCTTAGTGATTAAATTAAAGCAAAAATAATACTAAGTTTTCGCTTCTTACCAGAGACAGATGACTCCTGATCTCTTGCTTTTTTCTTCTTCCACAGCCATTTGACTCAGTTGAATGAATCCTGGACCGCCTTCGGTCTTTTCGTATCTTGTCCTTTTCCTTTTTTTTCTGAGGATTCCTCCTTCTCTAAAATTGTCTTTTTATGATTCGATAAAGATTTCTATGATTGTCTTTGTTGTCCAGTTACTATCTGCTTAGGTAAAATTTCTTCTACACTTGTCAGTTGACGCTTTCTTTCTCGCTCAGCTCGCATTGCTTTTCTTCGTTGAAAGTCCTTCGTGTTTCTTTTCCTAGTCTTTTTTTGTTGTTGTTTTTTTACACCGTCAAAGCACTTTTAACCAGCGGCTTAGCTTTACCAGTTTCTTTCTTCTTGTCCATTGTAGAAATATTTTTTTTTTAGTTTTAAACAGTGAAAACCAGTCTTTTTAAGGTTTTAGTAAATTGAAAATAATTTTCTAAAAACTTTTTTTGTGTGCGTAGTGTGTCGAGGACAGCAAATTTCCTATGTTTGTCACGAGTCTAAAATTTGTGAAAGTTTTGGCGCGAAAACTTCGGCTCACTAAAACTGGTCAGCAAGTTTGCGCGTGAGTGTACACGGACGGACGTATGTATGTATGTATGTATGTACGTATGTATGTATGTACGGACGGACGTTGTACGTATTTCCGAATTCCGGGCTTCCTGTGGTCGATTTCAAATGAGCTCGATGGTTTACCATATTTTCTTAATTATGGTGCTCCGCTTGCGCGGGCCTTCGGCCCGCGCGGAGCTCCGCTAATAAGATAAGGCAAGTCAAAACTCGAGTTAACTAAATCATTTAAAAGCTTAACCATAAATGGCATTTTAAACAAAAAGCCTACCTGAACATCACTTCGCATTCAGCGTCACTAACATCTTCTAAATTTAGTTTGTTATAAATTCCGTGATTTATGCGAGGGATAAACAACGAATCTACTAACAAAAGGTCTAACTCGTCTTCGTCACTGCTGCTTGAGTCCTCACTGCTGTCATTCAATAGCATGGTCATGACAACATCATTAATATTTTGTCTAAAATTAAAAATTATCTAAAGTTAAAAACTGTTTTAAAACGGAAAAAGAGGCATAAAGTTTCAGTTCACTTGTGTCAAACCTTGCAGCAGTCGCCATTTTGACAATGCTTTCCCATGATTCTCTGCGTTCCCGTGACGTCAAGCTAAATCTTCAAAAACCCTATCACCTCTAACGGCAAACGCCAAACTTCAAACCGCGGTTTGCGGTTTGCGGTATCTGAGAAAAACGTGATGCTAAAAGTCTCTATTATCTGGGTAACACCCACCGTGGAAGGGACACCCCTGAAAATGGAACTTGATAGTCCGGAATTAAATGTCAAAAAAATTAGTCCCGTGGGAATTTTGTGCTGAAAGCAAGCCACCACGCTGGAAGTGTTTATTAGACCCTAAGGAACACAAAAAGTTTTGGTGGCAACTTTGTAACTCGTTTGAACGGGATTTAAGGAGGATTATGTGTAAGGCATATATGATAAAGCATGAAAACGAGGCTAAAATTAAAAATAATTATAAATTCACACTACATTGTTGATTTTTCACGAAACCTTTCCCAAAATGATATTTGGCATGCTTAGAATAGACAATGGTGGTATTTAGCTAAAAAAAATTGGTCACGTGACACAGAAAACATGGAAACGAGGCAAAAAGATAAATTTAGCCCATACGTTGATTTCAATTAATATGTGTCCCATACAACTTTTCCATATTAATATTCTTAACACACAGAGTGATTTGAAATTGAAATATCGTGTTAATAGAAGTCACGTGATCAGGCTAACATGAAAGTGAGGCTAAAATTTTGGATCACGTTGATAGGATTTTTATTCGATATAATGGTGAGTTCATATGGCTCTTATGAAACTAAGGCATTAATAATAGAATGTTATCAAGCTTGCATGTGGTATGCAAGCAATAATCTTTTATCTCTAACTTGTGTTTTGTATCAGGATATGTTTCAATTAAACAACATTGCAACTATTTATTGATTCATTGAACTGACTTGAAAAAGAGAGGAGTATCCTGTGTTCAACACTGCTGAGGAAAGCCTGGGACTTATGAGCCGGCACAATTAAGACCAGTGGTAAAACTAATTAATTTACAGAGCGGCCATTTTACTTACAGCGAATGTAGTGCTTTATGAATCACGATGTAGAATGGAAAAAACTACCAAAAATGCAAGTATAGATTTTATACGATGTATAATTTGTCACAAGACAAAAGATGAGGGTCTTGTTGAGAATTCTTCTTGTCATAAAAAGCTGTTGGATGCTATAGAAGAACGATCAAGATACGGTGATGCTTCAATTAGAGAATTATGGCTTTCCTTGAGAGAAATAACTTCTAGTGATCTCATCAAAAACCTAAAATGGCACAGAACGTGTTACCAAGACACAACACATTCTGGTATGTTGAAACGAGCTCAAAAAAGATATGAGAGAGAACTAGCAGAACCCACTCAGAGCAAATCAAGAAGGAAATCAGTAGAGGAAAATCATGGTTCGCTAACTCGATCGAAAACTGTGCCATATGACAGTGATGTGTGTTTTTTTCTGTGAAGATAAAGATAATCCCCAACAACCCCTTCATGTTGTAAGCACATATTCAGCAAGTGAATCTCTACAAGCTGCAATCACAAAGGCAGGAGATCAAAGACTTCTTGTAAAGCTATCTACTTCAATTGATGGAAAAGATGCCCATGTGATCGATATTAAATATCACAAGAACTGTTGGGCCAAGAACGTAACCGGTGTCCTTCGCAAGAGATCAGATGCATGCCCTACAGAACACACAAGTGTTATTGCCGCACGTATTGAGTTTATAGCAGCTACGGAGGCGGCTCTTAGGAGTGGTAACATCATAACAATGGCTGAGCTGCAAGATGCATATGCTAACATATCCCGAGATAACAATGTACAACCAACTACCCTTAGCAGAAAATCTATCAAGCAACTTTTGCAAAGTGAGATTGAGGATATCGAGTTCCACAAGCCAAAAAGAGTCAATATGCCAGAAAGAGTCAGTGTAAAACCGCAGAGGGATAGTGCAATTAGTCTGTCTGAAACTGTGAATGCCAATCTTGATAACGACATGAAAACCTTATATAGTGCAGCATCAATCTTGCACAAGAAAATTAACAAGCATGAAAGGTGGGTCTTCAATGGAACACTCGACTCACTAACTGGCGAACACTGTCCTGAGGAGCTTTATAGTTTTTGTAGGTGGCTTGTTCAAGGCCCCAATGCAATTTCTGAAGCAGATACAGACAAGTCCCATGAAGTCCATAAAAGAGCAATGTCTCTAACACAAAGCACCATTTCCATGTGCATGACAGATCGTCAGGTAAAGAATACTGAGTCACAAGTTATCAACTATACGCGTGAAATGCCACAACAATTAGCTGTAGGCCTTGGAATCCATCAATCCCTAAGGAGTAAACAAGCTGTCAACTTGCTACATGGTTTTGGAATGTCTGTTGATTATAATCGGCTGCTAAGAGTTGAAACACAAATAGAGAAGAGTGTTGTGCAGCGTTTGCAGAATAACGGAGGAATTTACCTTCCGCCTGATATAGTAATTGGTAGACATCTGTTCTTTGCAGTTGATAACAGTGATTTTTCCGAAGACACAGTTGATGGTAAACGCACACTTCACGGTGCAGCTCTGGCAATCTATCAACAGAAAGCACAAAGCGATGAAGAGTCAGATTTAAAGTAAGGGCCAGGCTTTGTATGTTCTATCATTGTGTTGTATATATATTAATAGTCGTAATTTTTGTGAATTAGGTTAGAAAAGTGTGCAAATGATCAAGAGCTGAAAGAAGTTCCAAAGTCATTTGCAACCCTCCGTCCATGTCGGGATCCACCTGATCAGCCACCTGCTCCAACATATCCCTCATTTGGCATACTCTCTGAAGATGAAATACCCATCAACATTAGTCTGGATGATTTTGCCTGGTTGCTAACGGGTGCTATGCTTAACAAACAAGACTCTTGTGATGCACCAGAACAACGTAAAGATGAAAGAGCACAAGTTCCTGTTTGGTCTGGATACAACTCTTGCCTAGCTGAAAAACCTATCCCTGTGTCTCGTGTTGGTACCCCACCACTATTACCGCATCCTATACATGAGTGGAGTACTTTATACACGGTCTTGATGCACGCGCAAGATATCAGCGCCAAAGTGGTTGGTTCCGGTCGAAAAACTGTCATATCGTTGGATTTGGGGCTTTATTTACCTGCAAAAAAGCTCCAGATGGCTAGAAATGATCTAAACCACTTAATACTACGCCCTGGTGAATTACATGTGGTAATGGCTATGTTGCGTACGATTGGTGCATACATCGACAACAGTGGATTGAACATGTGTTGGACACATAGAAAGTCCTGCAGTTGGTCGAAACTATCCGAAATTTCACCAATCCCTTCTCAGTGTCTGAAGTGTCTGAAAATGATGACAACGATCTCTACAATCTTGTCACTAAGGTGGTAGTAAGTAAAGAAATTAAGGAGGACTTGCTGCAGCAAAGTGAAATTGGTAGAACTCTCTTCAGTGAGTTTGTAGAAGACAGAATCAAATCTAGTAAAGTCAACCTTTGGTCCAGAATGAAAAAAAGGAAGTTGTTGACGTTCAAAGAAAGCTCAAAAACCATCAAAGTGAAGGCAAAAGATGAGATGATAGAGCTGAAGGAAGATCGAGGCCTTTTTGCACGACTCATGATGGTGTGTCAAATTCGACGCGACATAGACATCAGAGACGCTGTTAGTCAGTACGAGTTTTCTGTTGTACCACGATCCTTATTTGCTCCGGACGGTTCTCTGTTGCACTGCTCAGCTAAGAGTGACCTCCTCCATTTATTGGAAAAACTTCCAAAGAAGGAGATAGAGAATACAGTTAGACCATGTCATACAACATACAAAGTTGCAATCGTTGATGCTATGGCTGAGGTGCAGTCCCTGGATAAGCCACCCTATATAAGTAATTGTAAGCAGCTTGCTGACCATTTCACCAATCGTCTTTTTAATAAGTACAATGAATATAACGAAATCCACCTCGTATTTTACAGATACGATCTCAATACATCACTCAAATCTAAGACAAGAGCCAGAAGACAGGGCAAGCAAGATCCTGTTTGCTATCGTATAAGTGATTCTACTGTTATTCACAAAGTTGCTATGAAGAAGTTGTTATCCCACGTAAGCACCAAGAAAGATTTAGCTGAATTCCTTGCCAAGAAGGTGATAGAGCGTGCTGAACAAAGTGGCAAGAACCTTGTCGTAGCCTGGGCAAACAAATGCAAAGCAACACACAAAGATGTCAGTTATCTTCAAAGTAATCAAGAAGAGGCAGATACGAAAATGATCCTACATGCCGTGGATGCTAGCTCAAACGGTGCCACAGAAGTCCACATCCATTCACCTGACACCGACGTCCTTGTTCTTGCTGTTAGACGCTACCATGAAATGTGTTCTAATGTAATATTTGTCACTGGCAAAGGAACAAACTCGCGGAAAGTAAAGATTAAGCCCATAACCGACGCTTTAGGCCCGTCAAAGACAGCCACCCTTCCAGCGTTCCATGCTATTAATGGGGCTGACGTCACTGGTAGTTTTGCCGGTAAAGGTAAAGTGACTTGTTGGAAAGCTTTTATAGAAGCTGAACAAGCAACTACAGAAGAGCTTCGTAACCTCGGAAGAGGAGAACGACCTAGTGAAGAAGTAAAAGGTTGCATTGAGAAGCTCATATGCCAGATCTACTTGCCTAAAACCCATATCAGTACAGTAAAAGAGCTACGGTGGTTTTTATTCAAGAGAAAGCAGGCCCAGTCTGACAAACTCCCACCAACTCAGGCAGCCCTTCATCAAGCTATCTTACGTGCACATTATCAGATGTTCGTGTGGAACAATGAGCTTCCATCTCCAGAAATGTATGGTTGGGTTATGGAAAATGAAGCGTTCAGTCCAGTTATGACGACTCTGCCACCAGCCCCTGAAGCTATCATTCAACTTGTGAAATGCAAATGTGCTAAAGATGCATGTTCTTCCAACCGCTGCCAGTGCCGCAAATCTGGACTTTGCTGCACTGATTTATGTTATTGTCCAGATGAGTGTACGAACCATCAAGAGGACACAGAGGATATTTCAGACTCTGATTCAGAAGAGTAATTTTCTCTGTATATGTTTTGACTGTTTGAAAGTATGTTTTCTATAATCATGTACATAGTAAACGACTGAGCGTCAACAACACTTAAAACAGGAATGTTATTTTGTGAAGAACTTTAATACTGAATCTATACCATTACCTTTAGAAATAATCATGATTTCAAGGTTATAGATAAAGCCAATGTATCAATATTTAGGAGCTATGAACTATAGTTTGCTGAAAACAAAAGACATTGTTTATATTTAGAATAAACACTAATGCTGAAAGATTACGACGTTTCCATGACATACTGTCATCAATATCAAGTGAAGTTTAATAGTAAAGTCGAAGGTTAATATATACATAGTAATTTACATGGATGACTAAAGTCTTATAAAAGTCTATTGCTCAATATATAGTAAGTTATTGCATGGATGACTAGAAACTAGATAACTAGTAGTATTATAGAGAACACTAATAGCGTGCAACATAGATACCACTAAATAGTGCTATTTCATGCTAATTCTGTTGTTTTCTTTTGTTTAATTAGTGGTATTTACCACTAAATAGTGACAACTGTTGCACACATTTGGTTACTAAGCAAATATTTTATAGAAAATAATGTAAACGTGATCCAAAATTTTAGCCTCACTTTCATGTTAGCCTGATCACGTGACTTCTATTAACACGATATTTCAATTTCAAATCACTCTGTGTGTTAAGAATATTAATATGGAAAAGTTGTATGGGACACATATTAATTCAAATCAACGTTTTGGCTCGTTTCCATGTTTTCTGTGTCACGTGACCAATTTTTTTTAGCTAAATACCACCATTGTCTATTCTAAGCATGCCAAATATCATTTTGGGAAAGGTTTCGTGAAAAATCAACAATGTAGTGTGAATTTATAATTAATTTTTAATTTTAGCCTCGTTTTCATGCTTTATCATATATGCCTTACACATAATCCTCCTTAAATCCCGTTCAAACGAGTTACAAAGTTGCCACCAAAACTTTTTGTGTTCCTTAGGGTCTAATAAACACTTCCAGCGTGGTGGCTTGCTTTCAGCACAAAATTCCCACGGAATGACACTTGATACCGGACTAGATACCGGATCGGCGGTCTCAGTTATCCCGGTTATGCTTTATAAGAAGCTGTATAGCCATATGGAGCTTCAACCTAGTCCCTTCACCCTCAAAACCTACACAGGGGAGAAGATAGTACCCAAGGGAAAGATTAATTGCAAAGTCAACCTCAAAAGTCAGACTGAGTGTTTGGATCTCCAAGTGGTTGAAACACCAGGCCCCGCTCTATTTGGCCGTGACTGGCTGTCATGCATTCAGTTGGACTGGGGTGAGATCAAAACCCTTAAGCTGACCACATCTAGAGCTGCAACCACCCCCAAAGGTGTAGACAAGCTCCTAAAGGAGTATAAGTCTGTATTTGAGGATGGCTTGGGCACTCTTAAGGGACACCAAGCAGATCTTAAGGTCCACTAGGACTGTCCACCTCGTTTCTTTAGGCCAGACCAGTACCCTATGCACTGAGGCCCAAGGTTGAAGCCGAGCTGATCCGTCTCGAAAAGGAAGGCATCCTCAGTCCCGTTGAGAATAGTGAGTGGGCTACTCCCATCGTGCCAGTAGTAAAACGAAACGGCTCAGTTCGCATATGCGGCGATTTTAAAGTATCAGTTAACCCGGTTTTGATAGCTGAACAGTATCCTTTACCCCGTATTGAGGATATATTTGCCAACTTAGCAGGAGGGAAGCGTTTTAGTAAACTGGATCTGCGTCAAGTGTATCATCAGATGGAAGTCACTGAAAAGTCTAAGAAGCTTTTGACCATCAACACGCACAAGGGTCTGTTCCAGTACAACCGACTGGTATTTGTAGTGACATCCAGCCCAGCTATCTGGCAGCGCGCCATGGACCAAATCCTGCAGGGAATTCCCGGTACACAGTGCATCCTCGACGACATGATCATCACCGGAAAAACCGACGAGGAACACTTACAGAACCTAGAACAAGTCTTGAGGCAACTCCAAAAGAAGGGTTTGAAGGCCAACTTAGAGAATTGCAAGTTCTTCAGCGAGAAGATTGAATTTTGCGGTCATGAGATTGACAGCAACGGCCTGCACAAGACTCAAGAAAAGATTGAAGCTGTAGTGAATGCACCTAGGCCAGAGAACGTGTCCCAGGTTCGCTCTTTCCTTGGACTTATCAACTACTACAACCGCTTCCTGACAAATGCAGCCACTATACTCCACCCGTTGCATCGGCTCCTTGAGAAGGGTTCACAATGGCAGTGGACGAATGAGTGTGAGCAAGCCTTCACCGAAGCCAAACGAATCATTACATCTGACCTCGTTCTCACCCATTATGACCCAGAACTACCAGTCAGGCTTGCTTGCGATGCCTCACCCACAGGCATTGGTGCTGTTCTATCACACGTCATGCCCGATGGAAGAGAGCGACCAATAGCTTTCGCATCTCGATCCCTTACACAGACGGAGCGAAAGTATGCGCAGATCGACCTAGAGGTGTTAGCGATCGTATGGGGGGTCAAGAAGTTTCACGTTTACCTCTACGGAAGACGATTCACCCTAATCACAGACCACAAACCGCTCACAGCTATTTTACACCAAGAGAAGGGCATACCCACAATGACCGCGGCTAGACTACAACGCTACGCACTTTTCCTGGCTGGTTTTGAGTATGATATAGAGTACAAGAACACCAAGGAACACTGTAATGCCGATGGACTGTCCCGTCTTCCTCTACAACAATGCAAAAAGAATGAGGAAGATCTTGATTCTGCAGAAGTGTTTCATGCGTCACAGTTCGACCCACTCCCTGTCACTAGCGCGTCTATTGCGAGGGAAACACGACGAGATCCAGTGCTAGCGCAAGTATACGAATCGATAATGAATGGTTGGTCGCAACGCTTCGACGAAGACACACCCTACTATCAACGCAGAAGTGAGCTGGCAGTCCACCAGGGCTGTATTCTCTGGGGTATGAGAGTAGTTATTCCCTATAAGTTGCAGGAGAAGATATTGCAAGAGTTACACGAGAGTCAGTTAGGAATAGTGAAGATGAAGGCATTAGCGCGAAGCTATGTCTGGTGGCCGAGCATCAATCAACAGTTAGAAGCAGTAGCTAAAGCATGTCTTGGTTGTCAGCAAAACCAGAAGATGCCAAGTAAGGTACCTCTACACCCATGGGAATGGGCAACATTTCCATGGCAACGCATACACATCGACTATGCCGGACCCTTTAAAGATTCCATGTTTCTAGTAGTGGTGGATGCACACAGTAAGTGGCCCGAGGTTATTCCTATGAAGTCAACCACCTCGTCTAAGACCATTGAAGTTCTTAGAGATATGTTTGCCACTTTTGGAATTCCAGAACAACTTGTTAGTGATAATGGCCCACAGTTTGTCTCAGAGGAGTTCCAGACCTTCCTCAAGATGAATGGTATACGGCACATAACGTCTGCAGCATACCATCCCGCCACGAACGGCCAAGCGGAAAGGTCAGTCCAGGCTTTTAAGAGAGCACTTAAGGCCATGGAAGAGGGTTCCCAGCCTATCAAGGAAAAGCTAGCAAAGTTTCTTATTGCTTACAGAAACACACCACATTGTACCACAGGAGAGAGTCCTGCTGTGCTAATGCTAGGCCGGCCACTACGCACTCGACTGGACTTAGTGAAACCCAACCTTAACAGGAAGATGGTCAGTAAGTACAATGAGCTGAGCATGCAAGTAGCACTCGCTAAAGCTACACCTACACGACGGTTAGAA
Organism: Diadumene lineata; assembly: GCA_918843875.1. Taxonomy (NCBI): domain Eukaryota; kingdom Metazoa; phylum Cnidaria; class Anthozoa; order Actiniaria; family Diadumenidae; genus Diadumene; species Diadumene lineata. Next base: position 3,403,791 of record OU974075.1, on the reverse strand, counting down.
GTAGGAGACACAGTGATGGCACGAGATTATCGAGGGAACGTGAAGTGGTGCCCTGCACAGGTTGTGGAACAGACAGGACCATTGATGTACCGTGTTCAAGTTGCTCCAGATATGATTTGGCGCAGACACGTGGACCAGCTGCTACAATCCCAGGTCCCACCCTCAGCCAGTGTAGACACCGATGCTGCATTGCCATCAACATTACCAGCAACCACACCACAAGTATTGGAGGAAAAACCAGGAGTGACCCCGACAACCCTTGAACCAGAGGACAACAGTGATCCAGTACTGGCAGCAGAACAACCAGCAGCTGGGCAGAGACGCTACCCTGAAAGAGTACGAAAACCACAACAGAGACTAGACCTCTGAACATTGAACATTACATGAACACTGTTTGTTGTTATTTGTTAAATATTGATACACAATTTTGAACTTTATTGATTGTTGTTAGCCATAGTTATGCTTTCAAAGACATAGTAAGAAATCTTGTAGAGATTTAAAGATTTGTGGGGAGGTGTTATGGTCTTCCTGTGTAATGTGCGTGCGCATTGTCACGTGCATGGCTAAGTCAGTAAAAAGTGTGAATTTACACCAGCTCGTTATGTCCAGTTATTTGTATTCATTGAACTTAAATACATGACAGGCCCATTCTACCAAGGAGTCCCCGTAAACAAACAAGTTCAAGTTGTCAAGCACACGTACGATTACTGGGATATCCATGTGAACTATAAACTTACATCGTTGACCATCTTCTTAGGAATGTATTGTAATAATACTTGCATTGTCATATTTTAGAATCCATTATTGTATGTTTTTATATACAAACAGATTGTTAATGAATTTGTGTTTGTTCATTCAGAATACTACCATGCCTATCATTCCATCAATGACAATATTGCAATCTAGATTAAATCAACAAGGATTACAATTATTAGATGTAGGTGGTGCAGGTGATTGTTTTTTTAGAAGTGTTTCACATAAATTATATGGTACTGCTAACAATCATGTGACTGTACGTACTGCTGGAGTTGAATATTTGAAAAACCCAGAGAGATTTATTGAAAGCAATACTCAAAGTTCATGGCTAAGGTATTTAACTAATATGTCTTATCAAGGTACATGGGCTGATGCACTTATTATCCAAGCAGCTGCAGATGCACTAAATATGAGTATCTGTTACGTAATGATTTTAGACACCCCTACAGGAAGCCCAATATTGTTGTTGTTAGTATTGTAAGCGGAGGGAGAGACAGTGTGTGTAGATTGTCAGAGACTACTGTGAATGACTACTGTATGACTAATGTGATGTAAAATAAAGAACATTCAAACAAATTAAGCAGACTAAGTTCTATTGGAGAACATTTATGGTCCTTTCCGTGCCGGATTCTACAGTATTCAAGTCAAAAGCAACGAAATTGGAGTAATTTCGACGACTCGTTCACCGTTGGTAAACTTGGACGGACTTCAGCTCATCACCGAGAAAGTGGTTCATCATCATGGCTTCTGAGTGCGATAGAGGTATAAGCGTTAATCCGCCTGACGACCCAGAGGTAAAGAGTAATTTTAGTGATGAAAAGACGACGGTAAGTCAAAAAATTGAACATTTGAGAAGCCAGAAGAAATCGGCAAAGTGCAGACTTACAAAAGCGAGAAATTATCTTCAAAATCTCATTTCACATGATACTTATGAAAGTAAAAACACTATTCGTCGTCAAATAAAGAAAGTTAGGTCAGAGTTTGACATTGTAGAGAAGATTGTTAATGCTTTAAAGGAAGATTATGCATTAAATGTAATCGAGCACATGGGAATTCCAGACATAGACAGACATATCGAGGCACTCGATAGCGAACTTACTGACATTGAAAAAGAAACTGATTCCATAATAAAAGCAGCTAAAAATCACCTTGATCAAAGATTAAGGGAAGGGGAGTATGATTCAGGTAGTTTGTCTGAGAAATCAAGTAAATCGTATGTTAGTAAAGCGCCTTCTGTGATTGAAAAGTTACGCTCAGATGCCAAAGCCGCCAATGATAGGCTCATTAGTATGCAAGATGAACAGCGACAGAAAGAGCGCGAATTGCAGCGTAAAATAGCTGAACTCGAATTAATGAAACAACGAACGGAAGAAGCGAGAAAAATTGCCGCAAAATCTGAACAAGAAGCAAATAATCGAGCTAGACAAAATGAAGACTCATTATCAAGCGTTGAATCAAACTCGTACCCAGACCTCCCCAAGCGTGAAAGAAACAGGGATCCCGAGGCAAATTACACGAAATTTACCACTCCACGATCGCGTCCATTTGTTACTCCAGTAGCACTAAAAGGGGTTGAATTGCCAATATTCTCTGGTGAAGATAAAGCAAATTATGAAACCTGGAAAGCAGCGTTTATGTCCATCATTGACAGAGGAAACTTTCCAGTTAGTGAAAAAATGTTACGATTACAGAGCTGCTTGGCAGGAAAAGCACTGAAGATGGTTCAAGACTTAGGATTTTCGGAAACTGCCTATGAAAAAGCAAAATCAAAGTTGGAAAAGAAGTACGGCGGAGAACGTCGACTGCTGATAAAGCACATGACGGCCCTACGTGGGTGGAAAAAGGTCAGACACAACCATCTTGAGGACTACGAAGATTTTCTCACAGTGCTAGAAAGAGTCATCATAGCAATTCAAGATACCGACTCTACTGATTTGACTGATCACAATTTGAATCTCACCGCAAAAGAGAAACTGTCTGAGGAAGATATACAAGCATACAAACATTGGCTCATTGAACATTCACTTCAAGACTCAGTAGCAACACTTGTCGACTGGATTGAGCTGCAAGTTCAAGTTTTAGAGGAAACAAAAGAAGAGACGTCTGGTCTTGGTAGGAAGAGATATGACAAAGCTGACGAAAAGAAAACTGACAGAAGAGACGACAGACAGCGAAGCAGAGGATATAGTACTGTAGCCAAGACAAAGAAATGTCTGGTGACGTCATGTGAAGAAGAGCATCCACCTTGGTCCTGTCAAGTATTCAAATCATTATCTGTTCCTGAAAGAAAAAGCTTGATCGTAAAAAACAAACGGTGTTTTAGATGTTTAGCCGCTGGCCATTTTTCGAACAAATGTCAGAACGCAAGACGATGTGGTATTGACGGATGCAACAGCAATCAACACAGCCGCTACCTTCATGAAAGCAGTCCACAAGAGCCAACAAACATGCCATCTCCACAGCCACCGAGTGGAACAGTCTATTATCCTATGCCATATCAAGGCTTCATTCAGCCAATGCCAACACCAACAAGCGTACCTAACAGTCAAGTATCGCAAGATGCTAGATCACACACTACACAGCATATTGACACAGTGTCTTTGATGGTTTTACCGGCAGTCATCGCCAATGGTAACAAGCGACTGCGGGTTAACGTCATGTTAGACCCATGTTCTACAGGATCGTATGTAACCGAAGCAGCAGCTGCTGAACTTAACCTTCATGGACAGCATCATGCCTTCGTAATTTCTGGTACAGGTGGAGCAGAACTAAGAAAGTACTCGCGACAAGTCAACTTGAAAGTGATAAGTGTTAACAATGACTTTGCTTCTAACATAAGTGCAAGTGTTTTAGACACTATCACTGGTGATACACCAGCATTTGAGTGGTCCAAACTGAAGCAAAACTGGCCACACCTCAAGTCCATTCCATTTCAGAATGTTGCACGACGGCGACAAATCGATGTTCTCATCGGTAGTGATCATCCTGTATTTCATCATGTTTTACAAGAAACGCACGGAGCCAAGAACGATGATCCTATTGCTAGACTGACCAACCTAGGTTGGGTGTGTTTCGGTCCAACTCTTGTTGACGAACATCGACGACGAATCAAATCACACTTCGCTCGTACGTATCATGCAAATCAGCTGTTAACTGATGACACAGCCATATTGAGACAATTTTGGGAACTTGATTCACTCGGAATCATAGACACAACAGCCGATGAGATGAACCCAGATGAGAAGGCGGCCATAATTACTGCGAAAGAAACCATGAGATTTAAAGACGGCCACTACTGCATTGGTGTACCGTGGAAGATTAACGAGCCTCAGTTTACTAGTAACTATGACAATGCGTTAAACAGACTTAAGAGTCAAGAGAAGTCCCTTATCCGCAAGGGTTCGGAGACAGTGCAGAGCTACAACAATATAATAGAAGGCTACAAGAAGAAGGGATACATTCAAAAGGTAGAGAAGACAGACGATAGTGACCAATGGTTTCTACCTCACTTTGCAGTCGTGAAGGAAGACAGACAGACAACAAAGATAAGAATAGTCTTTGACGCAGCAGCAAAAGATAAAGGAAAGTGCTTAAACGATGCTATACTTCCAGGTCCTAAACTACAGCAAGATTTGACGAACGTGTTGATGAGGTTTAGACGCGCTCCTGTTGCACTATCTGGAGATATATCAGAAATGTTTCTTCAAGTCGGTTTGTTGGAAGAAGATCGTCGATATCACAGATTTCTATGGCGAAACTTTGACGTTTCAAAGGAACCGGATGTCTATGAATTCCAAAGATTAGTATTTGGTAATACTGCCTCTCCATTCTGCTCACAGTACGTTATTCAACAACATGCGAAAACTAACAGTGCTAATTATCCTGAGGCAGCGAACAGTGTCAGACACTCTATGTACGTTGATGATGTCCTAGATTCTTGTGAGGATGCGAATGAAGCTAAAGTATTACGGAACCAGTTGTCTGAGCTTCTTTCATGTGCTGGATTTCGCCTGAGAAAATGGGCATCGAACGATCTATCTGTAGTTGAAGACATTTCTGAAGAGGAGAGACTGCCTAGCCTGAACATACAAAGTGGACAAATGACATGCAAAGTGAAAACACTAGGCGTTTTGTGGAAAGCTGATAGTGATGTGTTTACCTTCAATGTTCAAGCTCCAGACATGGCGAAGGTGCCAACGAAAAGACATGTGTTAAGTGCGATTTCTACGCTTTTTGATCCCTTACAATTGATATCACCATTTACTGTTCGAGCGAAGATACTATTACAAGACATCTGGGCTGCTGGTTTGACGTGGGACGATCCCTTACCAGATGGCTTACTGATGAAGTGGAAAGACTGGGCTGAAGAGCTGACAGAGCTCTCCAAATTTGAAATCCCAAGATGTTTACGACAGCCTAAGCCAACAGAGATACAGCTTCACATGTTTTCTGACGCGTCGAAGGAAGCCTATGGGACAGCAGCTTACTTGGTCTGTCTATACGAAGACTTCATGCCAACCTCATGTTTGATTGCATCTAAAAGCCGTGTCGCACCACTTAAAGTAATGACAATACCAAGACTTGAACTCATGGGAGCTGTAATTTCTTCTCGACTTTCCAATTCTATCATGAAGTCACTGTGTGCTGATAAAGTTGTCTTCTGGACTGATTCAACAAACGTAATTTACTGGGTGCGAAATCAGAGTAGAAATTTCAAGCCGTTTATTGCTAACCGTATTAGTGAGATTCATACTCACTCTCAACCCGAACAATGGAGACATGTACCAGGAAAGCTGAATCCAGCAGACCTTCCCACCAGAGGAATGAAAGCAAGCGAATTGACAGACAGCAAGTTTTGGAAAGAGGGACCTGAATTCTTAAAAGATGAGACGATGTGGCCGACTCGACAGCCTAACGTGCCAACAGACGACCTCGAGTTTACCAAGACTGCACGTGTACACACAAGTATGACACAAGCACCAAAGAACCTTCCTCTCGATCCAAGGCACTTCTCAGATTTTCAACGACTAGTGCGTGTGACTGGATGGGTTCTACTTTTCGTCCAAAATTGCCGTCTACAAGCTCAGTCTAGAATCAAAGCAAAGATGTTGTCAGTTAAAGAAATTAATAAAGCGGAATTCCTACTTATCAAGTATACACACGCTGAGTGTTTTCCAACAAAGACGAAAGACAAGAGTTTAGCAAATCTCACCCCTGTAGAAGACGAAGATGGACTTTTGCGTGTGAAAGGACGTCTCGCGAACACAGATTTAGCTTACGGAACAAAACATCCAATAATTCTTCCCAGAGACCATGCCATAACAAGGCTAATTGTAAGAACTGTTCACGACAGACTTGGACATGGTACAGGTGTGGACCATGCCCTTACAGAGTTACGGACGAGATATTGGATCCTGAAAGGGAGAAGATTAGTACGTGATACCATCCACAAATGTCCAGCCTGCAGACTACGATTCACAGCAAAGCCCATTGGCCAGATGATGGCACCGTTGCCCAGAGCTCGAGTAAAGTCTAGTGTTAGAGCCTTTGAACGGGTCGGTGTAGACTATGGTGGACCTTACCTGACGAAACAAGGACGTGGCAGAATAAAGACAAAGAGATATTTATGTTTGTTTACGTGTCTTACAACTCGCGCGGTGCATTTAGAAATGTCTTATGCACTTGACACTGACTCATTTATAAATGCCTTTACCCGGATGACATCAAGGAGGGGGACGCCGATCTACGTTGTATCGGACAACGGTACTAATTTTGTGGCAGCAGAACGTGAACTGAGAGAACTTGTCGAAAATCTTGATGAAACAAGAATCGCCTATGAAACATGTAAAGTACAACCAATCGACTGGAACTTCAATCCCCCTTCGGCTCCACATTTTGGTGGAGTCTTTGAAGCAATGATTAAAAGTGCAAAGAAAGCAATCAAAGGCATCCTGGGAGATGCAGACATCACAGATGAAGAGCTCCACACAGCAATGTGTGGTGCGGAAAAACTACTGAATTCAAGACCTATCACTTACGTAAGTGCTGATGCTGATGATTTGTGCCCACTCACCCCTAATCATTTCATCGTTGGACAAATGGGAGGTGCATTTGCAGCAGAAACATGTGATGACGAAGAAGTATTCAATCCTCGAAAGCGTTGGCATCGTGTGCAACAACTGATCGGTCAAGTGTGGAAGCGCTGGAGAAGAGAGTTTCTTCCAAGTCTAAATGTACGTAAGAAGTGGTTTCATCCACAGCGAAATCTAAGTGAAGGTGATGTAGTACTGATGGTAGAGCCAAATGCCAGCAGAGGAGATTGGCCTCTTGCACGTGTTAAAGAAGTATTCCCTGGAGCTGATGGACTTGTGAGAGTAGTCAAAGTGCTAGCAAGAGGTAAGGAATACTTACGTCCCGTACATCGCCTGTGCCCTTTGGAGTACGCATGAAGATAAAGCTAAAGAGACATTACTGATTACATGAAACATTAAAGTGACTGTGATTCCTTTGAGATATGTTGACATTATGAACATTTTGAATTAAGATATTATGTAAATCCAAGTAGGACATTACATTGTTATCGAATGTTAAACACATTCGGGAGGGGGATGTTACGTAATGATTTTAGACACCCCTACAGGAAGCCCAATATTGTTGTTGTTAGTATTGTAAGCGGAGGGAGAGACAGTGTGTGTAGATTGTCAGAGACTACTGTGAATGACTACTGTATGACTAATGTGATGTAAAATAAAGAACATTCAAACAAATTAAGCAGACTAAGTTCTATTGGAGAACAGTATCAGAATAACTGAATCAAATGAATCAACCCTGTTGATCAAAGTCTATTTCAGAGCATATTTCAAGCATTTGCAAGTATAAACAAAACTAAGAACTACATTAATTAACTTGTTCAAAAGCACCAAATAAATTATTTCCAAAACAAAAATATAACCTTTGTGTCAATCCATTGTAATGTCATTGTATAAATGTCATTATATTTGTAGGTTGTGGAGGAATTGTTAGGAAAGACTCAGCATATTGACAACCCAAGTGGAGACCAAATACTGAAGTTAATGAACACCATGTTAACAGTAGATGAATGTGCAAAGAAAATAAAAGCAGCACAGCCCCTGTATGATGATGACCCAAATGTAAACACAGAAGAACCTATCCATGATGAGAACCCAAATGAAAGCAACGAAGCACCACAACCTATTCATGATGACAACCTCCATCTCTTGCAAGAATTGTGCAATCTTGCTGAAGACAACAACCATGAAAAGCAAAAACCTGATGAGATGATCTGCATAAAAACATACCCAGTTGTGTTACAGTTATAAATATTGAAAACCAAACCTATTGAAGTCTTCCTATTGTAATAAAAGAAATGGATTAATATTCCCAAACTTAATAATTACTAAATTTCTTTGTGAAGCATAACTAAGAAAACAAACATTAGCATGTCTTGTTGATATTGTAATCATACAAATACACCAATTACAATTATTCCATTCACAATAGGATAGTATCAATAGGTTTAGCTGAAATCTTGTATAAAATTTTACAAACAAATTGTTGAGAAATGAATATTTGAGACTTCATAACAATGGTTCAAACATGCCACATAACAATGCAGTGCAAATTTTACTTCCCAATGTTAACAAACATGAATAACAACATCCACCCATTTAACTGTTATTTCTATTATATGGTTATTTATTGAACCATACATTCGAATGAAACCCATTAAGAGTAGTAGTATATGGTCTACCCTGGGTACCAGAGGCCGCGAGGGGCTGAGAAAGAGAGGAAAAAGAGAGGCATCCTCTGGTCAAACGATTAAAGAATCTCACTTCCATGAGTTCAGATATTGAACTCGGTGTGTGATTGGCTCTTAAAGTAATCCTCTCTGTGATTGGCTATTCAACGAAACCGGTTTTAACTAGCGTATGCGTGTCACACAACGATGGCGTTTGACGTGAGTGATCATGACTTATTATTTCACGAAGAGTTCAGAAAAGCTATTGATGAAACGTTACAATCGTTCCCGAATGTAAAGCAAATGAAACTTGTGCAACAAGAAACGCTTTTAAATTTTGTCAAACGAAAAGATGTATTGGCCATGCTACCCACAGGAAGCGGGAAGTCGCTTATCTTTCAAGTTGTTCCTGGCGTTGTTTCGTATCTGAGCAAGCAAGGTTTTGTCGACTATTCAGAAAAGGCAATACTTTTAGTAATTTGTCCACTGAATTCTTTGATTGACTCACATATGAAAGAACTTGAGTAGTATGGTATATCGTCGTGCTCGTTGTCGGACGAGGGAATTAGAGATTCCGGTGTTAAAGAGGGAAAGTTTGATATTGTATTCGCGAACCCAGAATTGATCGTACAAAACAAGAAGTGGCGCGAAATGCTAAAATCACCCATCTACCAAGAGAGATTGTTTGGTTTAGTTACAGACGAATCACATGTAGCACCTAAATGGTAAGTTTTGAAGAGTTTTTATGCGGTTTTATTATGAAAAAAATTAAGTTTATAAACTGAGAGCTTCGATGTTCGATGTAGCACATGAACTTATTCTCCGTTTTTACTTGCTGTCGACTTGTCATGTTTTAATTGTTTAAGTCGAGTTATAATCATTTATTTTCTATAAGTATTTTTACCCTTCCTAACTTTTAGTGACTTTGATAAACTCGTGTTTGTCAAATATGTAAATGATTCAATGAACCACATTTTTCTTCTTTTGTAACTGTGATTCTTGGTTGATAGGTTTTCACTAGTTCAGTAGTAGGCAGAATCTCTCTGTAAATGCACATTTAATATTTTAAATCGATTGAATTTTTAATTAAATACCATCATTTTATTCATAGGGGCAAAGGGAATGTGAAAGAAAAGACTGCTGCTTTCAGAGAGTCCTTTTTTAGACTTGGAGAAGTGAGGTCTCTACTACCAGCCAAGTGTCCAGTTCTAGCTCTCACAGCAACAGCAACAACAGAAGTAAAGAGGGACACGATACAAGGGTTGTCAATGAAGCCAGATACTTTCACAATTACAGTGAGTCCAGACCGTCCAAACATATATTTATACAAGAAAAAAGTCGATAAAACACTTGCCTGCTTTCAATGGTTAATCGATGATCTCAAATCAAAGGATATAAAAACACCTAGAACAATTGTCTACTGTAAATCGCAGAAACAATGTGGAAAACTTTTCCGTCACTTCAAATATGAACTTGGTCAAAGTGTATATTTCCCTAATGGTGAAAAGGAGGTTTGTAGCAATTCAATGATTGCAATGTACCATGCAAACACATTGCCCAAGCATAAAGAAATCACTGCATCATCACTTTTTGATGCTAATGGCACTTGCAGAGTTGTTTTTGCTACAACTGCACTTGGTATGGTCGTTAATTTGAAAGATGTTCGATATGTGATTCATTATGGTCCACCTCGGCAAATAGATGACTTTGTCCAGGAAATGGGAAGAGCTGGTCGTGACAGCTTGCCGGCAAAATCTTTGCTATTCTTTACTGGTGGGCATCTCAAGAAATGCTCCCAGTCTATCAAAGAATATGCAACAACAGCAGTTAGGTGTCTCCGTGAAATCCTTTTGCATGACGTTGGAGAAAGTGTTGACAGAGATCAACAAATCAAACATGATTGTTGTCAGATATGCCATCTGAATTGCACCTGCAAAAATGGAAAATGTGATGTACATATTCCAAAATATGTTGATGTACAAAGTCATAAATCCAGTAGGCAAAAAAGGAAAGTCACAAGAGTGCAAAAAGAAGAATTACAAGAACTGTTAACAGATCACAAGAAACAGTTGGAGTTAAATTGTCCGGGATATGTCCTATCATCAGAAGCTACCACAGGTTTCACAGACTCGCTTATCAAGAGTGTTGTCAAGAATTCAAAGAACATATTCACACTAGAGGATGTCATTGAACTGACACCAGTCTTCACGATACAACAGCAAAGCGAACTTCCAACACCTGATAATACGTAGACCATCCCCTTCCTTTATCGCATCATCAAAATTCCTAAGGAAGAGACCCATAGTAAGGCGTAGCTTGGAATAATTATAAATATCATCTCTCTCTTTTGAGTCAGCCTTGATTTCTGTTTCCAATGGATCATCAACTGGTTTAGGAGGGATCTCATAGCTAGGATGTATTTTCTTTACATGGTTGTCTAGGGACTTAGCATAGGTATATCCCTTGCCACAGACAGGACAAGCATGCTTTTGGGCTGACCTGGGTTGGTTCATCTCTGCTAACTGCTCTCGCATTTCATCAAGCTGTTTCTGTTGGTCATTCATAACATACTTGAAAAGCATCTTCTCCATGTGTCTATGCAGCCACTTCCTCTTCACCTCTTTTGAAGAACTACTCAATATATCAGGTGGGATAAATGATTCACTTGGAGTGTCCAGAGATTCCATTCCAAAGTACTTGAGTGTAGCTGCAGTTATGTATGCATCAGTCTCCAAGTTCACATAATCTTTGCAATAGTTGAGATTGTCAAGGACATTGGTGGTTTTTGCATTGACATTGTTAATCACATTCATGTTGCTGCACATTGAACCAATGTCATTACCAGAGTTGGGACGAAAAAATATGTCATACAGGACCTGCCAACAAAGGAGGAAAATGATTGTTATTCTGATAAATAATGTGATGCAGCTATGTTACTATTGATTAAATTGTAAATCCTGAATGCATTATTAGCACATGAGTAATACTAAGATAAAAATAGACTGCAATTAGGCCTTAAGATGCAAATATTTATGATTGCAGAATGATATTAGTCTTATTAAAATAATAAATCTGTTCAAGCATGTGGGATAACTGCACATTGTGGGTTACTTCCATGAAGACTTGCAGGAACCATTGTGAAATGATGTGTATTTTGTAGTGTAGTGTGATATTGATAATGTGTACTGATAAACAAATTAAAGATCTACCTAACCTGATAACGAACTCGGACAGCATGCCAATCTTCTACTTTTGACAGAAAGCCTTCTAAGCACTCAAATTATGAATCTCCATCTGCTCTGGCATGCTTTGCATTTGTTGCTCTCTCATCGGTAAGCTCATCACCACCAAAGAACAGAATGTTGTGTATCTGTACCACTTCTTCTTCTCCTTTGTTTATCTTACTTGTTGGTAAATACTTTTCGTGTATTTCTTGCAGAATATCTATCATCTCTTCATTGATGTTTTCATTTTTGAAAAGCAACCCAAGTGGGACCTATATACACAAAAAGTAGGGATGGTTTTAATTTATTATGAATGGCTGTTTATCTTTATCAAAATGTTTCCATTGCTAGAATCATTTATTCTCCAAACCAAAATGTATTTTCCTTTATATAGACACTTCATAAATAATATAATAATAATATTCATGTTTAGTGGGGCGGATAGGTGCAGAATTTTGCCCAAATTGTTCACTTTCTGTCAAAAGCACCAAAATTTGTATAGTTATTGCTTTTTGGGTATAGAATAATATCTGATATAGTGCCACGCCAAAATTTTTCTTTTTGTCGAGTTATAGTGTTTTTTTCGAAATGGCGGCCATTTTGAACCGGAAGTAAAATGTCCCCCACATGATTAACCAAGAAAACTGACCTTTTTGACGATATTTTTGACCAGAAACTTTATGAAATACTTCCAAAGCAAGGACAAAGACCAGGTTTAAGACACTGTGTGCTTTGTTTTAAAAATCAAGAATTTATATAGAGGAAATACGATTTTTAAATCATAAACCGGAAGTGAAAATTAATAGGCCTGAAATCTTATAATTTATACATGGTTTATAAAACAATTCTTTTACAATTTGAAGTTGAGAATTATGCACACTTGCTAAAGGTCAAGAAGACTTTGAAAAATAATATTTTCTCACATTAACACCAAGAATTAATAATTAATTTAAATTAAGAATTAAAAATATAAGCACACATTAAGAATAAAACAATCAATTAAGGATATAAAACAAATGCTTGCTATATTTATATAATAAGAAAATATTTTTCATGGTGCGTACTTATAAACAACAATAACAACAATTTTCTAGTGTTATCAACTGCAAGTTGTTACTTACCCATAATGCAATGAGATATGTCTTCTTCCCAGAATCCTTCACTTGTACTTACAGATCCACCATTTTGTTTGTGAGCTTATAGAAAAACTAAAACTTTTTATTCTTCAATCTTAAACAACCTTTCACTTTTGAAACTTTAAAGTCAATTGATGACAATGGTAACTTAACCACAAGCTGTCTGGTTATAATAAAACGTCAAGATGTAAAAAAGACTATGAAGAATTTGTCACTATCAGGACTGTAAGTATGGAACTTTGGCTTTCATAAGTGTGATAAGCAACAATATTTATATCATCAATTTTAAAATGTCTACTTTATAGTTTTGCATTCGTATGGAAGAAAATACCAACACTACTCAAGAACACATTTCAACAAACTGGGATCTGTGTGCAATTTGCCAAGAGCAGACCAACGAACCACTTCAATGCCCTGCCGATTCTAAACGTTCAGATGTTGGTGCAGGATACAAAACTCTGGCCAATAATCTTAACCAATTTGCTTCTTTGGAATGTATTCCAGCAACACTTATATTGCCAAGGTTAGACGAAGGAAACGGGATAGAACAGACCTTTTTGGAACGAAAAGCAAGTTGGCATAAGAATTGCTATTCCCAATATAACTCCACAAAGTTGAAAAGGGCTGAAAAACGAAAATCTCAAGAAGAAAGCCATGGTGGAAAGTTCACTCGATTAAATACCTCTACATCTGACCAAACCGATATCTGTTTTATTTGCAAGACGTTTAACAACCAAAGTCTACATAAAGTATCAACTCTTGGACTGGATGCTCGAGTACGTGAATGTGCAACTGTTTTGCATGATGAAAAGCTACTAGCAACACTTAGCAGTGGTGACCTGATAGCACAAGATGCATTATATCACAGAGATTGCTTAACTAACCTTTACAGAAAAGCAGACTTTGTGACTAGAAAAGATGACCAAAACAGACCTGAATCATCACGTCGTCTTGAAGGAATTGCCCTAGCAGAGCTTATCAGCTACATAGAAGAGTGTCGCTGTAAGAGAACCGAAATTCAAGCATTTAAACTTGCTGATCTTGCAATCAAATACAAGAACTGCTTGCAGCAGTTAGGTCAAGAAGTGCCAGAGCGCATAAACACTTCCCGTTTGAAAGAACGTCTTTTAATTCAAGTTCCAGATCTAAATTCGTACAATAATGGACGTGATGTTTACCTTGCATTTTCAGACGATGTTGGGGCAGCTCTATACAAGGCCCAAACGGAAAATTCCGATGACGAAGCCATTCATCTAGCAAAAGCCGCTGCAATTATTCGACAAGATATGCTTAAGACTAAGTACACTTTCACTGGATCCTTTGAGTCAGGTTGTCAAGAAAACTCTGTTCCAGCATCGTTATTGTCTCTTGTAAGCATGATACTGTATGGACCTAATATTGAAGTTCAAACACATCGTCCAGCACAAGACCAAGCTGTCTTATCAATTTCTCAACTTCTACAGCATAACACCTTCATTCGTCGTAGAAACAAGGAGGTTAAACATGAGAGACGAAACAAGTCACGTGAAACACCTCTTCCCATATATATTGGCATGGTCACTCATGCAAAAACAAGAAGCCGGGAACTTGTTGAAATTCTACACAACCTTGGCATTGGTATATCGTATGACAGAGTATTGGCTATATCTACTGATATGGGAAATGAAGCATGCAGCCGTTATCATGATGAGGAAGCAGTCTGCCCTCTTGACCTCCGGCTCGATTTGTTTACACTTGCTGCTGTAGATAACATCGACCACAATCCAAGTTCGACAACATCCCAAGGTTCTTTCCATGGTACAGGTATATCTCTGTTTCAACATTCAAGTGAAGAGACACCAGGTCAGATCCGTGCTACATTGGACATATCAAACACAACTGCAACAAATACAAAGTCTGTTAAAGAACTCCCAGATAGCTATACAAATGTCCTTCCTGTACTCGACCAATCCATTGGAGCTCCTGTAGTACCAGAAACCACAACACCAATAACATGTGATGAAAGCCTATATAGTTCTAGCTATGATGACGAGAAATCGTGGCTCAACCAGACCAGCTCTGTAATAAGTCAAGAAAGCTTACAAGATAATCAGCTAGTATCCTGGGGTGCCTTTCATTCAGCTACCGCTTGCCCGCCAGCATTTACACAAGCTATTTCATCATTACTTCCTCTTCTACCCTATGAGGCAAAATCTGTTGCTATGATTAAGCATTCCATGGACGTGATCAAGTTATCTGTCAACCACCTAAATCCTGGGCAAATTCCCGTTATAGCATTTGATCAGCCGCTTTATGCTATAGCAAAGGAAATCCAGTGGAGATGGAGTGAAGACTATGGAGAGAAGAAGTTTGTTATAATGTTTGGTGGTATTCACATTGAGATGGCGTTTATGAAAGTATTAGGAAATTGGCTGGAAGGGAGTGGTTGGACTGCTTTAATATCAGAGTCTAATGTTGCAACATCTGGTACAGCAGAATCCTTTTTGAAGGCATCCAATATATTACGTACTAGAAGAGCCCATCAAGTGACCGCGTGTGCTTTGTTTACTCTGTTGCAGAAAGCCTATGCTCAGTATAAAGAAGATAGAGAGAATGATGAACTAGAGTTTGAGGAATGGTACAATAGACAGAGAACTTTAATACCACAGTTTCAGTATTGGTTCACAGTTCTCCACCTCGAAATTCTCCTGTTGCTATTTATCAAGTCACTGAGAAGCGCTGACTTCAATCTCTATGTTAGTGTAATGCATAAGATGCTACCATGGTTCTTTACAACCAGTCATCCCAATTATGCTCGTTGGCTAACCGTTCATCTACGCGACATGTGCGCTATAGAAGAAACAGTGCCTGATGTCGCTTCTGCATTCAAGAAAGGACTGTTTACTGTAAGTAAGACAAGACGACTATTCTCTGCTATTGCCATTGATCAAGCACACGAACAAAACAACGCAGTTGTCAAAGGAGATGGAGGGGCAGTCGGATTGACAGAAAATCCTAGTGCACTTCGAAGATGGATGCTTTCTGGTCCAGAGATAGCAAGACTTGTTAATGAATTCCAAGATGTCATGTCTTTTAATGCAAACACAGAGTTAAGCTTACCACATCATGAGATTGAGAAAGGCTACCAGGTATCATTTTTCAAAGATGCGAAGGCACTCGTATCAACACTCGATGAGATGGGAAATCCTTTCCTTGAAGACACACAAGACTTGTTTGTAATTGACACAAAGGTTGTAGCAGACAAACCTGCAGTAGAGCTTATGAAGAAAAGTGAGTCAACAGGACAAGAGCAGTTTGAAAACTTTGTTAAAGAACGTGTAGTGCAAAGAAAGGTACCATTAGATGAGCCCATCAAGCGAAATAAGCTCGACTTCTTCACCTCAGCTTCACAAAGTAAGCTATCCAGAGCATCAAAGCAACTGACATCGGTCAAGAAAGACTGTTCCTTATTTTCGCGACTTTACATAGCTTGCCAGACACGGCAAGGTGACTTGGATGAATTTTTCAAGTACGAAAATCAAGCCTTTCCACCATCACTATCAGACCAAGGGAACCTTCGTATACCAACAAAGAAATCAGAGCTGACAGAATGCCTTGAAGTGCTAACTAAACCAGAATGCAGTATGCCGAAAGATGTTGGTGCTATGATAATTGATGGAGCTGCTGTTGTAAATATGATCAAGCCTACAGTTACACACCGCACATTTTCAGATTATGCTTATGGGTGTTTCATCCCTTACATAGAAGCTCAACTTACTCACGTTAGGCGCATAGATGTTGTATGGGACGAATACAAAGATAACAGTTTGAAAGCAACAACAAGAAGTAAACGTGGTCCTGGTGTTCGTCAAAAGGTAGAGGGTAGTAACAAGCTACCAAGAAACTGGAAAGAATTTGTCCGTGTTGACAAGAACAAGCAAGAACTGTTTCAATATTTAGCCAACTGTATGTCAAAGGTGACGAGTGACAAGCAGATAATTACAACGTGTGGTGAGGGTATTAAGAGCATCCACCCATGTGACAACATTTACCAGATACAACCATGCACTCAGGAAGAAGCTGACACAAGGATGCTGCTTCACACTTCCCATGCTGTACAGTGTGGCCATAGAAGAATTTTGTTGCGCACAGTTGACACTGATGTCCTTGTACTTTCAGTTGCTTGTATTCCAAAACTTCAAGAGTTTGATAAATCCATTGAGATCTGGATTGGTTTTGGTACGGGAAAGAATCATCGCTATATCCCAGCTCATGATATTGCAAATGGTCTTAGTCCTCAAGTTGTACTTGGACTTCCAGCTTTTCACGCATTCACGGGCTGCGATACTGTGTCATCATTTTTTGGTAAAGGAAAGAAGACTGCACTAAACACGTGGAACAATTTCACCGATGTTACTGATGCTTTTACAACTCTGTCAAGCCCTGCGCCTGTGATTGATGCCAAGTTGATGGATTGTTTAGAACGATTTGTAGTTCTTTTGTATGATCGCGTAAGCACTACTACCACCGTAGATGAGTCTAGAAAGCAGTTGTTTGTCCAGAAGGGAAGACAGTTTGACAACATTCCACCAACACGAGCAGCCCTGGAACAACATGTGAAACGTACAGCGTATCAAGCAGGTTGTGTTTGGGGTCAGTCGTTGATACCATCCCCATCTCTTCCAAGTCCTCAAGATTTGGGTTGGTCCTTAGAGAGTGGACAGTGGGTACCTGTATGGACTACTTTACCCGAAGTAATTCAATCATGCCACGAGCTAATAAGCTGTCGTTGTGTCAAGGGATGCCGAGGAAGATGCTCCTGTTTAAGAAATGACTTGCGTTGTAGCAACCTATGCAGGTGCTCAGCAGCATGTAACAATCGATAGACTCATCAACTTAAATACAGTTATCAAGATTTGTTCATAATGTATGACTCTAGTCTACATTACAAAATAGCAACCATGACGAGACCTTTTAGTGTGATTCATGTGTATTGATTTTCACAAATATATGAACGAATTCATATCTGTTTTTAATTATTTTTATCTGAGACAGAAATATCGATCTTAACGTTTGATAATTTCATACATTATGTATGAGTTCATTAAAAAAGACATTTCAGCTTTTATTAAAAATTGACATTACTGTAAACAACAATTAATCCAGCAATTATAATCATCAATATTGTTAATGATTCTTCAATATATTTAATCTTTGATATTTGTGTCTCCAAAATCGTGTATTTAAAAAGTTTTAAACAGTTTTTAGGTATTTCATGCTCAGCAAGTGAAATTTCACTTCCGGTTTAAAAATTAAAAAAATCATATTTCCCCTATATAAATTCTTCTCTTAACACAAAGTGCTTAATTTCCTAAAAACGGTTTTTGGTAATTGCCTTGCAAACGATTTTGGTCAACAACGTCGTAAAAAGGTAAGTTTTCTTGGTCAATCATATGGGGAAATTTTACTTCCGGTTCAAAATGGCCGCCATTTTGAAAAAAACACTATAACTCGACAAAAAGAAAAATTTTGGCGTGGCACTATATCAGATATTATTCTATACCTAAAAAGCAATAACTATGCAAATTTTGGTGCTTTTGACAGAAAGTGAACAATTCATGCACCTATCCGCCCCACTAGTTCAACCTGTATAAAGTTTAATTCAAACAGCTTTCAGCTCACACTTTAAAATTGTCATGATCTCCAGCTCATGTTTACCCTGGGTACCAGAGCCCGCGAAGTATATCATCATGCATACAAGATTAGACAGCTTATTAGGCATTTGATGAGGCTCACAACCCCTAGGATAACTAGATGGTCGTCAGTGGCGGATCTAGGGGAGGGGTGCAGGGGCACCCACCCCCTGCTGAAAGGGTTTCAAGTCATTGTTTTCTCAAATATTGTTCCAAAATGTTCTCATTATGTCATGTTAACTGGGTGGTGCACCCCCTCCTGTTAGCAATCCTGAATTGGCCCCTTGCCGTCACTTGTCTGACAAACCAATATAGTTCATGAAAATGTTAAATTGCAACAATAATGAAAACATGATTTTAACTCAAATGTAATAGTTGCGGTTACACTAAGATCGTTTACCACGGTTACCAAGGTATTTTTACCTAGGTCGAATTACTGTGGTAATAATGACTTACCACGCTATCGCGGTTATACTTAAACTGAGTACCTCGGTAAACATTGACCTTTCACCTTTCAAAACTAGCGCGAACGCACGAATGTTTTACCGCGAAGCAGTAGACACGACCGATAGCAATGATGAACATATCTCCAGAAGAAACTTTTATACTCTCTTTCCTGATTCTCCTTATATGCAATCGACCATCTTCACATCTTCATATATACTTCTACTTCTTAAGACGATCAGCCCAAAGACGTCGTAGGTACAATTTTCTTCGTATGTTGAAAGTGCATTTAATTCGACTATTGCAAAACTACAAAAGAAATCGAGCTCCGAGACGGGCTTGGGTCCTTCCACGACCACAACATTGGTTTCAAGAACTCCTGAACAATAGAATTCTTGATCACTGTTGGAAATTAAACTTCCGAGTGTCGAGAGATACTTTTGAATATATTTGTCAACTTGTTGCACCAGCAATTGCGCGCCAAAATACAAGATTGCGGGTCCCGATTCCTGTAGAGAAGAGAGTCGCTGTAGGTTTATGGAGACTTGCTACCGGTGATTGCTATCGATCATGTAGTTTGATTGTTGGTTTGTCCAAAGCTTCTGCAGTGTATTGTACCCATGAATTTGTTGAAGAGTTATGCCGGATGAGATGCGATTTTATTAAATTCCCGACAACCACAGCAGAAATACGAAGGAAAATTGAGGGCTTTAAAGACAAAAGTGATATACCAAACGTCGTAGGAGCAGTGGATGGCACTCACGTACCCATAAAAGCTCCAGACATTAACCACGAAGACTATTTCAACCGTAAACATTTTTATAGTTATGTTGTTCAAGGAGTTGTGGATTCATCCAACCTCTACATGTCTGTATCAACGGGATACCCTGGTAGCATGCACGATGCAAGAGTTCTGAGATTATCAGAACTCTACGACGCTGCAGAAAACGAGAATGTGCTTATGGAACCTACTGTCGATATCAATGGCACCACTGTCCGTCCTCTGATAGTAGGAGATTCTGCTTATCCTCTTACAACCTGGCTGCTCAGGCCCATGAAAGATAACGGAGCACTTGATCAACATCAACGACATTTTAACAAAGAACTTTCTAAGGCAAGAGTTGTCTCTGAACATGCATTTGGATTAACAAAGAATAGGTGGAGAATTCTACAAAAAAGGTTGGACGATCAATCAGATCGTGTTCCGGACACAATATTTGCATGCTGTGTGCTGCACAACATTTGTATTTTACGAGGAGATCAATATGATGATGATGATGATCACTTTGATGATGACCATGATGATAATGATGGTAATGATGCTCCCCCCTCTCGTGATGCTGCAGAAGTACTACAAGCTGTTGTTGACTATTTAGCAGACCAGTAAAAAGTAATTCAACTAGACCAAAGAATTGATCTTATTTCTATATAACAATCCATTCAATCAAGTTCTTCAATGTGTTTTTATTCATGATATTACTGATTGCAGTTAGATGTATGTATATTGTTGTAATTACATGGTGAAAAATATTATTACTGCTGGAAAGCATAATGCCGTAGATGGCATTTTTTAGATAACTTTTGTATATAGGTGTTTAATCTTTGTCGTTCAACTTATATCACTTGCAATGCATGTAATTATGATTCTACAGTTTAAAAAAATAGAAGAAAAAATTAAAAGAATATAAAAACTTTTACTTTTTTGTATTCTTGAGTTTTGTATTGTTGTGCTTGTAAATGCAAATATCCAATAAAATAAACTCTAAACAGTAACAAATACATTTTAGAATATGTTTTCTTTTAAAACCCGGTTACTTTTTTGAAAAAATGTCTCCTAATTTACCAAGTACAGCAACCATAAACTCTTGGTGTCTCTTCTCCGCATCATTTTGCATATTTACAATTGTTTCCAGAGCTTTGCGATCACTTTCTTCTGCCTTTAACATGGCTTCTTGCTGCTTTTCTAACAGATCAATAAGCTTACTAGTATCATCACCCTTCTCGGTACTCCTCCGTTGTTTTTTAGCTGGTTGTTCACGTGTACTTGGGTCTGATTTCTTTTTCGTTTTGCCTGCCAATTGTTCAGCATTGACTTCTTCGTTGTCTTTTTCGTCGTCTTCAGCGTCATCTAGAATACCCGATTCCTTTACAAACTTCGGGTTAACTTTATCAGAGTGCCCCATAAACTCGTCTATATCGTCAAAGTGTTCAAAGTCAATTCGTCCGCGTCCTGTCTTGTTGTTGTTATCAACCACCGCCTTGTACTTATCAAACAATACCCTCCATTTCTCCTTTACTTGGACAAGCGTCTTCGTAGTTTTGATCTGGGATTCGGTACATCCCTCGATGAAACTGTCATAAATTAAATCCCAAGTAGACTTCTTGCCACGACTACTCTTTGTGGTCTTTAATCGGTCGTAATACTCTTTATACGATGCTATTAGAATCTTGACCTCTGCATTATCCCATCGGTTTTTCGTTGAGATTTTAGTTGATTTTTCAGCTGTGTTTGAGCTTGGGATAGGAGCCTGTACTGCGTTAGAACAACTTGAGTTAGTTGGAGGAGTTCCAGACGGAACAAAGTAGAATCGTCCTTGGTTGTAGGGAGTAGGTTGTAGAGTAGGTTTAGCACACCATTCAAATGAAACCAGTGAATGCTGTTGTTTTGGTTTGTATTTGACATGTGTTTCACTTTGATTACGAAGTCCACATTGTCACCAATGATCTGGTATTGGGGAGGGGCTTTGGTTAGTTTACATAGTATGGATACATCCGTGGTTCCAGCTTCCTTGATCTTCTGTACTGCTTTGTTAAAAACTGCATCATTAAACTTTCCACCAAGCAAGCTTTTAACTTTCTCACTGATTATTAGTGCATCAAATGTATGTTCAGCTGAACAAGTGATGGCAAGTGATGAGCTGTCTGTTGATTCTCTAGCAGGTTGTGACTTGCAATCATCCAAAGCATCCAACTTATCTTCAGGTACACTGAGCATCAACTCATCTTCACATACATCATGGATTGCATTGATCATTGCATTGTACCGGTCTTGGTCAACAAGGGCATTTTTCCATTCTTTCATCTTTTCATCAAAACCCAAGCCAAGCTCATTAACTTTCAGTAATGTGGCCAAGTGACTCATGCACAAACTATTTCTGGATAATCTTGAGTAAAGCTGCAAGAGAACAAATTTCATATCATTTCAATAATGTTGTTTATTTCCCCCATATTGATGATTATAGACATGAATATAATGTAGACTGTACATATGATTGGTTGTGTTGGAACTAATAGCTCACTTTTGATATTCTGGTTGCCCAGCCATGTACAAAACAACTGAAGACAAGGCTCAGGGGGAAACATTGCAACTTAATATCAATAAAAATGTTTTCAACATTGAATGTATTATTGTCACATGTATGTGAACACTGACAAGTCGATAATATTAAGTAGCTTGTGGACTCCATGTCATTGATTGATTTATTAATAAGGATTACACAATGATCATGATATGTAGGTCATGATTTTGTGTTGTACCTGTTTTTCAGCTCCTCCATGCCACATTAACAAAGACAATCTGTAGGCTAAGGCTCACATGTTTGGGGTTCGACATCTCAGAAGCACTGATGACGCCATACTTACAGCTCTTGAAACTTTTTCTGACTGTTTGGATGTTTCTTTCTTCCCATATTTTCCACTAGCAACAGCATTCAAGACTCTATGGAGTAATGGTGCCCTTTCCTCTAGTTCTTTTACAACTTCTGAATCTTTTAATTGTATCAAGCTCTGAGGTTTTGGGTCAGCCAGAATGGAAGGACAACTTCTGCTGCATAGGCCACTGCTTTCATCTTTAATTTGTTTTTCAACCTTTGCCAGGATTATTGGTTTCAGATCACTAGAAGACCACACTGCATTACATATGGATCTACGCTCTTCCTTTGCAATAGATCTCACTATACAGGCATCTAAATCATCAGTTATCACTTTAATCTCCACTTTTGAAGGATAACGAATTGTAACCTGACAAAGATATACAAATGAATATATATCTTATTAATACAAATTAATAATAATAACATTAAATGGTACATTTTCAATTACTCTAGCAAAAAAAAAAAAAAAATGATACTCATGGTCATTAAAATAAAAATATGATGGTGGTCAATTTATTACCAAAACAATCTGAAATCGTTTGTTCCGTACAAAAACGTGCATTTGAAAGCTCTTTGTAATGTCGTCGTCAGCAAAAAAAAAATTGCAAAACATTGAAATTTAAAACATTTAAAAAAATTTATAATAGTTATGATTTCAAAATTTCTTCTATATTATGTACACAGTTATATTTGTGATTTTTTACGCAATTCAGCTAATCTGCAATGAAGTCTATCTACATCTATCGAGAAAATATCGTTATTATTAACGCGAAATATCAATAATCATTACACAATAGAGTACAAACACTAAATGTGTGCAACGGTTGTCACTATTCAGTATTAAAATATCACTAGTTAAACAAAATATAATAGCACTATTATTGGTATTTATGTTGCACACTTTTAATGCGTGCACGATAATATACAACTGAGTAGTCAAGTTATAGCGATAAACATTTTGTTTATACATAACTACCTCTACTGCAGTCCTCTCGGTTTTTGATGTGACTATCAAATCATCGTGAACGTTGAGTAAATTTGTGTTTTCTTGTAAAATCGAGGACGTTCTTCTCTTCGCACGTGCACTGGGATTGCTTGGAGATTCGCGCAGACATCTTTATACTCGTTCCTGGACTTCAACATTCTCTGTAAATGCTAACTGCTGTTGAAACGATGCATTATAAGTTTCCTTAAACTTTTCAACCTCGAAATAAAGCAGAAACTAACCTCACCCGATGTGTTGGCCCACTAAGACCCCAGAAATCCAAGTATCATGGCTGCAGACGCTTGTCAAGATGGTTTAGGGGCCGTCTTACTCCAAGCCAAAGCCTCTGGTCTCCGTCACCCGATAGCCTTTGCCTCTCGCTCCCTCATTGATACTGAATAACTCACTTCACTTTAATTAACTCAGCAACATGCTCCAAACGTTTACAAGTACAAATGTGACAGCGTCCTAAAATCACGTTTAATTTGGTCATATCAAATCATATTTATCAACCCATTTCACCTAATTTAGTGATACTTCTCTAATTGTATATTATGTTTTGTGTTTTAGAGGCACTTGTTACATACCATAGATCACTTAAAGATTCCAAAGTGAGGACAACTAATTCTGGACGGAATCACAATGTTGAACGTAAAAGGTCGTCACAAGAAAAGAGGTAAATAAAGCAATTGTTCATACTTGCTAAAAGTGTTTTTTTTTTGGTCAATAGATGTGGAATCTGCTGAATCAAAATCTGTTTTTTTGTTTTAGTATTTCGAATGTCTGGACAATGATTCATGTTAGAGCATGCTGAAAAATATTGATATTGTAATTTATGACACTCGCCATATTTAAGAACCCATGTTGAATTCTACTTTTTGTGTCAAATGATATGTATCAAAAAATTTTGAGACTGCAAGAATTAAAGAATTCTTACATATTTTCAGTGTAATAAGTTTTTTGTGAATTCTCGCATGTGACAGTTAATATGGATTTAAAATTAAAAGGTCTACTATTTGGCAGTCATTTGCACAGTTTCTAAATGCGAGCACTCTATTCAAGAATGTAATATCCAAAACTATGGACACTTTTTATATTAATAATGTTTTGGTTTTTGCTTATAGCTTCAAAGCCTTTGCTTCTAAGCGAAAATTATGTCAAATTGCAGATATTTGAATACAATTTTATAATTGCAATCATGAAATTATGTGGTTTTATTTTTCTCACAGTATTCCATCAGCTGATTGTGAAGCATGGGCAATAACACTAACTTTCTCTTCACATGGAAACTCTATATGCAATACTACCTTCACAAGGATTACACAGTGTATTCATTGATGACTCCACACCTTGTACATGACTGTACTGCCAATGGAAAGCTCCCTCGATGAGAAAATCATTTTAAAATCATTCTCAGCTTCAACATTATCACCACCTATTTGTCTCAGATTATCGAGGGCTCCCATGTCATTTTTTCAATTCTACAATCAACAGCAACAATATCACTATCTCGATTTTCACTACTACAAAACCAATTGGGATGTATGTGGCATTCTATTTATTACGTAGCTAATTGTGCAGAGAAAACTGCAGATTGGACCACTTTTTCAACCGTTTCTACATCTGCTTTTATAGGCCTGCGAAATGTGCACCATCTTTCAGAAAAAATTCCAAAATTGTGCTTAATTGTCCGTCTGGCACGTGATAGTCTGTGATTAAAAATCCGGCCCGTTGTTGTTCATCAAGGACTTTTCCTTGGTATGGCTTCATTAGTCAGGGCTTTTCATCTCATACAAGAACATACTGTTGGTTCAGGAATGTCTAGTGCAAAAATGAGGGCCATAATTAGCCGGTCGTCATTGTTAATTTCAAGATGCGGGAACGCGACGCCCATTTTGACAACAACCTATACGCTGCAGGCAGACTGAAAGCAAAGACCAAGATATCCTGTGTCGAGCTGTGCGAAATGCTTTATGCCGATGACGCAGCCTTCTGTGCCCAGTCAGCCGCTGACCTGCAAGCTATTATGGGCAACTTTGCTCAGGCTTGTTCTGATTTTGGCTTCAAAATCAGCATCAAGAAGACAGAAATAGTGAGCACCACAGACATTCCAAGTAACATCACTGTACACGATCAGGATTTGAAAAATGTATCTGACTTTGTCTATCTGGGATCAAACATCTCAGCGAACTGCTCCCTGGATCATGAAATTAATCGCCGCCTGTGTAAAGCAAGTACAACCTTTGGTAGACTTTCCCAACGTGTGTTTGACAACAAGAACCTTACTATCAAAACTAAAGTGAGAGTTTATGAAGCCTGTGGTTTGAGTATCCTTCTTTATGGCGTCAGGAGTCAAAACTCAATAACTTCCACATGAGGTGTCTTCGCAACATACTTTGTTTACGCTGACAAGATAAAGTCAGAAATGCTGTGATTCTGGATCGCTGTCACGCAAAACCTCTGACAAGCATCTTGAAGCACAGACGCCTCCGCTGGCTAGGTCATGTTTATAGGATGACTGACCAGCGTCTGCCAAAAGTAGCCCTGTACGGAGAGTTGAGTGAAGGTGTGCCGAAACGTGGACGTCCTCTCCTTCGATGGAAAGATGTCGCGAAAAGGGACTTAACCAGTTTTGGCATCGATCATAAGACCTTCGAGATCAACTGCAAAGACAGACCGCTCTGGCGGAAAATGATCCACAGCGGACTTCAACACAATCACACATCGTATCTTGCTCATCTTGAGCAGAAAGCTCTGAAACGTCACCAGAGAATAGGAGAAAGCTGAACTGAATTGACTGTCATAGTTTCTTTGCGAAGTGAAGATGGCCATAGACAAAGAGGACAGAAATGGAAGCAGAGTGCTGAGAATTTGAATGCAATTAAAAATGTCAATTTTAAGGTTGATGCAAGGGCAGTTCGAGAGAAGTTTGCTTTCCTATCAGATAAACTTCGTGAAAAGTTGAGGGCTGAGGAAAAGGCTAGTGGAATAAATCCCGAACCGAGTGAAATGGAGCATTTAGAAGAAATCATAGCATCGGAGTGATTCTGAAAGAGCCAAAGCTGAACAAATGAGAAAAAAGCAATGGAATCTCTTGGTGAAAGCAGCAAAGCTACAGCCGATGAAGATGATTCCAATGAAACAAAAAAGAAAAGGTAAAATGGTAATGATATGTTGTCTCTTCTTGCAGAAGCATGAAATGATGCACGGAATGAAAAAAAGAACAAGAAATGAACATTAAAAAGCAGGAGATTAAGCTTCAAAACAAGAAACATGAGAGCTTTATGAAAATGATGGTTGTTCAGCAACAACAACAGAGCAAACAAATGCAAAATTTCCAGACTACGATAATGGCTATAATGCCCAAATTGGTTCGGAACAACTGGACCTTGAATACATACTGTTAAAGTCAAGAAGTAGTTGGTTTGATGTTATACCCTTGTTTGTTGTCAACACATTTGATAAATCACTGCTATGGTTACAAAAAACAGTAAATTACATTGTATGCTATTTCAACTATACTATACGTTTTATGAGAAGTGCTCATGAAGGGTGGGTGGCTCCAAATAAAAGAACTTTGATGTTTCATGTTTGTATAAATAAGTGAGCGCATTCCTCAATATTGCAGAAACAAGATAGTATTTACCAACAGCGTTAAGTTGGAGTTTCATATTTTTGGTGGCTATTAGCCCTTTACGAGTTTGATAAACAAGATGAATTGTAGTCTAGCTTCAGTACAAACAACACAATATACGGCATAAATATAACGAACAGAAGATGTTTGTACTGAAGCTAGATCATAATGCACCATATTTTCCATTTCAGAAATGGTCTATGAAGCATTACTGCAGAAACCTCAAAAACACAAATAATAATTTTGGTCAATAAGTCAGTGATGGATGTTACGCTATGTTGTAATGTTTTA
The DNA here is from genome assembly GCA_918843875.1 of Diadumene lineata. Classification (NCBI taxonomy): domain Eukaryota; kingdom Metazoa; phylum Cnidaria; class Anthozoa; order Actiniaria; family Diadumenidae; genus Diadumene; species Diadumene lineata. The sequence continues at coordinate 3,376,237 of OU974075.1, read as the reverse complement.
TTCACATTACACAGAAGCATTCTGGCTAAAAAACTATAAAAAAATGTTAGAAAATAGTGGGTTTTGATTCCAACTCACCTAGGAAGGCTTGTGCAATTTCTCATCACTTAAAACCATTTGATTTCGTATACAAATAAGATGACAAGATATCGTGTAATTCATTATTATTTGACTTACAAGTAAAATTATTATGAGAGTACTTCTAAGGCAATCTTTCTAAACATTACATTGTATACCTCTAAAAATTGGAAATTATAATCATGTAAATTGTCACTCATTGTCTACTTTTAATTGCAGATTGATATAGATGCTCTAGCAAAAATGAATGAAAAAGACCTTGAAGAATTAGGTGAAGAGGCTAAAGGTGATAAAGTTAAGTTGATAGCATTTGGGCGTAAAAGTGCTCAACCCGATAGAGAGGAAACAATGAAGAAATTTAAAGAAATTGTCAAGTCATCTAGATCTATAAATTCCTCCAAAAAGTCTCAACAGCCTTGGAAGAAGAATGTAAAACCTACTCTATATTGGACCGTTAGTATATTCCTTGATATGATTGGCTTAGCTTCAAAAACTCATTCTTATCAAACTAGATATTCTGTTAATCGCAATTTATACAGACCAGTCTCTAGAACCAATTATGGAACTTCACGTTTTCAATCTTACGCTTGCAGCATCTGGGAAACGGTCAGTTTCCTTCAAAGCGTTCTCGCTACAGTACAAATCTCATTTACTTCTTAATCAAAGTTAAATGTTGTTCATTTCTTTATAACCAATTTTCATTACCATAGTATATTCGTTATTTATTAACTGGCGTTTGATTTTAAATTAGTTATTTTCTTCGTTGTGGGGGCCATCTACACAGCATATAATGTTGGTCACGATGCTAGAACTCTTGATGGCCATTTTTTAGTTGGCAATGATGACAGTAACCCCTGCAGCAGAGTGAACCGGTCAAGTTCCAAAGCGCAAGGTGAGTGCTGAAGAGGTAGCAATCGCTGGTCATCGAGGTACCAAACGAGCCACAAGTTCCCATGACGAATTTTACATACAAAAACGTAGTTATAAAACACGCTTTGGGTTCATCTGCAAATCTTTATGCTCTGTGTTAGACTTTGATCTCTTTTATTTGGGAGTTCGCGTCCCTTGTGGTCTGCATAACGGTACCAAGGGCACCTTTCAGTTCACGTCCCTTGTGGTCTGCATAACGGTACCAAGGGCACCTTTCAGTTCACGTCCCTTGTGGTCTGCATAACGGTACCGAGGGCACCTTTCAGTTCACGTCCCTTGTGGTCTGCATAACGGTACCAAGGGCACCTTTCAGTTCACGTCCGATCAATCAACCAAGCATGGCGGACGGTTGTATGATAAACGCTGAGAATCTATTCACGTTTGAAGTCGTTAACGGTAAATATAAATACAAATTTATTGGAACCATAGATCAACTGAAGCTTTATGTAGAGGAAGTACTTCAAATTACTGGTAATTGGAATTTTGTGTCTACTTGTGGAGGATTTTACAAGTTGAAAACGCCATCCATTACACTTACATTCTACACCTCGAACGGAACCCTACTTATTCAAGGGCCTATGGAAATTCAAATCAAGTCTCAATTATTCCCCAAGTATTCAGAAGATCTATTGACGGATGTCCAAACCGTAGAGGATGATTTGGTCTCAAATAACTCACTTATGGACAAGACAAACTCTATCCATACCGATACACAAGTTGACAGTGAAGAGGAGACACAAGACGACAAATTCAAACACATAAAGGAACGATTTATTAAACTGGAGACAGAAATTCAAGAACTTAAATCGTGTTTGTTGGAAAAGGAAGAACGGGTAAACAACCAACAAGAAATTTCCAAAATGAGAGAAATAATTAATATGCAAAATCTTGAAATTCGAAGCTTGAAAGATGATAACAAAAGCCTGTTAACCGTCATAAAAATATTGTCGAGTGACAATAACAATACAAGTAATACTTATGATAATCCACCTATTGTCCTCGACGAAGTCAGCAAACCATCAAGCGTAAATGATGAAGCAAGCAGTCAAGCAAATCAAACACAAATATCAAAGAAAAAGAAAAACAAGGGGAAAAAAATAAAACCAACAATCATGAAAATTCGAATCCAGAAGAAAGGATCAATGAGCAACAGCGGCAACAGCAACAGCAACAACAACAGCAGCAGCAGCAACAACAACAACAACAACAACCAACCAGACAGCTGTCAAAGAAGAAAATATTTATAGTTGGTGACTCAATGCTTAATGGCATAGAAGGTAATAAAATGTCGAGAAGAAATATTGTTAAGGTCTGGCCACTGCCTGGAGCCAACACTTCCGACATGAATCATCATATACAGCCGTTAATACGACGAAAGCCCGATGAGGTAGTACTTCACTTTGGCACAAACGACCTACGGAACACCGACTCTACACAGTCATGTGCTCAAGGTATAATAGACGTAGCCCAGTCATTAGTGGACCACTCTATTAGACCAATCATATCAGCACTCATCACAAGAAATGACAACCACCAACTAGAAGAGAAACGCAAAAAAGTAAACAAAGATCTAGAACGACTGTGTAAAGAAAGGAATATTCTCTTCATCAAGCATGATAACATTAAAGAAAACAATCTTAATGGCAGTGGTCTTCACCTGAACAAATTAGGTAAAAAATTACTAGCCATGAACTTTATAAAACATATTAATTCTAAATAGAATTTCCATGCCGGGGAATCAGGTATCAACCAGGGTGGGTCATCCCCTAATACATATACTTTTGGACGCGGGTTAGTAATAGCTTCATTTAACATGCATAGGTTATTGATGAATTGAAGGAGATGTTAATTTCCCATAAAATGGATATACTAGCCATCAACGAAACTAAGCTCGACCCATCCGTGTCAAGTAATGAAATTAGTATACCTGGTTTTGAGGTGGTACGTAAAGATAGGAATAGAAACGGACGATATGGAGGAGGTGTATGTATATATATTAGAAACAATCTAAATTTTAATATGGTTAAAGACCTTTGTGACGATCGACTAGAATTGATTACGATAGAAATTACTCTACCTCACTCGAGATCGTTCTTAATCAGCACATGGTACCGCCCACCTAATTCACCAATAGAAATATTCCAAGGATTTGAAGAAATTATTGACAAAATTGATCAATCAAATCTAGAATATTATTTGCTAGGGGATATGAATTGTGATATGTTATCCGATTCCTATCCTAGCGTTTGTTTGAAAAATATTCTGGATTTGTATGGGTTGAAACAACTCATTACAGAACCTACTAGGATAACCCAAAATACAAAAACTTTAATCGATTTGTGTGTCACTAATACACCAGAAAAAGTTACTTGTTCTGGCGTACGACACGTGAGTATAAGTGATCACTCACTGGTATACATGTGTCGTAAGTCTCTTTATAACCGTCAGAACTCTAGAATCATAGAAATAAGATCATTCAAGAAATTTAACGAAAGTAAATTTCTAGAAGATATATCACAAATGCCTTGGGAAAAAATCAACACCGAAAATGACGTTAACAAAATGTGGCAACAATGGAGGGAAATGTTTGTGTCCTGCGTTGATGCTCACGCACCAATCAGGCATAAACGTATTGGTAAACAAAAGCCCTCTTGGTTAACTAGTGAAATAAGTGAACAATTACGTAACCGGGACTACTTAAAAAAGAAAGCAATTTCATCTGATATTAGTTCCGCATGGTTACAATACAAAAAAGCTAGGAACCAAACAAACAATGGGTTAAGACGAGCTAAAAGGGAAAACTTTACTCAAAATCTAGCAAAATTTAAAAAAGACCAGCGCAAAACTTGGAGCTTGCTCAACGAGCTTACTTCAAGAAAAGCGAATAAAACATCTATTGTTAAAGAATTGAAATACCAACGATAAGACTATAACATCGTCTAACGAAATAGCCAACACATTTAATGAATATTTTACTGAAATAGGTGCAACTTTGGCAAATTCCATCCCTGCAACATCAATATGGCCCGAGTCATATCTAGAACCAACTAACAAAAGGTTCTCGCTCGAGTCACCAACAATAGACGTAGTTCTTAATTTACTTCAAAACCTAAACGAGAGAAAAGCGATAGGGATTGATAAGATACCTAATCGCCTCTTAAAGATGGCAGCAAATATTATAGCCCCATCTTTAACAATGATTTTCTCTCAATCAATTGCTCATAGCACATTCCCAGAAGAATGGAAATCAGCCAAAGTTACTCCTATCTACAAAAAAGGCGGGAAAAAAGATCCCAGTAATTACCGCCCAATCTCAGTAATTCCAGCTATATCCAAAATATTTGAAAAAATAGTATACGATCAATTATACAATTATCTTGATAAATACGAAATTCTGTCTGTAAATCAGTCAGGGTTTCGTAACCTCCACAGTACGATGACTGCACTGATAGAAGCAACTAATGAATGGTCCCTTGATTTAGATCAAGGACGGTTTAACGGAATAGTTTTTATCGACTTGCAAAAAGCATTCGATACAATTGATCATGCAATTTTGATAACAAAATTAAAATTCTACGGGATTGATAGTAAATCCCTTGAATGGTTTAGCTCATACCTAAGCCACCGCTCACAACAGTGCAGCATCAACGGAGCTCTCTCGTCCCCCTGTGAGGTTAGCCACGGTATTCCCCAGGGAAGTAATCTTGGACCATTACTCTTTTTAATTTACATCAACGATCTACCTAACTGTCTCTCAGTGGCCACACCTAGAATGTTCGCTGATGATACCAGTATAAGTGTGGCCTCTGAAAGCACATCAGAATTAGAATCAACTTTGAATCTAGAATTAGAAAAGATTCACGATTGGCTAACTGCCAACAGGTTTAGCTTAAACGTAACAAAGACAGAAGTTATGGTAATGGCATCCCGTCAAAAGCTAACCACACATGGTGAAGTCACCGAACATAAACGTCCACATAAATAATCAAAACATCAAACATGTTGAGAACGCCAAAACATTGGGCGTAACAATTGACAAAAACTTGAATTGGTCCGCACATATACAAGAACTAGTTAAAAAGATTTCATCTGCAATAAGCATTTTGAAACGCAGTAGACCGTACATCACAAAACAAACTGCAATACAAGTGTATGAAGCATTAATCCTTCCTCATTTTGACTATTGTAGTCAAGTGTGGGACGGGTTAGGTGTCACACTTACCGACCGGCTGCAAAAGTTGCAAAACCGAGCAGCAAGGACCATCACAAGATCAAATTATGACATAAGATCCAAAGATATACTCGAGGACTTAAATTGGAAAACACTCGACATTAGACGAAAAAAGCAAAAAGCAATTTTGATGTTTAAGATTATGAGTGGGCTGGCACCAGCCTATCTACAGAAAATGTTTACTGTAAACAAAACCAACTACAAATTACGCAACAGTGAACAAACACTAACGTTACCCAAACCAAAAACGGAGTATATAAAGAGGAGCTTTGCCTACACAGGTGCTAAACTGTGGAACGAACTTCCTCTTCATATCAAACAGAGTACAAGCATAGCTACATTTAAAAAAGCAATCAATAACTTGTACTCAACTGATTCCCACGGCAAACATGGAAACCAGTAAGTTTTTATACATTTTGTAAATAGTATTTTAACGGAATTTTACTGATGTTTTTACCGTGGTTTATTTAAATAAAATTGCATCCATCCATCCATCAAAACTCTTTTGCTTCAATATTTATTTTTCGTAAATGAACCATTCCATAGAATATGAATCCGGAAAGATCTATTATTGACATGAGTCCGAGTGATGATAAAACATAAATGTATATCTTTGTACAACCACTCCAGACGTTACTACTTCACTATCGTATTGCTACTTTTGAACAGCCTTTGTGGTGGAAAGCCACACTATTATGAGGATGATATGAATTGAAGGATTTTTTCTTTTTTTGAGAATGGGAGACTTCCGCACCCAGCTAGTGAGCATTTTGGGAAGTATTGGGCATCTCATGGTACGGTCTGGCCTTCGAGAATTTGTAAACAGTGTACGCTCCAAATGCATGTGATCATTTTTTGACTGGCAAAGCAATATCTCGGGTGATTCATGCACATCTACTTATTGACGAGTTATCGCCATTATCGATACCAAACAATAATACCAAGATTGCATACGTCCATGCACGTTCTGAGGGGGAAAAGGAACAAGACAGACACCATGACATATTGCACTTTAACGCTGCAAACAGGCCCAGAAGAATACAAATAGGCGCTTCAAAATTGTAAAAGCAAGAGAAACATCTTTAAATCTAGCCTAGAATCTCCAACAACTCTGAAATTAGAGCGATACGCTTGCACAAAAGATGAGTCAAAAGTAGTTATATATGATTATATAAACGACATGATATACCTATGAAATCCCCCAAGCCATGGAGTGTAGTTTCCAGTATAAGGAACTAGACGACAATTATGCAATAAAGACGATAAGAGAAGTATTTGAGTTCCACGTTAATCAAGATGTCGTCAATCCAGATGTGGCTCTGAATGCTGAGGTGTCTTAGATGAACAGACAATATTGGACAAAAGAACTTCTGTATGCTCACTGTCACCATGTTTGATGGAACTGGAGACATTAAAACTGATATATGGGAATGTCACAATGACAACATAATTTGACGGAGTATACTATTTTTCACCACTTCAGGTAAAAAAAATACAACTTTTAATATCCTACAAACACTTGTATCAATAGACACTCCTCGCATTTGCTTCAATGAACACCTAACAATTGTTTTGTAATTGTTGACTCGAATGTTTACACTACTTCAACAGACACGAACACAATACACATATTTTTTTCTAATGTAATCATGTTCTATATTTAATATTTCTTTATTGTAATTAATATAACCTTGTATTTATATAGCCATATTGCTAATTTTGTGTGTAAATAAACGTGAACTTTGAAGCGGGACTGGCCTTCATGCTCTTAAAAATTCAAAACATTAAAGCAAATTTAACTATTGGTGTGTCATAACCGTTTGGCGGACAGTGCCAGGATGTAAGCGTGCTTCGCATGAGCAACGTAAAAGCAAACACAAATTAAAGTCTCTCATTTGCATACATTTGCGTTGCTGGTGTGAACCAGGCTTAATATATACTATACAGCTTAGAAGACGCAGAGTTTATTTTAAAGATTATTCAAAGATGAACCCTCACCTAAAAAGGAATGGTAATAGATGTTACAAAAAAACAGCTCCTCAAAGTTCCCAGAAGCTCTAAGACTCAACCAGCCGTAATTTCTGTTGAAAATGTATGTGATGTCCCTATACAAATTTTGCAAAGAAAACCTTTGTAATTCCTTCAAACATTTCAGAACGTGGAGAAAAGTAAATAGAGAAAGGTTGTGTGAAGATATAAGAAAGAATGGAGGAACAGTGTTCTCAGGGAAAAAAAACTAAGGATGCCAAGTATACTGTTGTAACGTCACAGAAGCACAAGTATTCCGAACACTAAAAAAGCTGGATGCACACAAAGCTCCGGGCCCTGACAGTTTTCCAACTGTTGTACTGAAAGAGTGTGCACGCGAATTGTCAAAGTCGTTGCTGAGTTTTGTTATGTAAAGGTTTGCAGCCCTAATAGCGCACCTCTAATTATATTCACGCAACTATATGAGAGTTTTATTGTACTGCGTTAAGCTATTGGAACTTTCTAGTCCCCAGATAAAAATGAGACATTGACCTTCTGACAAAAGGTTGAATCGTGCTAATATTAGGCATACCATTTATGGAATAGGTTTAAGCTATTTAGATTGACAGTTACTGAAACCCTTATAGACTATAATTTGAGATGTAAACTTTTAATGTAACTGATCAGAATAATAAGATGATAAGATAACTACTAGTAGACAACAACTAATAAAGAAGATCGTAAAGGATACTCTCACGCCTCAAGACCTAGATCCCCAGTTAACCATTTGGGCTGGTCCAACATTGGTGGAGAATCCCTCTTATGGCTTATCGGTGTTGTATCCTTTATGTGAATAGTGTGATTTCTTGATTTTATACTTGTGTCTCTGTGTTTGCCTTTGCCACACCTAATCACTTACACAATGACGATCACAACATTTAATGTAATCTAATTTACTTAACAACTTACATGCTTTTACATAAACTATATAGCCTTACTTTAAGTTGACTCTAGCTGGTCTATTCTGGAGTATATAATGAATTGTATAAACTTATGCGTACGCTGATACACGTTTTTTTGATTATAGAAAATGCATGTATAGCTCAAGTTGCTGAAGCGCGCTTGAACAAAACAAGGCTTACATACATACATTACATTCAAACTACATTAGATAGTGTCACTAACATAAAAAGACATCAGCTTACTGAGGAACTATAGAACAGATAGCTAGAGGACATAGTAACAAATAGAGAAAGAAAATTATACAATACAATATTGATATAGCATTGCTAACTTACACGACTACACAATAAATTAAGAACTCAATTTAGCTCAAGATAATTACTACGTTTAGCCCTCACGAATATATATGTTTACGTCTGTTTAGATATTGTTAATCAAGTATTGTCGAGGTTTTTATTTATTTCGAACCCTTCGAGCAAGCCAAAAAAAAAAAGGAAGTATAGAAAAGACAAAAGTAAACAAAGAAAGGAACAAACGAAGAAAGTACTGAAGAAACAAAAACAAAGATAGCAGATAGAAAAACATTAACCAGTGACCTGCAATCCCGATCTTGTATATTATATGTTCTTATTAAAATATTGAAACATTGCATTTTTATTAAAACAGTGAGAAGTCAAATGCGATCTCCTTATTGTAAAACCAAACGTTTGTAGTGAACATTAGCAACTCAATAACAGCATTCATCCGAGTATCCATTGAATTCAAATTCTCCGAACCGCAAAACTAGTCCAAACTAAAAACTTTAATAATAACCACAACTGTATATACAAGACTTGAGACAAGTCTTCGCACCAAAGGGAAGGAAAATTGAAGCGATAAGTTATAAACCGACAGAGAAAAAAAAAACAAAGAATCAACCAATAAATAAAAACCGAACTCCTGAAAAGAATTAGCGAAATAAAAAATAAAATCTAACTCGCAATGAATTTGCAAGCCATGTTTGAACTTCCCATTTTTTCAGGCAAGGAAAATGAAGATGTAAATAGTTTCATATCTCATTTCCAACGCCTAGCTGACATCCTTGAGTGGCCAAAAGAAAACCAATCTAAAATATTACCATTATGTCTCAGAGAAACAGCAAATGTCTGGTGTAATTCATTGCCTAACCTAAATCAAATGAGTATTGATGAATTGTTAACTGCGTTAAAGGATTATTTTTTATCGTCAGCAATTAAATATCGTTTAAGGCAAATGTTAAATGAGCGCACACAAAAAGAACACGAAACTGTAAGTTCATATTCCGTAGATATAATGAAACTTTGTAATTGCCTAAATGTACCATATAATGAGCGTATGACACATTTTATTACTGGCCTGAGACGTGATATAAAAGAAGCTGTAATTTTGCATGAACCAACCTCGTATCAAGAAGCAGAGAGCTTTGCCAAACTGAAAGAAGTTGTGTCAGATAACCCAAGACAACTGAAAAGTAGCGATCTAGTTCTAGAAATTAAACAAGAGATTATCAAACAACTAAATGAAGAAGGAGTGACGACACCTAACAGTCATGTCGAAGGGCGATCAAGTAGTTGTAACTTTGAACACATATCAACGACACCAGAGAGATGCTATTGCGCCGCGGCACCAACAGTGCAGAGCGCCATGTATCGAACAGAACCAATACCAGATGTTCGAGAACTCATCCGCCAGGAAATAAGAAACCAGTTTGAAGATAGCAACATGTACCCAAGTAGAAATTGTTGCATCTACAGAAAGAAACGTTTGTACCAGAGACGTACAAGAACAGTTGTTGCATGTAACTATTGCAAGAAACCTGGTCACGTAATAGACCGATGTAGATACCTAAAGCGTAAAAACCAACGCATAAATCAGCGCCTATATAGTCAAGCAAACTACGTTAAAAACTTTGATGAACAAGATTGTGATTCAACAACAATCCAGGAGAATCTACCTCCATCTAAGACGCCATTACCAGAAAATGAAAAAGAGACACCCTTAAAAGAGGAAGGTATCATTGGCAACATGAATAGTGATGTTTGCGCGTTAACGAAGCTCAATGAAGATAGTGAGTACTTGCGAGAGGAAATCGAAGAAAGCGCCTCAACTGAAAGCGAAAAAGTAATTTCACTCGCCCCAACAACAGAAAAACAATTTGCCTTCGTAAGTTCAATAAGAGAAAGATTGTTTGCAGAATACCAAAAAGGCCAACGAACATTGGAGCGTGACAAAAAGTCGACCGACATAAAAATACATGACGCATCGTACACAACCAAGTCCAGCAATCAGGGCAATGAAATTGGAAATGCAAAACAGACAAATCAAAGCGACGAATTGAAAATACTACAGAAAACAGACGCATTGGAAGAAGAAGAAGAAGAAGAAGAAGTAGAAGACGAAAAAGAAGAAGAAGAAGAAGAAGAAGAAGTAAAAGACGAAAAAGAAGAAGAAGAAGAAGAAGAAGAAGAAGTAGAAGACGAAAAAGAAGAAGAAGAAGAAGACGAAGAAGAAGTAGAAGACGAAAAAGAAGAAGAAGAAGAAGAAGAAGAAATAGAAGAAAAGGAAGATGATGATGACGAAGAAGTAGAAAATTGGAAAATTCTAAATGAAGCCAAGCCTCTATATCCCTGTATAAAAACTTTATATCCCTGTAGAAAAACTTTTAAACCATTTTATCCCTGTAGAAGAAGTTTAATAAATCATTAAATTTGTAAATTCTGACAGTTCTAAAATACAATTAACTTAAACGATAAAAGTTATTCAATTCTAAAATTTGTCCCCAGTTATCTAAAATAAACATTTTCAAAGAGAATCTTTTTTATGTGAAATCCAGCACAAATAATGATAATGATAATAAAAAAAAACATATTATCAGAAATAATCGCGTTGAAGTACGCACTATTACACAACATGAACAATATTAGATAAGGTGGAAAACCAGGAAAGGAGAAGAAGAGGAAAAAAAAAAAACAACAACAACAAAAAAGAAAACTCAGCATTATAAATTGAAAGCAACTGAAGACAAAAAGACACGATGCATCAGAACGGATAGTGAATAATTAAGTAGAAAAATTACGCATCTTTCAGCCGTACCAAGAGTTTTAAAACCTTGAGTCAATTAAACGGCCACTTAGAACTACTTCAATTCCGAAATTAAAAAAAAAAAAAAAAAGAAAGATAAAAATGATTTGTTAAAGCAGCCGTAACCATTTGTTCACAAACGAGCATTAAAAGAAAAATATCGCTATTTTAATCCCGTCCGAAGCCTTGAACAATATCAAGACCCACTTCCCCAATATGTAACGTAACATCTAAATGTCGGACAGATATAACGCTTTATTTGCTGGATATTTAGATACAGCAACCATTCAAAAGTACTGCATGACGAAAACAAAGTATTGAGAAATGTAACAAATATGGACACATATTTCAAATACGTTCCTTAGCTGCTACCGGAATAAAATTTCCGAAGAACAAGATACATACAACATGTATTTTTAGCGCATCCTTCCAGATCAATATGTAATCTGAGAAATTTACGAAATTCTTTTACAAAAAAGGATTAAAAGTCCTTGTAAAAAATACAAACAAAACATGTTTGGGTGAGTCGAGCTGCAATGTGCACTACGCGGTTCGACCCACCTAAACAGTGTTATCCAAAAAGATGAATACAAAGAAAAAGCAGCAAATACAAAATTATAAAGTGTCCACAAAAACCAATACTAATAAAAACCATGCAACAAAGTTTTGAATTCCAACAAACATAGTAAGTCAAAAAGTCTTTAAACTGAACAGACAAAAATTCATAAATCGCTTAAAAAGGTTAAGGCGCAAATTTTAAGATTAACTAATAAATCGAGTAACAATACAGTACCAGTTTCATAAGAATAAAAACCTTTAATAAGAAATGTGAAAAAATGGTCAAGTTTGCACACGGCTCTGCGCAAGTGTATGGTTATCAGTTGTCAATTACAGTTAAAGAAAAATTTCACAAAATCACAAGTGTCATAGACAACTAAGAATTTAACGGCAGAACGAAACAATTTGCACAAAACAGTAAAGGTTCTCCAAAGGGCTGGTTTCTGCAAAAGGGCCCTTTGCGGTCTCGAGCTCAGGATAATCTTTACGATTAAAATACGGACGGAAAAGGTTGCAGAACCTTGAATCACCGACCCTACACTGTTTAGCGATTTTTTATTTTTATTATTTTTATTTTTTTTTATTTATTTTTTTATTCAAAGAAAGGCAAACTGATAGCCGTAACCACTTTTGAGCACTTGATAATAATCAGTTCCCAATAAAAATACATACTACATTTCGACATGTTATAACAATGGAAACAAATCTCAGATGCCTAAAAACACAAACTAAACTGCATGAGAGATATACACAATTTAACAAAAGATTGTTCAATTAACTGATCATATTTTCGTTAGAGAACAAATAGCGAAACATACGAATGAGGCAATGTCCTCAATTTTAAAAGACAGTTTAGAAGCTTAAATTATAATGAACAATAGAATGATAGTTTCCGTTCAATAAAGTGAAACAAGCAACAACAATAGAGATGAAACTAACAGGAAAAATGCTAAAGCAGAAAGACTGAGTAAAAGGTCCCTGAAAAACAAAAATGGCCGGAATATTTGCGGGAAAGTGAATTATATACATTATTATGCAGTGACGTTAAATAATACTCTCAAACCGTGCCGTTAAAAACAAACAAACAAACAAACAAACAAACGAACAAACAAACGAACAAACAAAACAAACAAACAAAAAAGAAACAAACAAGCAAACAAATCAACAAACAAACAACAAAACAAACAAAAACTCAAGGTCACAGATTACAAGATATCTACCATCGCAGTCACCGCTCAAAACACAGGGAATGTGCACACGGGCTATGGTTTTGATTTTATAAAAATAAACCAGAAATAGTCGTGCAATAGAGATCGATGATAATAACTCTCCTAAAAGTGACATGCACCGCAGTAACATCAACTTGCATCCAACTTATTGCTGACTTCATCAGAGCAAAAAAATCAGCGAAATTACTACAAACCACAACTCAAAAACCATTTCTATCGGCCGAATATATTGGATAGCTATTGCTTTGAATTCAGTCAAAAGTAAGAAACTTAGTATAACAAACAAAGAAGAATAAGATGAAACAATAGAAATGCTACATAACAACCTGTTATTGACAAGGGTGAAGAACTATTCAGGGTTAAATTATTTTACTTCATATAACACTAACTGATTTTGCGCATTGTGTATAAGGATTTTTTTTATATATCAGGAGGGAGGGGGTGACTCTATTGTATGCAAATGAGCCGCTCTCCAGAGTCATCGCTACCACCAACAAATCAACGCTACGCTTGACTGGCTTCTAGTAAGTTATCGCGTAGTCGCCATCGTCGCTCAGCCTTACCTTTACAAAAAGCTCAAAAATTAGGTCAAGGAAGCTATTGTGGTTTAATTTATTGTGATTGTGTCTCTTATTGTATATTCTAGTGTTAGTAGAGTGCAATTATTTTCCGATTCAAACTATTTCTTGTGATTTTTAGTCTGTTTTACTTTCGCGGGACGTTCTCGGGATCAAACGTTTTTGTTCGGGACGCGCAAAATGTCTTCAGAAATACTTAATTTTCTCTACCAAAAACTAAACAGATATACTTCTAAATAGGAGGTTTTATAAAGCATTTCCTAAGCTTTCATTTGATGTATATTTTACCTACTGACATGGTCTCGTACTTCTCATCAATCCTTTTATTTGCAGTTAGTTCATTTTCAGCCCACTTTACATGTTCACCTCACTCATTTCTTTATCGACATTTCCTCCCATAGTAATTTTAGATTTATTCTTATTGACGCTGTTGCATTATTTGCTTTGTATTATTTTTGAGTCAAAGAACTGCAAAAAGTTAACATGCAATATAATGAAAAATTTGAGGGAAAAATGTTAACGGTATGTTTATGTATATGATTATGGAGGACCTTTGATAAACAAAGTAATGCAAACTGTTAAAACATTCTCCTTTGGATGAGTTTTTACTATATTTATCATTCTTAATACACTAAATACGGAAAGGGTCATAATTATGCATGTATGTCTTTCAAATAAGTCAGTTATTGGTCATTTTTTACATTGTAAGCTTCTATGATGTAGTTTGTCCCACTTGTGTTTGTAAATCGCTATAGTGCTGTAGCTTTGATAAAATTTTTTTATAGAAATTTGGACTACAAGTATGGACAAAGAGGTCCATAATTATTTATAGTTGTTTAAACTTCGCAATTTATAGTACATGAATAAATGTCAAAAAATGATTTAAAATAATTCACATTTTAGTAATTAGCCTGTGCAGGCATATCTTTTTGATGGTATTGACTGCTGAGGTTATATCGTACTCTTGTGTTTAAGAAGATTGATGAGACGAACCGAGCGACCAACGCCATCCAAATTTTACAATCAGATAGAGAAACATATTAGCTATAAAACCTCCTATTTTGAACGAACAAAACCACTGTGTTCCATAGTAAGGACCATTTGCTTGTGCAAAATTGTGTCGTCAGATCGACGGCCGCCATTAATATTCAGACACAAGAAATTACTTTTAGCAACGTTTTATGTGTTATCCAAACAAAAAACATTAAATACGTCATTACCAGTATGTGCTTTAATAGTTTCGAGACATGTTTCATCCAAAACTGTAAAGAAAGTGTAGTAAATCGCAAAAATTGCAACAAAATATGGAAGCCTTCGTTGCCGCCATATGAAAAACTCAGTGAAGCGTGCGGTGGTAGCGATGAATAAATGTTGGTTGCCATGGGAGACACCCTCCCCCCCCTGTTATATATATAAATCACGCTCAGTTTTTGTTAACGTAAGATGTCCGTAGACATGAATTGATCCGGACGCAACCAATTAATTCTTGCTATCATTATCGTTACACATCCTACTAAACAAGTCAAAATTTTCCAGACATTACTTGTGTAGATTTTTATACGAAACTCGAATAATTCAACCATATACAAAATGCGCACAGCAGCTCAAAAAAAGTAACCCTAAGCAGCCAACAGCAGTACGCCAAAATATGTAGCAATTTCAAAACGCATTGGGATATTGAATTAAATAAGTTTGATCAGAATACACAACTGAGAGAGACATAAATTAGATATCTGATAACATATAATATATGGTAACAATAAAGTAAGTACTACGTAAAAACTAAAATTATACAGCTTATTTTTATCTAAGCCCTATCTAAAACAAGAAATAAAACATCAAACCTGTAGTTAGTATAAATATAGAGCATCTGAAGATAAACTAGTTTGTATTCAAACAAGTATTCAATTCATAAATAAATAGGATGAAAATACACAAAATCTAAAGTTGAATTATTTTACATCATTCAATTGCAAGGCGTATACAAAACTTAAAATGCATTTGATTATTTTGATGTTAAGACTACTTAAAATTGTTTTTGTTTTAATTTGTATAAGGAAACCCAAGCGTTAGAAACTGAACTAGGAAACAAAAACGTTAACCGGATTCGCTAATAATTCAGTGCAAGCCTACAAGCCTACAGAAAATATGACTGCTCACATTTCATTCGAAAGATTGTTTTCAAAAACACCACATGCACACAAGCGAAAAAGGCAGTAAGTTCGACTTCAATTTTTTTTACGTAAAATAAAATAAAACGATGTTACAGTCATTAATGGTATTATATATAAGGTAATGATAAACAATATAGCCGGTCTGAGTGGATGAAGTCCAGCGCATCAATTGAAATATTGAAACAAGTTTACATGCTCGAACAACCGAATCATACCAACAAATACAAGAGTCGTTTCTAAGCCCAGGCTATCTGTACTAGATAAGAGGAACAGGTCCTTCAAACACATTTGTTAGACGTTGAAAATGAAATAGGTAAGAGGAATGAGTCTGTGAAGACCAGATTTTGGCTAAGATTTTATTCGAAGTTACTTTTTGTTGATCAAAAAAAAGAAAAAAAAAAAAAAGAAACTGAATCAGAGCTGTAAGAGACAACAATGTATAAAACAAAAGGATTTCGTCAGATTATAAATCAAAATGAAAATGGTGTTAATATTCATTAATGGTTTAAAATTGGATAATAAATTACTACTACGCAATCGCCTCAAATCAAGTTACAAACATCTCCTACTTCCAAACCATACCCTGTATTAACTTTGTTAACACTCACGATAGTACAACTCAGATGAAAATCAAAAAGAACGAACTAAGTTACAATACACAAACTCATGCAGGCCATTTAATCTTTTGCGACGTTTGCCACAGTTATCTAGTGAAACAATAACAACAACAACAACAACATCGACAACAACGACAACAACAACAACAACAACAACAACAGCAAGCAGTAAAGGGCATATGAATTTAGTGAGAAAATTTAGATAACAAATACTTCGTCATAGTGAGGAAGCATGAACAGGCAGACATAACATTTATAAAGAATTTGAAATGTCCCTTCCAAATCAAACGAGTCCAGTATTTTCATTGCCCCAATATTTGAATTTTGGTGAAGCACGCATAGCATAATCAACAGGCATATGTATCAGAATGTATCAGATAAGCAACAAAGTATTGTACACGAACAAAATGGACACCAGTTATTAACTAGAGTCAACCATCATATAAGCCAATACACTAGCTAAGAGCTAACTATAATAAGACAATTACACACCTTGCACTAAATTTAACTACGCTAGAATGTAAAATTAACTGCTGATAAAAAAGCTTATTATATGTGCTAACATTACTACACGTACACCATTGTGGTGGTGGCTTTGGTTTTCATGGTGGGCTGGTGTGAAGTCGAGTCATGCACGCTTTCACAACTATCCAGTATGAATAAAATGGAGGGCTATGAACTATATACACCCACAACGAAGAATTGATCAAAGACAAGAGTGCTGTGGTATAACATGAAACAATTTACCAATTGCTCAAACAGCCAACTCATTGGAAAAGAATCTATAAAATAGTTCTGCAGAAACCAAAAATGAAGAGCGAAAGAAAACTCATGGTTTGTCAAACAAGTGTAAAATCGAACTGGTGAACTAAAGTAATTCAAACGTTATAAGATGGTTATAATGAGAAAAGGATATAGTAGAACAGAAAAAATACGACAATAAAAACTGATGGCACAAGGCATAAAAAGCCAACTCAAATCTAAAAAAAGTACTTTGAAAGCTGACGAAAAGAAAATTTACGGAAACTAACAACAGCTACACAACAGCTACACTTTAGCGATGTAAAATACACTGCGTCAACACATGAAGCTGTCAAGTCAAGTGCGAACAACATAAAAGACTAAGACAAAAGAATATAATAAAAAAAAAAACAATTTAATTTATCCTGATGCTTAATAAGATACAAAAAAGGTTAAAAAACGAAAGTTAAAAATTCTTACACTTTTAGAGATTTTTGCTAACTTAAATATTAAGGTGCACCAGGAGATGCACCAGCTAAGAAGGGGCGTATGTTATGTAAAGGTTTGCAGCCCTAATAGCGCACCTCTAATTATATTCACGCAACTATATGAGAGTTTTATTGTACTGCGTTAAGCTATTGGAACTTTCTAGTCCCCAGATAAAAATGAGACATTGACCTTCTGACAAAAGGTTGAATCGTGCTAATATTAGGCATACCATTTATGGAATAGGTTTAAGCTATTTAGATTGACAGTTACTGAAACCCTTATAGACTATAATTTGAGATGTAAACTTTTAATGTAACTGATCAGAATAATAAGATGATAAGATAACTACTAGTAGACAACAACTAATAAAGAAGATCGTAAAGGATACTCTCACGCCTCAAGACCTAGATCCCCAGTTAACCATTTGGGCTGGTCCAACAGTTTATCTGTCAAAATGAAGATGATGACTCCATCGGCGAAGCACTCGCCGTACTTAAATCCTGGAAGACTTGGTGGAAGCCAGCATATTTTATGTTCGACTTTTGTACCGCCGAAATCAATGCCATAGAAAGAGAATTTCCTCAAGCAGACGTATACATATGCGATTTCCATTGTATTCAAGCATGGCAAAGGTGGTCAAGAAGGAATGGCCTCAATCCTGCTGAACAAGCTACTTTTTTGAAAATGAAGCGAAGCGTTGCCCAACTCGTCATCAATACCGGAAAGCATTGCTACGCCAAAGCTATATAGACAGGATGAAACCAAATGTACACAAGTATGTTGAATCTGTGTGGATACCTATCGTCAAACGATGGGCTCATGTCTACAGAAAGACACAAGTAATGAACATCGTCAACACAAACAATGTGTGTAGAAGCACAAAACAAGTTGTTCAAGTACACATACCTCCCCCAGTCATTAGACAAGTCAGTGTTTGGTATTGCTGTCATGCTTATCGAGTCTTTTCTGCCTGAAACGTATCAGCATTATGTGGATACTAATTTTAAGCAGAGTGGCTCGTACAGGCGGTTTAAAAGCGACTTGCCAACATATCTGCACGACAGGCCACGACACTTCCAGAAGCACTGCATCAAAAGTCAAAGTGCGGCTAATAGTTTACGAGAAGTAGATATTAAGTGTGTAAACCTCGTTAAAGGGGAATTTCAAGTTAAAAGTTCAGAAGATAAGAAGATGACATATACAGTAAATTTTGAGTCCCCTTCATGCACATGTGAAGCTTGGAAAAGGACACACTTTCCTTGCAAGCATTTCTATGCTATTTTTAACACATATGACGAATGGAACTTTAATAAATTGCCAAAAGAATACAAAGAAAGTGTTTTCATCACACTTGATACTGAGAACAGTCCCACAAAGACAGAGGCCAACCATACTTCAGCAGCATCAGTCACTTCAACCAAGTTTTCCGAACTGGACACAGATAACGAGGAAGAAGACCGAACACCCAACACTCCCAAAGAAATGATTGATGAAAGACCTAAGTCTACTGCAAATCTTCGTCAAATACTAATAAGTCATATAAGTGTTGTGCGCGACCTGATCTATCAAGTAGACGATCAAGACTGTCTAATGAAAGCAATTGACAATGCGATAGAATTGAAATAAAACCTCCCTGAAAGCCGCAATGTTTTGAATGGTCTACCCCTACGAATCAGCCCAGTAAAAAAGAGATTAAAAGTGACAAGTGTAGACGATCACAAAACCTTCTACAAGCCACTTCTACACCAAAGCATCGCAAAAGAACCAAAGAACGTCGAGATGCCAGTAATGAGCAGTGTTTGATCGTCGACCTAACAGATACTGCTGAAAAGTCTTCAAATCAGGTATATATTTTTTATGTATTCATTGATATCTTTTTTTATTATTAGTGTTCAATACTCTTTTTAATTGGTGACGGAATGATAAATCGCAAACTCTAATATGCAGCTTTGCCATATTCATAGGTGGACTATGGTTTTCCCGAGCTTTCCGTTGATGTAGACAATGACTCAGAGGAAGAGCAACATCAAAGGCAAGAAACGCGAAAGAAAGAAAGGCAGGAAAACTATCAACAACATGAACAATAGACGAACACGACTCCAGAGGCCTATCGGCTTAGCCATGCACAAGAATCTGTGGAGTACGTAACATTCGAAACTAACAAACAAAGAGACAGACAGACAGATATGCGTGTCTTTTTCACTTAATAATAATGATCCATTATGCCTTACAGACAAAACGACACCGCGCCTGATCCCATACAGAGAATAAAACAAGCAACAAGTGACATTGGTCTGGTAAAAACAATGATCGAAACAAGAGGAGATGATGATTAAAAAGAAATTTGAATTTAGGCCAGGATGGCTCACTGACACAGTAAGTATCTCATCCACTGACATCGGTAATATGATACAATGACTTTCATTTCAAATTGTGATCTTTTCCGTGATATAGGTTATAGATGCGTTCATGAGAAATCTTGAAGAAAGTAACAGTACCGTTCTTGTGGCTGACTCATTCCTGTTTCAAATCGTAATGCGTGGCACAAGCACTTGACGTACATGGGCCCATAGAGATCTCTCAAAAATCAATACCATACTTTTTCCACTTAACCTTGACGGTAGTCACTGGACACTTCTTGTAAGTAAATGTTTTGCGTGATCTGATGAAAAATATATTATATATTACATATTACATATTATATATTATATATAATGATATTGCAAGGTTTGAAACTCTTGATAAAGATTGAGAGAAAGACCATGTTGAAATCTTAAGAATTGACATAAATCAGTAAGCAAGAGCCTCCGCTCTTTTGATGTATTTTCTTCTTTTAATTTTTGATTGATAATCAATATTTTTTTTTTATTTGTTGCACCCCCACCCCCCCACCACCCCACCCATTTCTGGATTATTTGCTCTTGTGGGGCACCCGGATTGCAACGGTTTTAACACAGCGAACTCAATTTTCAATGAACTAATTAATTTTTCCAGCTTTCAAAAAATGCATAATTTAGCCGTTACTCCTGGCTCTCGGATAATGAGGTCTGTACTATGATATGGTTCCTAATTGTTTTTCTGCATTTTCTTGTTGTAGGGATCGAAACACTGAAGTGTGCAAGGTTTGTCGACAGAGCGACAATGATGATTGGGTGGGATGCGATCGTTGTGGACAATTCTTCCATGCCAGTTGTCTGGGAATGGACTATGCTACCGTCCTAGCGGATGACTTTTACTGTCCATAGCCATCAAATCATAATATCGCCCGGTCATGAGTCATACTATAATCACTAAACAAAGCATTAAGGAAAATTGAATCAAATTCAACAGAAAGAATTTAAAGAAAAAAAAAAAAAAAAAAAAAAAAAAAATGTTTTACCATCCGTCGGCATAACTGGAAATTGATTAGTGAATGGGTTGGATTCTAAAAAAAAAATATCCAAATTTAGAATTACGTTTCCAAACAAGGTTGTTTGTTTCATTAGTTGTTTGTTTACTCATTTATCTGTCTCTTTTTGTCTGTCTTTTACTCTTTTAAATTTCTTTTCAAGTTTTTTCTCTACTTTCTCTATATTTTTGTTTGTCTGTCTGTCTGTTTGTTTGTACAGTCAGTACAGTGAGTACAGTGCTGGTAGCTAGTGTATTACAACCGCTGACAATGAAATTTTGATTGTCGTCTCGCCCTCCCTGATCCCCCGGGGCAAATCGCTTCCCGATTATCTTGATATAAATTTCAAAGTAGCCTTTAAGAATTATCAGGTATCAAAACAGCTAGCACACATTCTTTTCATTTTGTTGTTTTCAATCTTTTATAAAACTACCATAAAAGTGTCAATTAAAGGCACCATTCTAGCAATTCTCACTGAAATACCCTTCTGTGTAATTTTTGTCTATATATTAAATGGTATCCGGTCATCTCGCCCACAAGCCAAGTCACCCAGACCCTTATTTACAAAGTCGCCCATGTATAAAATCATACAAATACAATCTCGCCCATAGTCACAGTCACTTTGTCAAAGTCTTTGTGTTTTAAAAGTTAAAGTAATATAATATAAATGAATGTTTCAACTTCATGCTTATAATTACGATAGCGAAAAACAAGTTAACTTTCGTAATTTCCCTCATCGAATCACAAAGTGTTAATTGACAAAGCGTTTTCGTGCCTACTTTGAACTCAAATGATTTTCTCTTCAAAATTATCCGATTCATTACTTATGATACTGACTTGTGTCTTTAATATTGAACAGGCTACACTTATAATTCTTTTTGTAGCAAGATTCTGAAGAAAAAATAAAGAAAATGCAAAAAAAATCAGTCATCACGAGTTATCAACTTCTTGAAACAAAGCGTTTCTTTAACTTATGGGAAAAATACAACAACCGCGAGAAAACATCGATGCAGCTCTTAAAATCAATGTCACGATTAAACGGACCTTCAAGGCAGGAATAGTTAAAGAATTGAAAGTAGTTTTCCTTTTGTAATTTTGTTAGTCATAGCTCGGTTTTTAGATAGTCTAGATTCCAATTGCAAATATGATACTTGTTTTATTTTAATAAAAAGAAGGAAAATGAAACTAATATATGATGATGTGTTATTCTTGTTGCGAATTAGATCAATTGAAATTAGAGTTCATTTGTTGGTCAGGATGCAAGCATGTTAATTAATTGTTGCAAAATGATAAAACTAAAAAATCACTATTAGAATTTGCCGTCCAATATGCAAATTTAGAAGCATTCAAATGGCTTCTTGCAAGTTTCGTCAAATTTGCGTCTCGTTTGTTTGTTTCCACTCAAAATCTCGCTAGAAAGAGCTTTCAAAAATATTTTGGGTTTGAATGTTTTATAATACTGTATTACTATTTTTTCGGCAGCTTTTGGATAGAATTATCGGCTTGAGTTCAAAGTAATTACCAAGCCGCTAAATTGAGTAAAAACGACTTTGCAACTTGATGAAAGGACTTTATATCGCGTTTTTGTTAGTATTCAAAAAATCGCTAGAAACAACATGAATCGAAAATAATCTTATGTCTAAACACGATCAATAGACGTTTTAGAAAGTAATGTTTATCTGAACAATAATATTACACAGTGAAACATTTACTGACGAACATGAAATGACAGCTTCGGTAAAAATAATACGATCGATCATGTCAACTCATAAAAACAAAACAAAAAATAAACCGTATTTTTTAAACATTACTGAATATTTTTAACGTTCAAATTGTATTTTTGAAATTTAGTCTACATGATGGGCGAGTTGGTATCAGGCAGTTTCCGTGATATGTTTTATGGGCGACTTTGTCTGGGCGAGTTGACCTGTGGGCGAGTTCACTGTTATTCTATTAAGGTAGTTCGGGACCCTTGCTACTGCGCATCCTGCTCGCGCATGTGAAATCAAATAAAATTTCTCGTGCGATTTAGAAAAATTTTTTTGTTAGAGCCAAAATATGGTCATTCTTGAACTTTTTGTTAAAAAATAATATCATAGCATTGCATACGGGCCTCAAAAGCAACTAGTGTCCATTCCCGCGCGTCCAAAACATTGAAATCATCTTATTTTCCGCGCGTTTTTTGCTTATAGCTCCAAAATTAGCACGGTGACACCCAATTATTTTTCAATTTTTATATTTGGCATAAACCCAGCTTTCAAATTTTGAAATAAAAAATATATGGTCTTCGAGACTAAAACATGGTAATTTTGACTTTTTTGTGGTAAAGCGTACAAAAAATTAATGAAGCTCTTCATTTAAATCTCCGTAAAATATCTCAGTCGATGTCTTTTCCAACGAGTAAATTCTTGAGAACTATAGCGAAGGGTGCTTTTTGTCAGACTCTTATAGCAGATTTGTGAAAAATTTTCAAATTTGTTCGCAAGAATATTATTTGTAACAAATTTGATGTTACTTCTTTTAGTTGAAATGGGGCAAAAATGGGCCTATTACCACCCCCCACAGTTCCAAAACAAGCGCGGTGACCCCTATTTTTTATTTCATTTCTGTTTTTTATATGTGTCAGTCCTTATTCAGAAAAAGTTTTAGAAAATTCTATCGGCGGGAAGTGTGGATCCCGAACTACCTTAAATAGGCTTTATGCTTATAAAACCATAAATTTGTTGAAAGACAATGTTATTTAAAAATACAAAACATTTGATGTTCTATAAACATGGGGCTGTAATTAAGTCCTTTAATATTTGGTCCCCCTGTTTTTTTGTCTCAGAAAATTCCAATGATCTCTGCAAAAGCTGGCAAACTTCCAAAAACAGTTGCTGATTTGTATCAGGTAAGATTTTGATATAAAATAAATTCTTCCACTTCAGCATCTGCACATTTTAGATCAACTGATATACATATTGTATATATTTTCCTATTTTTTGAACTTTTTTCAAAACTCAATACCCCTCTGATGACGACTACCACAGCGTGGTCGAAACGTCAATGATATCGCAACTATACGTGCTTCCAAGCCTACCTCGAGCATTGATTTCCTCACAATATTACTCTATTTTAGATGGTGAAGCTGGTTCCAGGTAGTAGGGTCTATTTGTTTCAAGCCCAGCTTGACAGTGCTCTAAAGAGAACAACACCAACAGGCAGAGCCAGATGTCTCCTGTTGGCATTTTATGCGCCACATGAGCTAATAGAAGCTAAGAACCTAACAATAAAAAAAGGCCTGGACATGGAAATCATTAACGCTTTAGTTAGTAAGTAGCTATGAAACTTCAAAAGTATAGCCACACTAACCATTCATCTTGATTGCTAATCTTTTCAATTTCCTACACCCAATCACACCAATTTCACTATTCTGCAAACTACAGTAAGGATTGACAAACATTTCTCACCAAAACAAACTGGTTTAAAATTGTGTAGGTCCAATATACCTTCAGTTTACAACCAACTACAAGTATAGAGGTTATTTCCAAATTTTAAGACTGTATTTTGTGGCATTTATCAAAATGCTGACACTAGCTATTTTACTTCATGCTCATGTACTAATATAGAGCATCCAATTTAGCTTAGCTCAACTGCTAAATACAATGTCATGTTCTGACGTAGATACGATTAAATTTTTCTCTTGTTTCTCTCTCTTTTCACCTTTCTCCATTCAGATAAGGAGATAAGAAGCAGCTGTCAACAAACGTCAAGGCTGCCATGAGGACCAAAATAACCAGCATGATGTCAAAAGCAAACTCTAAAGTCTAAGTTAATTTCAGTAACATTTCACAGTTGTATTATAGATAAAAACTAATATTTAATTTTTGTATGAATGTAACAAATCTTTTAAGTTTTACCCACTTATTGCACAGGGTTTAATGATGAGAGATTATTCTCGCGTACTAATTTCGTATGAATCCTACGGTGGCGTGTCAATTCCTACGTCTCTCGACCAATCAGGCCTTTCTTTTGCTCTCGACCAATCAGAGCAAGATTCACATTACTTTTGAGTCAGCCACGCGAGAGGTGCGAAGTTTCAAAAGTTCAATCAAAGTTTTTATTTAGAAAATGTCTGCGAAGAAAAAATCTACAAGTAATAAGGGAAGAAGTCCTAATGTTTATCGCTTCATTTCATCGTGTGGAAATGATAGAGATATTTCCTCTCTTGTGAGTGAAAATCTTGCTGCTGGGGCAAAGCTAGCGGCTAAAAACCGTTCAAATTGTCTGGACGAAAAGACGACCAGAACCTACAAGCTTCGCCTGATGGCACTCGAGAAGTCTGCTGACCAAAATGGTGACAACGGTGAGTTGTTTGGCTCTAACAAGCGGCCATATTTGGCTGTCACAATACAGACATATCTGCGTGAGTATTGTATATATCACAGTACTTTATAATTGATATAATAGAGGTCAATTTCTGCTTAGAGTGGCAATATTGTTTTCTTTTGTTTAAGAAGCAAAGCAAAGACAAAGCAATGCCTTAGGAGGACTATTAAAAGCTTATATTATTAAATTGTAACCAGTCTTAATCAGTACTTTTGAACGTATTTTATCGAGCTTTAACTGAAAAAAGATTGTATCACATCAGTAGAACATTGATCGAAACCAATTGACAGTTATTACTGAACCTTCATTGTGAAATTGCATCGCGCATTTTCGGCCTTTCTTCTGCTAAACAAATCATACAACCGATTGCTGAAAATATTTACTAAGTTTAAATCACACATTTCGCGTCAATTTTTTTGTCATAAAAACATAGATTGAGTTAACGCGAACTGTGTATGTGGTATGAATCACACAGTTCGTGTCAGCGCAAACAATGTTTTTAACACAGTTGGAGTCATCACAAAAGTAACTAAAAACACCAATGAAAAAAATCAAAGAAATGAAAGAGAATTTTGTTTTTGTATTTTTTCAGTAGTGTTAGGAGAAGTCAAAGGCAAGAAAATCGGTACGTTACGCTGTCGTGGATTGAAACCACCAGCCGTCAAAGGACACGCGGCAGCCTTTAGGTACTGGTTTGAAGCCTTTGGACACTCAAGGAAACAGTTCAAACCGACCATAATGGCAAAGAAGTGCTAATTCCAAGTGGCAATCCAATGAATGCTCCTGGTAATTGATATATATTTCTTGCAGATTAAATAGAAAAAATAAAATTATATATAAGTTTTCTTTTTGTTGTTGTTTAAACATGGGCAGTCGTATGTTACAAACTGGCTGGTTCCTCTTTTATTGTGAACTAGATTTTATGGTCAATGCAGACATACAACTCATAGGTATGATCATCATTGTTCACTTTTTTTCTAAGAATCATCTAGTATCTGGATATACATTAATTGAACACTCATTTTTATCTTCTTTTCTTCTAGCTATTTTGTGTCTTACTTATTTCATTTTAATGTTCTAACATGGTCAACTGTCTTTTGTAGCTGTCAAAGAAACAATAAAGCAACTTGTGAAAAGGGCTAAAAGATCTAATACCAAGGAAACAAGAAAAGGAAGAGTCCCTTATGAGCCTAAAAGAGCTCCTGCATTCAGTCTGACAGAGCTTCTAAGAATAAGAAGCTATTGTTTAAAAACACTTGAGGTAAAAAATTGTTAGGGAGAATAGTCCAGTTTCATGTTCACCATTGCTCAGGCCAAACCTCTATATGAAATGTATGTGAAATATTCTGTTGTATGAGGTACATCCAGTGAGAATGCAGCAATCTAACAACAATGGTTTTGTCTTGACTCTTTTGTTAATTCACCTACAATATTGAGACTTATCCTGAGCAATGAAGAACTTGAAACTGGTCTATTGGAAGGGATTTATATTAATTTTTTTGAGCCACTTCAATTTATTGAATGAATATTAATATATATCAAACAGTTCCAATAATAAACAAAATAGTGGCATGAGAAAAGAATAAATTGTGATTCACAGCATGAAAAATTTGATTTAAGAAACTTTAAATTAGCTTAAAGCTGCTTAATATCGATTTTCTTTCAGTTGGGCTTCCTGTGTCGATGCGGTCATTTTATTGCAGGTTCAGCAGATTTTTTCGTTCGATAACGTTCGGACATAACGAGTTATGAAATCAATGGTAAACCAGCTAAATATTGTCGTATTTGGAAGAATAAAAACACGCAAATTAAATGTGAGTATAAGGTGATTTATGAAGTGTTTTTTTAGCATTCAACAAGAGTATTTTGGTTGTTATTAAACATTTCTCACGACTCAAAGCAAGGAGAATCCTAAAGCCCGTGTTTAAAACTCGCTTAAAGTGGGAAATTCAACTTCATATGAAATAAAATCGTAATGCTATGTTGAAAAAGTTTGAAAAGCCGGCCACAATATTTTTTTTCCTTTACCCAGTGAAAAATTCAGTCAGAAAGATGTAAAAATTAGGACTGCAGATTCGATCAGATTGAAGATGTTTTAAATCACAACGGATTCGAGGAAGTTCTTTTTATCGGTTTAAAGTTAAAAAGGTGTATCTGAATATTAATTAAAAACAATATGATTGTACTTATTTATCATCCTTTGCACGTTGTTATTATTATTTGGAAATTCACACTCAATCAAGGTCTAAAATTCAATGTAAAAAATATACATTTAATTCTGTATCACACACATGCACTTAAACATTCAGGAAAGTGCTTTTCAGCTGAGTTTGGGTCTATTTCCAATAAAATATGTAGAAAAAGCTATTTGCAAGTCACTCAGTTGTATAAGCATATAGTGCATAATGGAAATTGAAAACGTTTGATAATTTTAGAAATATTCAATTTAAAGGTTTTCAATAAACTTTACTGTCTATCTATCTACATCTTAATATACTACACGTAGAAACTTTCCCTATTTGGCTTTCCAAAAAATGCAATCAATTTACTTATGGAATTTTTTTCTTTTAGAAACTGAACAGGAGGCGGTCAGTAATAGAAAATCTAAATGGGGAAGACCTTCAAGAAAAGGCAAGAGAGGTCATGAAGCTAGAATTTATGTCTTCGGAGAGTGACTTGTCTGAAGATGAAGAGGGGAACATGACCATTAAAGGTCATCTAACAAAATCCTTACCATGGGAAAGGTCAGCCTTAAAAGCGACTTAGACAAACATTCGCAGAAGTTTGAATTTTCGAGGTGTTCACAGGCGACCCTCAACAAGAGCATGCCCTTCAAATGCCCCATCTTGGGCTGTAAGAGATTCAACATACTAATCAAAAATCATGACTTCATAGAGCAATGGCACTTAATCCATGAAGCAAAATCTAAATAGTTATATATTTTTATTTTATAGTAATTATGGAGTCGATTACACAAACATTAAACCAAAAAAGTATTCTGGTTGAGTTGTAGCAACTAAATACTTGCTAAAGAAAAACTAGTTCTATTAGTTAGCAAACATTTAGATATTGGTTTGTGGATTAAGTGTCATTATTCATTGTTATTTCAAGATTCAGCTAATGCAGAAATGTTGTCCAAGCAAAGTACTTATCCCTCAAGTTATTTGCCTACTGAAAAATGTTTTGCCATTAAAATAAAAAAAAAAAAGATTGAGGTCAGACATTGAGAAGTAAAATTGTTTGGTAAAATGATTTTTCCTTGATTGTGAAGCATTTGGCAGTGTTATTTTTTACAGACGACGTAATATTTATTGATATATTTATCATTATGTTCTTGGGAACCTTCACCATTTCTGTCATTAGCTATAACCACAAAGTTACAGTTTAAACATATTTTTTATGAAAATTATGATATATTTTATATACTACTATTAGCAGTCCAGACTCAATCTCAAATTGTATTTACAGAACACAAACTCTTTTATATGGTCTACTAGTTGCACATTAGCAATGACATCTTAATTTAAAATATATATATATATAATTCAAATTTGCAACCACAGATCTTAGAATTTTAAATAATTTATTGTATTTATATATCTTTATCTTATTTTAATATTTATAAAATTATTGTGAGCATAATCTTTTTAATGAATTAATTTATCAAAACAATCCTTGAAACGTGTAGTACGAAGGGGTTTCATCAGGATTGATATTGCAAATACTTATCAAGCGAGTTTTGTATTCTTTTTACAGTCTTTTAGTTGAGACAAAAACTCCAGTATTTCTATTGTTTATAGATTTGTGCATTTTCACAGGAACTATTGAATACAAAGAAATATATAACATGCTATTGAGGTTAATACAACCTACAAGAATTCAAAACTCGCTTATTGTCGATTTAATAGGCCACTTATAAAAAAAAGTTGATTATCGTTGTTATAGTTACAGTTTTTATTGCCAATTGTAAATCATTATGGTACAGTCGATTGAATGAGGCACAAACATTCAATAACTTAGATATTAAATATGTTCGCAACCAAGTATTGTGGTGTATGGCCTAAATATTTTATTACATGCACTTAAATGCAGGAACAATTTCATTGATATAAAGTTCTAACTTTTATTACTAGTGTAATTTTGTCTGTTTTGCACAATTAATCATTACATAATTCTATAATTATTAAAAAATTATTGTAATTTAATTCTAACGAATCAACCGTAATAAAGAAACTATGCTTATTGAAAGCAAATATGTGTTATTTATTTATTTTTTTATTTTCACGAATATACAAAAAGAAAGTTTTGTGCAAAAAAACGCGCCTTTAAGTGTTAATTTCTTGCCTTAAATCAAGTTTAAATTGTTGCTTTAAGAGACTTTAATGTGATTTAAAGCACCGAATATTAATGCTTAAATGTTAGTTTCAGCATAATTTACATGACTTTACGCCAGTTTAAACGTGAACTTTAGATGCCTTTACATCGACTTAAACCAATTTAAAGTATAGATTTAAGCATATTTTTAAGTCGACTTAAATAAAAGAGTCTCTTTGGAGATATTTAAATCGCAGCTTAAAGCTGACTTAAATGAGAGCTTTACGAAACTTAAATTTCACTTAAAGGAGTGTAAAGCAAAGCTTTAAGCTAACTTTACGCAACCTTTAAGCTAACTTAAATTGAATTTTTCATGCTGTGATTGAACAAGGGATTTGTATAAAACTTTGAATGCTTTATGATTGCATTTATTTTTACAAGTTCTTTTGATCAAGCCTAGCTGCTACTCTTTCTGCAATTAACAATTATTGCTGATTATTACAGTAACTATGTTGATATCATGTGTCGCTAATCAAATAGCTGACCTTCCATGCAATATTCCTATAAATATACCTGCTTTGTTGCTCTTACCTAGTTACTTTCCAAAGCTCTAACAAACAACAACAACAACAAACAACAACAACTACAATGCAAACATTTATAAGAAAATTTATTAAAAATGCACATGAATTTTATGTTTTGTTTTTTAATATTTTTAAGTAGCCAGAAGTGTTTACATAGGCTATTTTTGCAGTAAGCCCTTCATTATTGCAATCTTCTATCCTTTCAATCTATAAATAAATCTTCCCAAGATGCATTTATTAAGATTGTATATATCCACAGCGACATTTAAATGTGGCATTTATTTTGTGTTATAGGTGTGACATTGACTTTGTGGACTAATCCTCTAAACCCTCAGCTATGTCCAGTCACAGCATTGTTGGCTTGGTTACTGATAACAGATTCGACTCTCTGCCATCATTACTTTTTTCACTTAATTTATCTGACACTATGCACAGTACAATATCTAACAACCACCGGGTTAGGTATAAACACATATTATTTATTTTATTACATCAGTAAAATATGCATATTTGCCATACATTTTCCTAATAAAAAAAAATTATAAATATATATATATATAATAAACTTATTCTAACTTAAATTGAAAGCATTGACGTTCTACTCCTCATCTTGCACAGGTATCAAAAAAGGCTTCATTTTCCCAAGGGTAGCAAAAAATAACTTGAAAGTCATCGAAGGTTCAGCAAGAGGAGTAACATCCTACCGTAAACTGTTTTCCGAGGTATGTGTCAAGATTTGATATATACTTGTTAGTGCAGATCAACAGTCTTTATTTTCCAACTGTACATTATTTATTTGCACTCCCATTGTAACCAAGCCAAGTCATTATGTCTGCCAACAATGAAAGCTGCATCAGTATGAAAAGTGTTGTTATTGCCTTAAAATCTTTGTACTGTTTTTGATAATTTTTTCAACAGCTTTGATCTAATTAACTTGTGTACATTAAAAAGGTTAATTTTCAATTTTAATTCATAGATGTGCAAAGCTCTTTTTGGGAAGAAATACACTACCCACAGAATAAGAAGGTCGGCTGCAAAGTGGGCAGCAAGATGTGGTGCTGATGATAGTATGACAATGACAATGACAATTTTTTATTTAGTACCTTATATAGAAATATATATATATATTTACAAGATAGTTTCAAATTTAACTGATTTTAGGTACAGTTGACTAAAATAACTGAAAAGCTATACTAGTTAGTCAACGATTCTTTGTGTTAGAAAAGACTCATAGGTCATTGTAGATGTAAATATGAAGGAGAAAAAAATGGATTAAGGTTAGCTATATGGAAAAAAAGTATGAAAAGTGTTAAACACATTAGGTAAATAAATAAGGATATGGAAGAGATATTAAATTTGTAATTTGTAAATTGAATATTTACAAAATTATATACAAAATTATATGTAATAAATATTAAATTAATGGAGATATGGAAGAAATACTAAATTCGTATTTTATAAATTTACAAAGTTATATTAATACAAAATTATGTGCATATGCATACATATTCATAAATACAGTCAAACATGTACATATATGCATAGTCATATTATTCATTTTGGTAGAAATTGAGAAGAAATTTTTTCATTTTTATCTAAAAATTCGAAATAGAGGTGGTTTTCTTTATGTTCTCATCAATTGAGTTCCAGATTTGAGCACCAGCAAATCTGATGCTGAATTTTCCATAATTAGTTCTAGCTTTTGGTAAAGTGAAGGACGACCTCGATGCGAGCCTTGTTCTGTAGTTATGTTGTAAATTGACTGGAGTTAAGAAATTATCAAACACTTCAGGCAAATTACCCTGGTGGAAATGAAATACAAACAAGGCATTGTTATATTTGACCAGATCATGGAATTTGAGAATCTCAAACTCAATGAAGAAGGGATTAGTATGTTCTCTGTAGCCTGAGAATGTGATCAGCCGGAGTGCTCGTTTCTGGAGAAGCAGCAGGGGTTGAGTGGTAGTGGGGTAGGTATTACCCCAAGCTGTGATTCCATAATTCAAAAAAGGATAGATTAAGGTGTAGTATAAATTAATAAGAATATTTTGGCTTACAAATGGTCTAGTCTTGGAGATGATACCAATACCACGCTTCACCTTATTTGAGACCAGTTTTACATGCTCTTTCCATTTGAGATGGCTATCAAACATGATGCCAAGATATTTAATGCTATTCTGATATTTGATAGATTTCCCATTAATGGAAAGTTGGATTCTATGTGGAAGTTTCTTTTGTGGGGGATGGAATATTAGAAAACTTGAATTCTCTACATTGAGAGCAAGTTTATTGATATTGAGCCAATTCTGGATGTGGATTAGCTCATTGTTAACTCTGTGTTCTAGATCTTGTAGACTCTTGCTGGCATAGAATAAATTGGCATCATCAGCAAAAAAATGGAAATCAAGTATTTCTGAGGAGTTTTGGAAGTCATTTATATAAAGAAGGAAGAGGATCGGACCAAGGACAGATCCTTGTGGTACGCCGTGCCTAATTAGTTGTAAAGAAGAGTCAATGTCACCTAGGCTAACAAATTGCTTCCTATCATCTAAGTAATTTTTAAACCAATCATTTACAATTCCCCTAAAGCCATAATGATCAAGCTTTTTGATGAGAATGGTGTGGTTGACTGAGTCAAATGCCTTTCTAAGATCTAAGAAGAGTCCACATGAGAATTTGCCGCTTTCTATAGCATTGTATATGTTGTCAGTTATTGATAAGATGGCATGAATGGTGGAATGTAACGACCTAAAGCCAAATTGCTTTTTTGACAGTAAATTGTTATTATTTATAAATTGGATGATCCTTTTTGACATAAGGGTTTCAAGGAGTCTATTGAAAATAGACAATAGTGATATTGGTCTGTAGTTTTCTAGACACATCTCGGAGCCATTTTTGAATATGGGTATTACTCTTGCAACTTTAAACTGCATTGGAACAGTTCCAGTTGAAAATGAAAGATTAAAGATTTTCTCCAGAGGTTTAGATACAACCCCATGTAAAAGTTTGAGGATTTTTGTGGGAATGCTGAAGGGCCCATTGGCCTTAGTAACATTAAGCTTATGTATTTCTTCAGAAATTTCCTTTGAGGTAGTGGGGGCCAAATAACATTGATTGGTCTGTCTTTCAGGAAGGTACATTTCTAGAGATGTACCACTGCTATGATCAACCGGTATTGTTGAAGCAATATTTGACCCAATATTTACAAAGAAATTGTTGAAAGCATTTGCAATATCCTTGGCATCAACTAGTTCTACTTCATTATTAATAATTTTTGTTGGCAGTTTACAAGATAGGGGTTTCTATCAAACGTGCTGGCAGATAGTATGTTCATATTTATGAAAGTCAAATAGTCAATGTCAATGTTATGTAGGTAATTGTTCTCACATTATGGCTGTCATCATTAACTTCAGAAGTTAAATCTCATTGCTAAGTCAACATGTCATATGAAAAAAGTGATTCAGTGTTAATTTGTGACTTTTAATAGGAAATCAAGTAGCTTCGAACTATACACTCAAGATGCCAGAGCACAGACGACCAAATATCATCATGATGGGACGCCAGTACTGGATCATAAAATATGGATGTTCAAGCCACTTCGTTGAAACTGCCTTGACAGCAACTACAACAGCTACAATAACATTCAACCTTTTAACTAGACAGATGAAGCCTCAGGACAATTCACCTTATTTTTGTAAAAAAATATATATATATATATTAGACTGTTATAGTGTTGTTTCCATGACATGACTATTTATGGAGTATTATACAGAAAAAAAGATCAACAAAATGAAATAAAAGAAAATGCAATAAAACAGAAATGTTTTGCTAAAGTGTACACCTTAGGGCTTTGCCAACCACAATATTTACATATGGTCAGAGTGAGTCGGCTCAGTTTATTTTGTGTTCAAGCTGTCATAGCATAAAAACAAAAGAAACAAGCCTGGCTCAGTCCTTATAAATATACAGTGAAAACACTTTTATACCGGACCCTCAAAATACTTTTGTTGGTCCATAATTCAATACCTCTTATAAAATTAACCTCAGTAAACCGGAACCCCCTCCAAACCGGGCATTTTCTTTGGTCCCAGTACTGTCCGGAATAGAGGGGTTTCACTGTAAAATGAAATATACACTTGCACATACTAGCAGTGCATAATCAACTTTGAATACTAGAGATGAAGAAACAGAATTTAGTTTAATATATTTTAAATTAGTTATTACAAGAATTTCCTGCAAGTTGAAAAAATGTCTTGTCATTCAAAATACATAACTAGTATGGAGTCGCATATTTGACTTGAATCATTATTTTGAATGTTGTTACTGCCTATAGAAAACAGTATTGTTTTCCTAAAAAATTGTCAACCAAATAAATCCTTTTCATTACAATAAAACATTTGATTTAAACGAACGCTTCGTTGTTCAGTTATTAGAGATTTCCAAATGAAAATGGTTGGGTTCCACGAAACTCACGGAAACCCTAACAACATGAGAACGGCATTGTTTACACACAAATTTAAGAAAATACTTAGAAAAACATAGTTTGAGTTAACATAGTTTGAGTTAACCATGGATCACACAGTTCGCGTCAACGCAAACGGTGTTTTTTGTCATAAACAGATTCGTCTCTACATTCAGGGCATGGAACTCCGCACACATGGCAAACAGGCATACCATCACCAGACATTGGCACGACGTATAACTGTGGCTGAGGTTTTCTAGCAGAATATGGGCTTTTGTGTTCTGGCATCGGTTTTGGAAGGCTTGGATTCTTTCTCCTCCATTGGTCTTCGCACCAATCTGCTAGATCCTTCATTGGCTTGTCTCCCTTACGCCATTGGCCAGTGTCATCCAATGCTTCTGTAGAATTCATTTTGTCTTGGATATGGCTAAAAGATCTTACGTCCAATAGCTTACAAACAAAGCTAGCAACCACTTCATGCATTCTGCGAGTCATCTTGACTTTCCGACCATGACTTCTTTGTCATGCGCCCAACATCAATAAAAACTGCCAAACGGCAATGTCATTTAAGAGAGAGGATTGCATTTAGGCATTTTATACAAAGAGGTGGTGTGCTTCAGTATTGGTCAGCGGTATGAGCACAGCTTATGAGGCGAGGTTAGCAAGCACCAAGCCAGTGTTATGTACAGTGTCTTCAGAGTGTAGTAACTAACCCGAGTTCTTCTTCTCTACGTTCCTAGTCAAAATGGCCTCTGCAGACTCATCTTCCAGCAAACGTTTACCATCGTGTATAATTACTGGATGTGGCAGTTTTTTCGTTTGCTTGCCAATTTGGTCTAAGGGCATCAGATAAAGTTCGTGGAGCTCCAGTGATCGAAGGTGTATGTGCCATGTTTGACGATTTGTTGAAGATTGCCAAACAAGAACCACTTTTGATGCAGTAACGTCTTTACGCCTTGGTAGTTGGCAGCCAGGTCATCAGCCTACCAAGGAAGTTGCACAGATGATTTCCTCACGTTTGCAGCGACTGAAAGTCAATGGTGCAATAAGAAATGGCGTTCCGGTAGTGCCAGAAACAATGGTAAAACACTGCCGCGAGTACAATGAAGCACTTGGCCACGTGCAAGTTACAAGTACGCATCCTTTGTTGGCGATGTAAGAATGAGTGTAGATACTGCGAAGAAAAATTTGATTTCCTGAAAACCTTCCGAACTGAGTAAGTAAAACGAATAATATTATCAGGATGATATATCCAATCGATCAATCGTCAACAATCTATATCTATCTATAGATTTATATTGAGTGCCTGTTGGCAATCCACCAATAGATTCACACACATGAAATGTTGATTGATAGCCATCAATTGTTCGCTAGTAATTCAAAGATTGATTGATCCAGGATTATCTCTGAAAACCTAATACCCTTAAGAAGCACCAAGCAATCTTTAAAGAATTGTGCACTGGTTTTCTTTGCTGGCATTACTGACATTTTTTTTTCAGTTTAGCAGTCCCATATCTTGATGAATTGGAAGACATACTTGCCTTGGACACAGATGATGATGACCATCATGATGAGCAATTTGACCCCAGCGATATTGAGAAAACCTTGGGGTATGAAGACCCTGGACATGCTTCTCCTGAGGTGTACAGCAGTCTTGCTTCTAGTACAGTTGTCAGTGATGACGAGGATTCAGAGGATGAGGAGAGCAGAGATGCTGACATGAATGAACCAGGAAGCGCTAGTGAAGATAATGCATAATTATTTGTGTTTGACTTTTGTGTCAGTTACGTGCAAAAGTCAAACTTAGGGTGTGTGAACCTTTGCTTTATTTATACCTATAGGGAGCTGCATACTGGTGTTGCATAATGATAGACATTAGCTAGATCTCCAGTCTGTATTGGAGCCAGCACATCCACATGATTTCTTGTTATGTTGTTGAAAGTCGGAACAGTTTTTTTATGTTTTCGACTTCTAATATACAGCTATTCTTGAAATGCTTGTCCAGTTAAGATATAGACAATGAATAGCAAAGTCATTTGCATATCTCATGATTTCTTTAAAAGAAATAATGAGTCAAATTGCACAAAATTACTTCATCACATAATTATAATAAACTATGTAACTATATAATATCTGCAGTTTTGTATTTAAAACAAGAAAACTGAAAACTTGATATATGTACAAATCACATTGCTATTCGCTTGATCTGGACAACATTTTCAAGAATGGCTGTATCCGAAAGACCAACTGTTCAGACTAATCAATCAACTAGTAATAAGTAATTGCTGTACAAATGAGACTATTCTGACAATTATGTCTTTACATTATTATTTTTTAGAGTGCTTCCACTATGTCCATGAAATATTATCTAATTGGTTACTAATAGTCTCTATTTAGGTGCTATCATTCAACCAGAACAGCCAAAGAAAAGGCGAATACAAGGGAAGCAATACCTCGTTACAAATTTACTTGTATAAAATAGTCACTAAATATGAACTAATAGGTAGTAACTGTTTAGATTTTATTTTATGGACACATTGCAAGTATGTGTACAGCGACCTGAAGATGATTTCCTCCATAAACTGTCATTATTGTTATTAAAAGTTATTAATTTCAAATGTAACTGACATTTTCTTTGTTTAATTCAATATCACTGTCAATATCACAGAATTTTTATCTGAATGTATTATATATAATCTGAAATCATTTGTATTAAGAATGTCAACTCCTTTACGAAGTACATTTGGGGCATACTCTTAATGTGCTTCTTGCAGGACATTTGAAGCATGCTTCAAACATGCCTAAAGCATGCTTCAAATGTGCTTCTTTTTAGTGCTTCAATTGTGCTTCTTGTGTTCCAAAACAACCCTGTTTGAAGCACATTTTTGGAAGCACATTTGAAGCATGCTTTAGGCATGTTTGAAGCATGCTTCAAATGTGCTTCTTTTTGGTAAGGGACTGCTTTTTTTAACCCTGAACTACAAAGAGAAAGGCTGAATACTCACCAATACTGTGACAATAACAATGTGAGAACAATGCGAAAAATGAACGATTTACAAATTGTTGACTTTTTTTGAAGGCTTAAATAAAAAAATGACTTTCAGACTGCCTATGACCTCATCTTGAACACTGGTTTAAATGACTATATGAAACAATTTGTGCTTCTTCAACCAGGTGACTGGCCATGTCAGTTCTATTACAGACAAATTATCTACTCTTCACTCCAAAGCTATGTCAACCATCAAAAAAACTAGTACTTTAAATCCCCAGCACTTTGATAACCACCACTCTTATTGTTTTTTTATATTTGAACATGCCACTTCTACGACAACAACAACACAAGACACTGCTCGGCCACCTGTTCTTTCCTTTGTTCCACTAATTGCACCACTACACATTTCCCTACATGCAAGAGAACACATTGTTATTGCCTTTCATCAAAGTATATGAAAACATTTTTCCACAAAGTAAATTCCCTGACACACCCAAACCATGGAGAATACGTCTTATACTGGAAATCACCTATGGAGCACGGACATTAATTAGATCAACTATTATCAAAACATTTTCTAGGTTTAAGGAATATGCTACACTTTTCAACCTTCTTGATACCTATATTCCCCTTGTGCTTTCAATCTACAGTATCTCCGTCAAACTCAACAACCTCAATGAATATTTCAGAGCAATGATAAGGATTTAAGTGATGTTCACAGTGTTCTCAGGAAATATTGAGTGAGCTAAAGATGCAAATATCATTGTTGTAACGTCACAGAAAGAGATTGACAATGCTGACAAAAATTTGAAGACACTTTCAACAGTTAAACGTCTACATTGGCTAATGGTCTTAAAGAAATATATCCTTGATGTTGACAACAGCAGAGTTTCACCCTCTTTCAACCCATACAAGACTGCTTTGCTCATGCAAAGATATGTACACAATCTGGGATACTTGACAACAATAATATCAGCGGACATAGAGAATTGAAGAAAAAGATCAGAACCAGCACAAATGAATCAACCAGAAAAGAGAGACGAAAATATCTGACAACGTTAAAGCGCCCTTCCACAGGATACAAAAGTTTGACCTCAAGGTGGAATGTCTATGACAGAAGTATCCCGTCTTTGGGAAGAACTTATTGGACAATGGTAGAATTTTACCAGAAAACTATTTACGTTTGTTAAATCACTAAATATTATTGTTTTTTCACCTTAGCTCTATTTAATTGTAACAGCGCGATCGATTGTCTCTGTAGTGTAGTGCGCGCTAATTGTTACTTTAGTTTGATTGCGTTTATTATGATTGTAACGTTTTCATTCCCTGAAGATGACCGGTAAGGTCGAAAGCTCGGAGTAAATCTGATATTTTTAACTATGGTTGATGAGTCATAATCTTAAAATAATGAATACTACAACCAACAAAGAACTTTTAAATTAAATAAAGTGTTTCCATTTAAAAATATTACATCAAACACTGTGCTAAAGCACCTATTAAAGCTCGACGTCAACAAAGCTACTGGCCTAGATAACATACCCAGCTATTTAAATTAGCAACCACAGTTTGTATGTACTGATGCGTTATTGCACTGCATTAATAAGATTTGTACTTTTTTACGCGCACATGTAAATGAAATGGGGAATGTAACGGTGACTTGTGGACGTAATGGCGGCTCATTCAAGAACTCAAGTACTTTTTCTCTTGTCCTTACTCCTATTTAATGTGCACCCATGCGTAACATAGACTATATATATATGAACACTGTCAATCCATTCGGGGCAGTTTGGCGTTCTCGTAGCTACGCAATCATGGCAGAACAAGTCGGTCAAAAACCAGCCGAAGTTGTAGTCCTCCCTCCGGATGACCCACAAGCCAGAGAGCCTGAAAACCCAGTCGAACCCAACTAAGCCGAAAACCAAGCTGAAGTCCAGGTCAGAAACTAACCCGTTGAAGAGGTAGTTATTTCAATTTTTACAGTTTGTTAGAGGTTATGCTGTTATGTTCTTATCCGTACCAGTCCTCTAGTTTCGCGGTTCGTTTCATGTTATCCGCTAATTCCTTGCTGTACGAATTAGAATTGTTTGCTCGTTTTTATACAGCTTGGTATTCGTTTGTTTTGCACATATTCTTGTCTTTTTCTTCGCCATTTATCTTTCGTTCTAGTTTATTCATTCATGGTCGAGTGGCCGCGCTCATAATGTTACACAATCGTTAGTTTATTTTACAAGGTCGGTGGTTTCCAGCGGTCTTAGCAATTTCGCAGTAGTAAATAAAAATGTATAGGATTTTATTTGGTTGTGGCTGGATTTGGTTTGCCACTTGGTAGGGGCCAAAGTTAGGGTTAAGCCTATAAGAACGTATTTTATCTGGTTGTGGCCAGAGTGGGGCATTTGGTAGAGGCCAAAATTAGGAATTAAAATAATAATAATAATTAAACGATTGTAGTTATCTGGTTGTGGCTGGACAATTTTGCCACGTGGTTGGGCAAGGTTAATAATGTTTTGTGCCCGAGGAGGGCCACAGTATATCTCTCGTCAGCGGCGAAGGTTTAGAATCTACAATTAAAAAATAATAATAATGATAATAATAATAATAATAATTTATCGCTCAGGTTGTGGCCATAATTTTGTTTTCCCGGCTGGGCCAAGAATAAACTTTACAAAAATGACCGTATAATCCTAGAGTGGTTACGGTAAGAGACGTGTATATTTGGTTTCTTTTCGGTACTCGACGTATCGCGTCTAAGGTCTTAGACATTCTGACACAGTATCACGACATAAACATCTTTTATTATTAATATTTTTCCCCCCTTTTAAAACTTTTATACTCCATGTATTTGCTTTCGAATTCGCAGTAGTGTTGATTAGGTTAGGCAAGGGTCCCGTGGGACGCTATGCCTTCACTACAAAATCATTAGTGCGTTTTGTTTTGCTTTTTTCTACATTCTTTGCCTATATTAGCGTGCTTTGTTTAGCCTTCGCTCCTTCAATATTCTCGCCTTTTATTTTCTCTCGCGATGCTTATCTACGCGGTTTATTTCCGTGAATTACTCTTCACTCGGGTGAATACAAACTAGTTTGTGGTTGTCCTTGACTTTTATATTCCATATTCATTTACCCGTTTTTCTCTCTCTCTCCTTTACCCTTTAGTTGGGCACTCAGACTCAGCAGCTTATAGCAGAATTGGAAGTTCTAAAAGCTAGGTCCAATGATGGTAGTGTTGAGGCTTCGTTGGCCTTGATAAGGCAATGGGCCGCGGCACCTACAAGATTCAGAGACCCGTTTGCTATTATGGCGGCTCTCCAAAAGCTGGCGGATGATGCCAGAACTACTGGGAACTCCAAAGCGGCAGAGTATGAGGCGGTCCTGCGCCAATCGAGGGCCCTTGTGTTTAGTCCTCAATTTGCAGCTATTATTACCAGACTGTTGGGTACGAAGGAAGAGAGCCAGGTGGCCACCACAATTGCAAAAATGGTCAAGAATGCTCAGCGGCCGCCACCTTAACAGCCCTACGTTAGATTCGGGATGCGCGGTCGGTGAAACTTGGCCCAACTTGAGCGTGGCGTGTTTCAAATGTGGCCAAAGAGGGCACTATCAAAGACATTGTCAAGAATAAATAAAGTCTATTCTGCATGAAAGTGACACTTGTGTTTGTTTGGTTTGTTGTCCTTATAAGCTTAGTTTCTTTTTTTTTTAATTAATAATAATACTAATAACAACAATAATAATAATTAAAAAGACAAAAAATATTTTGTTCACGGGGATCGTGTGAGGAGACTTATATTATTACGTATTTACATATTTATTTATATAAAAAGGGGAAAAAATTGAACTTAAAAAAAAAGACTTTACCAAGAAAAAAAAAAAAAACGAAAACAATTTGTTTTTTTTTTAACACCACCAACTACAAAAAGTCGGTTTTAATCTTTTTATTTTGTTAAAATTATTGCGGAGTCTCAGGGGCTAGCATCATTTTTTACCCTTTCGCTCAATCTGTAACAACAAACTAGTTGTAATTTGTCCCTCGTCCCTTGTTTGTGGGATTTTTCGCTACCCGATATTGGTGGTGAGTGTTAGCCCTCATGCCGAACTCAGGTGCGGGTATCTATGCCTTTTATGCCCCAGACGGGGCTGCCTGGTTCGACATTTGGGTGGGTCTCGACTTCAAGGCTCATATTTGTTTTTGTT
This sequence comes from Diadumene lineata, assembly GCA_918843875.1. Classification (NCBI taxonomy): domain Eukaryota; kingdom Metazoa; phylum Cnidaria; class Anthozoa; order Actiniaria; family Diadumenidae; genus Diadumene; species Diadumene lineata. The sequence goes on along the minus strand of OU974075.1, from coordinate 3,334,284 downwards.
TGTTGTCTATTAGGGATTTCATATTCGTTAACTTATTTAACCCTAGTTTTCCGCTTTCATATGCTGGACTAGTAACCTTGTGCAAAACGTCTGAAGCTAGATTTCATACAGCTGGTCCAGCAACCCGTGAAAAGACCAAATATTCGTTGGTGCAACTTGCAAGGCATACCCATCCGAAATGTCGGATCAGGAATCGACGCCCGGTCTGTCGCCCGAGGAGAAACCAAAGCAAGCCCGCAAGACGTTGGCCTTTAGGGACCCAGCCCACTTCGTGTCGGTTGATCTCCGGGTTAGCTTTGGATTTGGGAAGAATCAAGACGATGGACGTTTTAGGAAGCACTGGTTCCCGGAACCTGATTATCCACCAGCGTGTAGGCAAGACCGTCAGGGGAAAACGATCAAAGGTTATTCCAGTGTAAAAACCCAGCTGTTTGCCCAGTCCAAAATCTGCAATTTTACGTCTCATTTTGCAAAGCAGCGGGAGTGGACTTGTCTCATGGCTATCTGTTCAGATCCACTTCTTGCAATGGATCATCAATGCATCGTTCCTGTGTTCCGCGGCTAACAGTCGCCTGGTCATATATCTGTCTGATCTGGGTATTTTTGAGGGAGAAACGCAGCATAGTTTTAGGAGTGGTGCGGCTATCATGCTACGACTCCTGGGCGCTTCAAAGGAGGAAATTGCAAGGCATATTGGCTGGCAATCGACTCAAATGGTGGATTTATCCACGCAGACAGGAAAGGTGATGTGCTCCTCTAGCTCCTCTCCGACACCTTTGCATAACTCCCTTAATCTGGCAGATGGTGAACTAGTGGGAAAGATTAGCTCTGAGTTTCGGGAGAGAAACCTACTGACTGGATTTGAGCCCGTGTTCATGAAATAGAGATTAAGAGGGCGGGGAATTGTTTAGTATTGGGATAAGTGGGGTTCGGAGTACTAGCAGTTCAGAAATCAGGGGGCATAACATGGAAAGCGCTAGGCAGTTGGCCGGAACTGGTATGTTGCCCATAACTTTATCTCTGTGAAGCAAATGGAGCACAATAAATAGATTACTATTTAATGTGCACCCGTGCGTAACATAGACTACATATATGAACACGGTCAATCCATTCGGGGCAGTTTTGCGTTCGGGGAGATTAAGTTATTATTGGCTAAGATACATATATCTGGTATGTTGGTTTACTTTAGATATTATTGGTATAATATAATATTATTCAGCGGTTTGCCTAATAAAGGTTACGTCTCTAGGAGGATTGCTGTGACTTCTTTTGAGTCCCCCCTTCCCTCCCACTCGAATGCAGGAGACGCTCCCATGCTTCATATCCTCCATTCGTATTTTGCCCATAACTTTATCTCTGTGAAGCAAAGGGAGCACAATAAATAGATTACTATGGACACCAATCTTCTTCTACAATCATTTCAACAAAGACCTAAATAATTCTCAAACGATCGTCGACTATATGGGTGGCTCTAGTCAGACAAACCTCCAAAGCGAAAATTTCTAAAATCAACAATACGGTATACAGTCAATGGCAACTCTGCTTTCAACCATACTTTACTTTCCTTGAGCTACTCGAGTCCGGAGATGTGGAACTTAACACTAGAGACAGCGACCAGCATGAAATAAGTCAGCTACCAGAAAGAGGACTTAGAATTGGACAATGAAATGTACAGCAAATGATCGATTATAAATTCGAACAGATCAGCATGTAAGAATATTGTTATCCTCTTTACACAAGAAACATTCCTCAAGCCTTCAAAACCTGAAGATTATAATATTCCTGGATTCTACGTTTCAAAAGTATCGGTCAGGTACTAAAAGAGGCGGAGGAAAACTGGTTTATATTGCTGATAGAGCCAAAGCTATGCCAGCAAGCCTTCTCACCTGCATACATTTCCTGAGTTTATGCTAGCTCTCATACGACCGACGTCCGACTGTGTTTGCCCTCTTCTTTCGTCAGCCATTTTGTTATTAAAAACGTTTGTCTGTTCGTTGTGTCGTTCGTTCTACTGACTGCCATGGTGGCAGCTGTTCCAAATCCAACTACTAATAACAAAACAAAGTAATCGAGCAACAGCAAAGGTCTCACAACAAACTGTTCTTTTCTATGATTGGTCAACAAGCTGAAACAAGCTAAGTATACTGTAATGACTGACGTACCCCTCCCCCATTGGGGAATGTGAGCATGTGACATGGAGCGTGTGTGTGAACGAATTGAGTTAGTGTACAAGATGTTTACTATTAAAAGTAATTAAAAAAAGACAAGAAAGGCCCGTTATTACAATACAATCGCATTTTTGTATAGTTATAGTTATCGTATATTTTATAATGACGTCCACGAGAGCCCCTAAACAATGGTCTTAAAAAAAACACGAATCGATCGCTTCCTTTGAAGCCTGGAGATAAAACCGTAAGTACACATTATCGCTCAACGCCAAGAGAAAATGAAGAAATGTCCCCACCCTTGAAAACATATTGATACTCACTCGGTTACAACTTATACACTCTGACTTATCTGGCCTTGTGAAACAACGTTATTGGACTGAGCTACGCTCGCCTCGATAAAGCCAGAGACGAGACGAGACCCGAACAGCAGCTGACTCAAAGATATAAGAAGCTCGCTGCTCGGTTGTTCAACACTACCTCAGCATGTCCCCTTATTAGGACCGCCTTTTTATCTCCAGGTCCTGTGCCACCTTTACCGTTGAAGATGATGAACAGCAAGACGATGTAGATGAGGATGTCCTAAACATCGGCATTTGCGAAAGTGACTATCCCCTCTCAGCTCGCACCATTTCTTGTAGGGTCAGTACTTGGTGCTCGTCTACTCTGAGTGCCATCTACATGCAGCATCCTATGAACCTAACTCTGGATACGGGTGCTGAAACCAGTATGATCAAAGCCTCTCTTGCCCACCCACTTGGCCTGCAAATTGTCAAGTCCATTCAATAAGCCTTACAGGCAGATGGCACAACTCCTCTAAACGTTGCCGGTGAAATCTAAGATTGAACAAGAAATTAACTCTAGACGGCCTCGAGGCAGAGGACTTAGACATAGATATCTTGGCAGTAACACCATTTCTTATCAGCAATAACATCGCCATATGCTCCGCCACTCGAGAGGTAACTGTACAAGTCCTAGAAACAACCACATACTACACTGATGACAGGATTGGTAACTCTAGTTCTGCCGTCAGACACACTTCATCTCATGTTTTAAGGTCGTCCATGCTAGTTCAATTCGAGATATGAAAACACATGAAAAATTTGAGCCAGAATTTTCAGATGAAGAACAAACACACATTTCAGATTGCTGATAGGAACAATCGGAGAACAAAACATTTAACGAGGACCATATAACTATGGATGTTTCTTCGTTGCTGAAAATAACTGGCATTTACTAAGCAAATCGAATGCCCTTTCTCTTGTAGCTGTGTAAGTCAGCGGTCTTTAATAGCGTTGGGCGTATTTTCTTAGCTCTCGCCATTTTGTTCGTTTTTTTTTTTTCATGCTTTTTTCTATGTACTCATACTTATTTATGTCTACTTAGTTATAATCATGGATCAGGATCAAATTAACAAACTAACTGTGAAATGAATCGAAATGAATGTTAAAGCGCATTTCAACACGAGAATGAATGACTTTGAAATCTGACTAGATAACCTATGGAAGAACTACGATGTTAGCAAACAAGTCAAGGGGCTCGAAAATAGAGCTGGCAAGAGAGATACTACAATCTTGGACAAAATGACTTGAGACTGCGTGCGCAAAAACGTCTATTTTTTATTCAACGCATTTCACACATTCATGCGCATTTTTTAAGACATGTGACCCCACCCCCCTCCCCCGTCTCAATGTTGTTGCCCGGATATCAACTATCCCAAGCGTCATTTCTAGACTGAAACAACATTGTTCTGGGGGGGAGGGGGGCAGCAACAGCCACAAGACTGAAAAAACGTACAAAAATGTGTGTTTTGCCTCAAGTGTTTTGTCCAAGATTGTAGCTTTCAAAAGATAATTGTTATGTATTGGCATCCCTGTGTTAAATGGGTTTCCTGTGTACCATATGATCGGAAAATCACTAGCGAACCATTATCTTGTTTTAGTACACATTTGTTACTCAGTTGGCTCCAAATAGCTATTAAAACGTAACAACTGGCGACGATTACGGGATCTTGTGAACCAAGTCAAGTAAAGAAAAGATACCAAAAGGAAAAAATGACCAAAGGAGTTGGCGAACAGCCTCGTAGCATCGGAAAGGTTCAGAAATATGTCGCTGGGACAGACTGGGAGTCTTACGTCGAGCAACTCGACTTCTTCTTCATAGCTAAACGTATCAGACGCGAAAACAAAGAAAGTGGTTTTACTTACGAACATTCCTACAAAAATTTATCAACTTATTTGAGATTTAGTGGCTCCACTGAAGCTAAAAGATGATACGTTGTAAGCTAAGAAGGGAGGAATTGTTATGTATTGGGATTCCTGTGTTAGCTGGGTTTCCTGTGTACCATGTGATCGGAAAATCACTAGCGAACCGCCATCTTGTTTTAGTACACATTTGTTACTCAGTTGGCTTCAAGTAGCTATTAAAACGTAACAATAATAACAAATGTTAATACTGCATTTCTACAACTTAATCAACTTAAAGAAAACCTATACTAGATGAGATGGAACAGTATTCGATGCATGAATGCCTGGAGATCAGAGGCACACCGACCAAGCAAAGTGAAAAAACTAATCAAATCGTTAAAGCAGTTGCTGAATTAATTGATGTAGATCTCGAAGAAGAAGATATTTCGACTAGTCATAGAGTACCAAGCAAAAAGGATGGCAATGAAGCTTAGGATCCTGCGATAATTGTGAATTTCCTTCAAACAAAAACAAAATAACTACGAGATAAAACCACTTCTGACCTACACGGCTACTCACAATTCAACCCAAGGAAGATCCTTATCTTTTTCAGAGGATCTTGATTCTATCAATTGAGATAATGAATTTTCTAGTTCAAGATACCTCTAAAATGTTTGATCAATTCTATACAACAACCTCTAGAATTGTGGACAAACATTTACCTTTGAAACAACTGAGTAAACGGGATATTAAGCAACTTACTAATCCGCGCATTACTAAAACGCGGAACCGACGGAACCAGTTCCAAACAGTAGAAAACAGTAGAAAAGGTACCAAAAATGTAATCTCGGCGTTTAGCGACTAGTTTTCAAACGGCATTATGTACATCCAGGAATCCATAGATCAAGATAAGACCTGAAGATATCATTTTAAAAATCATTTCAGTTAATATTTTACATGATTTTATCATACTACCATACTGACCTTTGCTGCATATAAAGGGTTTTGTACATTCTGTTACATGTTTAATCAATTAAATTAATCATTATTGAATAAACCTTATGAACAAGAATGAACATTTCGTAGACGCTTCCTGGTTGTTCAATACCGCCATTTTGAATACGGTGCCTCGTTTACATCCTACTTATGGCCCATTGATCAGTGGGCTTCCTGTGTCACTCGACACCTTTCGCAATCGTCCTCGTGGTCATTAAAAGTTGCCCCACCGATGGGCATTGTTTGCTTCATGCTGCACGATTTAGCCTTAAAAGTCAGTTAAACATTGACGTGTCAATAAGCGTTCTTCAAGGGAAATGCAGAAAAGAGATAAGAACGAACACACAATTGTACACTCCTTTTTTTAATGGTGGAAACGAGGAAGATCTGATGCGGCAGTTCAAATTTTACATCATCTACAAGGTATATAATACCAACTGTAGATATAATGCTTCGAATCATCTCTTGTGCCCTTCAAAAAAGTGTGACTGTTGTTGATGTCCGAGATAATGATAAAGTTTGGCAAGGGGAATGTTTGTTGATACTTTAGAAGCTTGTTTAAAACACCAAGATTAATACATCTTTTTTATGTCGATAGCCATATTTTGGTAGAATCTACTATTTTTTTACTGTTTGGAACTGGTTCTGTTGGTTCCGTTGGTTTTAGTAATGCCGTACTAATCCTTGGATTACTAAAGGTTTGCAAACCTCAATTAAAATCAAAAATAAGTTCTACAAGAAATTCATCAAAATTAAATCCCCCTATTATCAGGAAAAACATTACAGAAATAGATTAGTTTCATTGGCAGAACCATGTCCCCCTCTTATATAAGTCCATTAGAGTATCTACCTCCAATTGAAGGGGAAATAATATTTCACTTCTCTCCCATTACCAAAGAGGAAATTGAAACTGACCAACTAAAAATCACCAAGGCTTCTGGGCTGTTTAGTATCCCAACATCAATACTAAAATAAGCTAAACAGCATATTTCAATACCACTCTTGGAGGTTTTTTAATAGTTATATATCTTCAGGACTAGTACCTGAATCATTTAAATTAGCTTAAATAATTCCCATATTTAAAAAGGGCTTTAGTTTGGACATAAACAACTATCGGCCCATATCATTGTTATCCGTTTTTTAGCGGAGCTCCGCGCGGGCCGAAGGCCGGCGCAAGCGGAGCACCATAATTAAGAAAATATGGTAAACCTGTACCGGAAACGGAAATGACGTTGAGAGAAGTGCATGAAGTCGCAGCGATCGAAGCTGGTCAGCGGATTCGGAAAGACAAGATGGCGGCCAGCACATGGTTTAATCCAAAACAATGTTTTACCGAGTTACTAAAGGAGTTAATTTAGTACAATAAATTCCACTCGAGTTGAAACGGTTTCGTTATTAAATTGTCTTTCGTGTTAGTGGCCCCAGCCGATCCCAGCGCAGTAAAACATTGTTCTACGGACGTTAAACATCGTTTCAAAGTAAGTCAAGCTGTTATTGAACCAAATTTATCACTATGGAAGACGTTTTAGCGACGAAGGCTGAAAGAAGCAAGGCAAAACAAGCTGTCACCGTAAGTGCAAGACGCCTGACAGGAGGTATTCGCCACAAAGAGGATTTGGAGACTCTGAATTGCTTAGTCTTGGATCTAGAGCGTGCATATGATGATTTTTGTTCGATAAATGAAGAGTTTGAAGTTCTTGTGTCTAATGATGAATTTGCAAGTCAAGGAACAGTCAATGGTCAAGACATACATGTTTATGCAGCAACAGTAAAGGATGTTTTTGACACTGCTATAAATAAGTACGAGGATTTCAAAGCATCAACACTGAAAACAGATGAAGTTGCATCTCTCACAACAACATTGTCAAGGTTAGTTACACAAATAGAAGATATGAACAAACGTTTTAATGATGATAAGCACAATACTACTACTACTGCTTCATGTACAACCACAAGTATGGGGTCAACACCCACAACGCACACTTTAACATTTAGTCATGATATTACAGATCAAGAAATCAATAATCCTTGTTTAAATATTGCTTCATGGGCAACCCCCATGAGAGTGCATCCTGGCAATGCACAGTCAAATGTAAATGTTACTAGTAACAACATGACTACACCATTAGTACCACCATCACAATGGAACACAAATCCTACATGGTCTACAGGACAACATTATACAAGTCAGCCACACAATGGAGTAATTAATCATGGTCCTCCAACATATACACATCCCATTAGTACTACTCGCAGGTGGTCCCCCTTTGCCCCTTCATGTGCATCAGATGTAAGGCTAAAGAAAATATCTTTACCTACCTTCTCTGGAAAGAGAAAGGATTGGCCAGAATTTAAGACTGTATGGAAGCAGTTGGCTGAAAACACATACACCAACCAAACTGCCCTTGCACATGAACTGAAAAGATCTGTCAATGGTGAAGCTAGTCAAAGAATTAAGTCTGTTTATGTCACTAAACCAGAAGCATATGACATAATGTGGAAAAAGCTAGAAGCTTACTATGAAGATCCTAGTACCAGCGTGCAATCTGCCTTAGACGAATTAACCAAGTTAAAACCAGTTAAAGATGATGATTACAAAGGTCTAGTAGCATTAGTAGATGAAGTAGAAAGCGCTTATTCACAGTTGGAAGAACTTAATCACTTAGAAACACTCACTATGCGTGATGTAGACTTTGTCAGCAATCTACTACCTACTCATTTGAAACTTGATTGGATTCGTAAGTACCATGACATGTCTCCAGCTGATAAAATACACCCTTTTAGTTCTTTCATGAAGTTCTTAGAACGTGAACGAGAAGCAGTTGCCAGACTTGCAGAGAAGCAACCCATAAGAGCAAAATCATCCGATGCAGCAAAAGTAGCCAAGTCGTACCACACAGAAACTAGCAAACCACCTACCCAAGTCTACTTCAAGTGTTGCTTTCCACTACACAGAAAAGACACAGTGATGCACTGTACAGAGCAATGCAAAGAATTTGAAAAGCTACCTATAGCAGGCAAAGATGGTAAGCTTGAATTGTTGAAGCAAGTGAACGCATGCTTTGTGTGTTTTGGAGACCATAGAAGAAGTGCATGTCCTAATAAACACCCTTGTAGTAAGTGTGGTAGTGATCAACACCATGTGATGTTATGTAAAGCACAGGTGTCCAATGAAGTAAATACACCTCCAAGTAGTTCACATGTTCAAGCAGGTAGTCATCTCTCTTCAAGAACATTTCTTGCCTTGTATCCCATACAATATGCTAAAGTGTGTGGAACAAGCAAGAAAATAACTGTATTTTGTGACAACGGTTCAAACACAACGTACATCACTCACAAAGCTGCTGACAAGATAAAAGCTAAAAGGTTGAACAAGTATACACTAGATGTCACTACTATGGGTAATGTAGAAACCACATATGACACTGTTGAATATGAATTTACATTACTAACTGTCACGGGTAAGAAAGTGGATGTGAGAGCTTATGGTATGGATAGGATCACTGGTCCAGTAAGTAAACTAGACATTAACACTGTTTCTAAATTGTTCCCTGAGTATGATGCTGAATTGCTACAGAGACAGAACACTGAAGTTGACGTTCTCCTCGGTTGCGATTATTTCGGTCTACACCCAAAGAAAGAAGAGGCAAGATGTGGTGATCATCTCTGTGTTATGAGTGGAGACTTCGGTATTTGTCTGCAAGGAGCTCATCCCCAGCTCAAGGAAGAAACTGAACTTGATACAAACATCGTTAAGACCCTCCATGACTCTAAGATCAAAGTAGATGTCAATCATTCACTCGTGTACACTCATCGTGAATTCCATCCTGTCAAGTCATGTGACATTGTCTCAGATGAAACAACTAGCACTAATTATGTTAAAGTTACATGCTCCAGCAAAGACAAGAAGAAAGAGAACCAAGTTGAAGACTTCATTCGAGGTGAAGAACTTGGAACTGAGACCACACCCCGGTGTGGTGGATGTCGATGTAACAAGTGTCCTACAGTAGGGCATACATATTCGTTCAAAGAGGAGCAAGAACTTAAACAGATCCAAGACAACCTTCACTATGACGAAGAGATGCAGTGCTGGATAACAAGTTATCCCTGGACGACTGATCCAGCATCTTTACCAAACAACTACAAGTCAGCTTTGTCCACACTTCAAAGCACAGAACGGCGACTACATAAAGACAAGAAGTGGGCAGAAACCTACCAACGACAGATGGACGATATGACTGATCGAAGAGTATCACGTAAACTGACAAGCAAAGAAATCAACGACTGGAACGGTCCAGTGTTTTACATCTCTCATCTTGCTGTAGTCAACCCACGATCACATTCTACACCGGTTAGAATAGTATTTAACTCAAGTCAAGTCTTCCAAGGAGTTTCTTTGAACTCTTATCTTGCTAAAGGTCCAGATAGTTACATGAACAATCTACTAGGAATCTTACTGAGATGGAGAGAAGAACATGTGGCTGTTGTAGGAGATATCAAGAAGATGTTCAACTCTGTACTCCTGAAACCACTAGAACAACACTGTCACCGATTCTTGTGGCGTGACTTGAACACTGCAAGAGAGCCAGATGAGTATGTCATCCAACGTGTTAATATGGGTGACAAACCCGCACCAGCTATCAGTACAGAAGCTTTGTACAAAACCGCAGATCGATTTCAGAGTGACAGTCCTGCTGCTGCTAACTTCATAAAGAAATCAAGCTATGTAGATGATCTTGTTGACTCGTTCCCTACTAAGTCTGAAGCACTCAACGTCGCTAAAGAGACTGAAAGTATGCTGTACAAAGGAGGATTCAAGATAAAGTGCTGGCAATTTAGCGGTGAAGTTGGCAGTCGAAGTAGTCAAGAACTACAGAATGCTGATCACGAAGTACGACCACTCGACACAGATGACGACAACCCCACTCTACTGAAAGGTACGAAGGAGAACCTACGTGTACTTGGTACAGGTTGGAATCCAGTTGATGATACTATAGTGTACGAAACAAACTTAAACTTCAGCAAGAAGAAGAATGCTGAACACACACAGCCAAGTCTAAGTCTAGCTGATTTACCGGAAGCGATTCCTGATGTTCTCACCAAAAGAATGGTACTTGCTCAAGTAATGAAAATTTATGACCCATTAGGACTGGTGTGTCCTTACACACTGATAGGTAAGATCTATTTACGTGAAACATGGTCATTGAACTTGGGTTGGGATGATCCCCTCCCTGACTACTTACGGAAGAAGTGGATGCAGTTCTTTACAGACATGTTCCAACTAGAACAGTTGCATTTCAATCGATGTGTTCGCCCACAGAATGCCATTGGCTCCCCATGGCTAATTATCCTTAGTGATGCTAGTGACTTGGCATATGGTTTCGCGGCCTATGCCAGATGGCGACTTGAAGATCAATCATTTTGTTGTCAACTGATCATAGCTAAAAGTCGTATCGCGCCACTCAACAAGCTTTCCACACCGCAGATGGAACTGAACGCTGCTGTGCTGTCAAAGAGGGGTAGAAAGGTGATCGAAACAGAAATGAGACTCAAGTTCGAGAAAGTGTTACAGTTAGTCGACTCAGAGACAGTCCTAAATATGATCAACAAGACCAGTACTCGGTTCAAAGTTTATGAAGGAGTCAGAGTTGGTGAGATTCAAGCCGCAACCAATGGAAACATGAAATGCTGGGCGTGGTTAGCTGGAAAGGAGAACACAGCTGATTGGCTAACACGTGGACGCACTCCAGCAGAACTCAACTATGATTCGCAGTGGTGGAATGGCCCCCCTGTACTCAGCAAGCCTATTGAAGAATGGGGACTGAAGTTTGGTCTACAAAGAGATGACCCGTTACCCGGAGAGAAGAAGTTTTGCAGCGCCGCAGCTACACAAAGCAAGAAGCGTCAGTCACTTATCGATTACCAGAGATTTAGTAATATTGATCGCATCATATGGGTTGTAGCAAGACTACAAAATATCGTCAAGAAGAAGTCTTTTGCTGGCGGTAGAAGCACAAGTATTACCGCTCAAGACTTGAAAGACGCCGAAGATTTTGTAGTAAAAGACATCCAGCAATCAATGCGTGAAGACCTGACAAAGACTAACAAGAACAATCGTTACAGTAGACTACAACCGTCATTAGATGAAAACGGTTTCTGGGTCGTAGGGAAAAGATTGATCAAGTACAATGCCATGTCCACAGATTCTATACTTCAACGACTACTCCCTACCTGTCACAGAGGAACACGGTTACTCATGGAACGAGCCCACCGCCAAGGACACAGAGGACGCGATGCAACACTCGCACGATTCAGACAACGCTATTGGGTGCCTCACGGCAGTAAAGTGGCAAGCTCAGTTAAGAAGAACTGCCAACTCTGTAAGCTTCGTGAAGCCACCTTGCTGCAACAAGAGATGAGTCCTCTACCCGATGCACGTTTGAAGCCTGCTCCAGCTTTTAGCCACGTGATGCTAGATTTGTTTGGACCATATCAAGTTAGAGGAGAAGTTCAAAAGAGAATCAGCGGCAAAGCATATGGCGTCTTTTTTTCGGATTTAACGATGAGAGCTGTCCATATTGAAGCAGTGTTTGGGTATGATACTAGCTCGTTCTTACTAGCCCTCAGCAGATTTGTAAGTCTACGAGGTTGGCCCGCTACTATATACAGTGATCAAGGCTCTCAACTTATCGGAGCTGAACGCGAGCTTAAGGAAGCCTGGCACAAGATTGATACAGCCACCATACAAAGAAACAGCACAAGCAACGGTACTAAATGGGTGTTCGGTCCAGCTGACAGTCCATGGTACCAAGGTGCAGTAGAGTCCTTAGTAAAGAGTGCAAAGCGAGCTATCCATTATGCTGTTCATAACCAACGTTTATCTGTTCCTGAATTCCTAACAGTGTGCAGTGAAGTTGCTAACTTACTGAACGAACGGCCCATTGGTAACTTACCCGACTCTGATTCTGATCTGAACATTCTGATATCTAATTCTTTGTTACTTGGACGTGCTACTGCAGTCAACCCTCTTGGATGGCAACCACAAAGTTCTAACTTGAACACTAGGTATCGCATTGTTCAAGCTGTAGTAGAAGAGTTTTGGAAGAAATGGACAGAGCTCTATGCTCCCACTTTACTCATACAGAGAAAGTGGAACACGGCTTGTCGCAATCTCAAACCAGGTGATGTAGTGATAATTGCTGATAAGAACACTTTAAGCGGAGAGTACCGACTAGGTCAAGTCAAAGAAGTCTTTCCCAGCAAAGACGGTAAAGTACGTCAAGTTACGGTTAGATACAAGTCCTACAAGGTTGGAGAGAAAGTTCATCACTACAGCGGAGCAAGAGACATTGTTGTTTCAAGAAGTGTCCATCGCCTCGCACTACTAGTACCAATCGACTTTGACTATCAGAGTGCAGAACAAGAATTAGTTAAAGACATTGACAATTGTTAAGATAGCTAGTTTATTGAGTTCTTATGTATTGAACATTGTTAAAATTGTAAGATGAACTGTTTGAAGTGATCGCTGCGACACCCACCCCTCCGGTGTACCGGAAACGGAAATGACGTTGAGAGAAGTGCATGAAGTCGCAGCGATCGAAGCTGGTCAGCGGATTCGGAAAGACAAGATGGCGGCCAGCACATGGTTTAATCCAAAACAATGTTTTACCGAGTTACTAAAGGAGTTAATTTAGTACAATAAATTCCACTCGAGTTGAAACGGTTTCGTTATTAAATTGTCTTTCGTGTTAGTGGCCCCAGCCGATCCCAGCGCAAAACCATCGAGCTCATTTCAGATCGACCACAGGAAGCCCGGAATTCCAAATTCCGTACAACGTTCGTCCGTGTACTGCCACGCAAAGTCGCTGACCAGTTTTTTTTAGTGAACACACACAAAAAAAAACAAATCAAAATATTTTTTTTACAGTTTATATTTACTGAAAACTTTCTAAAAATCTTATTTTTACTATGGGTAACGAAGAAAATGGTTAAGCTAAGCTGCTGCTAAAAGAGTTTTGACTGAGAAAGAGAAACAAAGACACCGAACTGAAAAAAGAAAAAGAACTTACTATTCCACGAAGAAAAGCCTCAAAATATTTTCACCGACAAAGTGGGTAAAAGTCTCGTAACGATAATGTGAAGTCATGTAGAGCGCTGTTAAAATCCAAAGATGGAGATTTTACAAGTTGATAGTTCTATTTTCTTTTCTGGAAGAGTTTATTTGACAAGTTTGCATTATTATGCAAGATGGTAAAAAGACCATATTCTTCGAGTTCGTGGATTCTTTGTGGCATTTTTCAATCATTACTTATCTACTTTGAAAAGTAAATACGACGACGACAAAAAGTTCATAAAAACAAAAACAAAACAAACGTGCATTTGCAGCAATTCAAAAGAGGTGAAAAGCAAGACGAACACGACTCACGAAGATGATTTGACTCTGTTCGTTCATCAATTTTTACGGGCAATTCAGAACACGGAGAGCTTTAGGATCAATGCAGATTTATCAACTATTCACAACGAAAAATAACTTTTCATACACGATGTATAAAAGTAGAACTGCCAGTTCAGGGAGTGGATGGAAATGCAAATTTAGCACAATGTGTGATCGAGCAACACGAGCTAGCCATACTACGCCGGCCGTTCTGTTGAACTGTGTAAACTTTTTAGAGGCGGTGAAAATGTTTTTTTTTTCACTTTTAAAATTCTGAAAACATGAACAAGCTTATTGTAAACAGAACTGAGGACAAAACGTTCAGTGGAAAAGTGACAGTACAGGACAAGAAACGTGGCACTGGTATGTTTACATTTTTTGACGATCTTTAATGAATTTCTTTTTTTATCATCCACATGAAAGCAGTTTGCAATAATTAAATTTACTAGCTTTTGTAAGATATTTATCCATCGTTATGTGTGTTTTTTTTTTAATTTTGATTCTTGTTATCTTTGATTTGTTATTGAAAATAAAACGCTTGTATGAATTCGTGATTGTACTAGCTATTTTTTAGCGAGTTACGCAGTATTCACATTTGATAATTAAAAATTCACAACCGTTTTAGATAGCTAGATTACCAATAAGTAATTCATTACACATTTCACCAGAAAAGTGAAATTTTTGTTGATTGTTATAACATTTTTTTTTTCAAACGTGAAAGAGCGTAAAGCGAGAAGCGCGAGGGGATTTGTTTACAACTCAAAGAAGCCATGTTTGTGCTTTTCTAACTTCTCATTGGACAATCAATTTTAATTGACAAGTGCTATTTTTACCATGCATAACAATATATTTTTCGCATTTTTGCGTATAATAAAATGTTGTCGCATGCATAAAGCTTTGTGTATTTCAATTGATTATATTATTATTTGATCATGAAAAGAAAATAACACAGCAAAAAAAAAAACTGATCAAGAATTTGATAATTCGTAGTGAATGAACAAATGAAAGAATGAATGATTGAATGAATAATTCATTTCATTAAATCGGAGCTCCGCTATTAGGTTTACCTAATTTTTATATTAAAAGATACTTGAAAAATTAATATACAATTTAAGAATGATTAAATTTATTGAAAGGAAATGTATTATTTTCAATAAACAATTCTGATTTAGAACTAAACACTTCACCACACAAGCTATTTTATCAATTGCAAATGAAATTCAAACAGCCATTGAGAAAGTTGCTTACTCCTGTGGCATTTTCCTTGATTTGAGTAAAGCATTTGACACTGTTGATCATAATCTTCTAATTCAAAAACTAAAACATGGTTTTCAAGGTACAGTGTTAAATTGGCTGAGATCTTGAAAGCTTGTGTCGTTTGGACATTTTAATTTAAATGTACTTCTAGTTACATGCGGAGTCCCTCAAGGCTCAGTCCTTGGACCATTATTGTTTTTAACTTATATAAATAATTTTCATAATGCCTCCAAAACACTAAATTTTCATCTTTTTGCAGATGACTTTTCTATAAAAGTAACAATGTATGTACTTTTTACCTCGTATTTATTTTTTATTTGCAATTTAATTGCCATTTTTACCCAATTTTGTTTGCATTTTAAATTTAATACTGATTTGCAATGGATATTCAAAACAAGATCAATTTACAATAAGAAAAAAAGTAGTTTTTTAAGGAAAAAAATAGGCATAACAAGGTTATTGAAGACGATTCTGATACTTGACCCTGATATTAATTCACCAACCACCTCTAACTCCAAATACTACTCTACTAGTGATTTTATAGTAGATCATGATATTCCTAATTGTTTCTCCGGGAAACACTTTTCTGTTCTCCATTCAAACATTAGAAGTATTGATATTATTGGCCTATCTGAAACTAAATTGAAATTATCGTCACATATTGCTTTCAATAATCAAATCTTGGGTTATAATTTTATATCACAACCCAGTATGTCTAATTCAGGTGGTGTAGCCTTTTATATCTGCCAAGATCTGCCAGTATTCACTAGAGATGAATTACCATGTACTTCTTCTGATTTTGAGGCATTGTGGATTGAAATCAAAGCCAATCTCCAACATAACATTATATGTGGAGTAATCTATCAACATCCCCATAGTAACCTTGGGAGTTGGTCATGGTCATGGAAGGACATGTCGAAGCTAGCTCTCTGTAAAATCCTAAATTTTTCATGGATTTTCATTCGAATTAAGTACTGAAAGTAAGAATGGATAAACAAATATTGAAGCTTATAGACGATAAACTCAAACCTCTGTATGAAAAGCTGAAAATAATTGATGATATTTGGAAGAGTGTTGAAACCTTAGCAACAACTATGATGACATATTGAAGAGACTAAAAAGTGTTCAACAATTGCAATCAACACACACACAATACTAAGAGAATCACCTACATAAACAACCTCCAAAATGAAATGAATCAAACTAGGAAAGACATCGATGACCTCCAGCAGTATGTACAACGAGAATGTTTGGAAATTAGGGAATACCTGTAGCAAAAGACGAGGATACCAAATAAATTGTCCGTCAAGTTTGTAATCTGGTAGATGTCAAAGTAAGCAATATCGATATCTCAGTGAGTCATGACTCATAAGTCGTAAAACTTCGAAATCATACGCAAATGCTGTTCAAAACCAGGTAGAGAAGCTAATTATTGTGAAATTCCTCCGGAGGGACGTTTGCGATGAGTTCTATCAAGAGAGAACCAAGCTGCGTTCTATAACTAGGAGGGATCCTGGAATTACTAGACATGCAGACCATAAGATCTTCATATCAGAAAGTCTTACAAGGAGAAATAAAAGCCTCATGAAAGTATGTGTTCAGAAAAAAAAGAACTAAACTACAAATTCCTCTGAACGAAGTACTGGAAAATCCTGATGCGAAAGAACTCATCAAGTCCGGTGTTCACAATAGCATCAAGCGAAGATCTAGCCAAAAGTTGACGAAGTGGTATTATTCATAAATTTATCCATACTTGACATATGGTATAATATTCTGGGGACACAATTGCAAATCAGCATTATTACCATTAGTAAATATACAAAAGAAAGTAGTTAGACTTATTACTTACTCTCATTACCTTGAACATAACAATCCCCTTCTCAGCGCTGCTAAGGCATGGCTCGATCGCATAAAATAGCAATAAATACTTAAAAAAATTATAAAAAATCGCGTAATGTTCAAAAGACAATGAAACTTGGTCAAATGATGGACAGTGTTAAGAACTTTTTTTCGTAGTGATTTTGTTGCCATAGCGATAGTCACGTGACGCATTTTTGGAGAGATTTACCCTCTGATAAACATACTTTCTTTGAGCGCCTAGAAAACGTATCATTTCTACCTTCACCACACAAAAGTTAAGTTTTTCAGAAATAAATAGCATGAAACTTACCTAATCCAACTGGATAAGGTGTATTTAATTATTTAGGACAGTATAAAAATCTCTTGAATTCGATGAATTAGCATCATTTGGCAACTAGCGCAGTTTATGCTTGGATTTATTAAAGAAGAAAGTAGAGTTTACATCTTTTCCAGTTACAACATAAAACTTTGTCTTTATATCATTCCATAACAGTACATTGTATTCTTAAATTTGACCGATTGATACTTTTTCTAGCAGCTTTTTTCGACTCGACGAAATCATCATAAAATCGTTACGGGCCCATGTATGTTACGGTCAGCTGTATATCTCGTGGGCTTAGTTTCCTTGGTTACATGGCTTGTAAGTTTTAATTCAAAATGGCGGAGGAAAATGGCTATGGTGCATTTCATAGATATAAAGCAGCCAAAAATTAATTTATCGATGTTGAAATCGCAACATTGCCGGAAATATTACTCGAAGAGATCTATTCTTAATATTTATTTGAATATTTGTAAGTATTTTCATGTTTTAAATGTAGAATTGTGCTGTTTTATAACCCGAGGGAATATGTTCGAATATGGACTATTTCACAGTAAACAAATGTATTTGCTTCATTTTTTTTATTCATAAATCCCACGATAAAGCTGTAATATACGATTAGTTGCGTTACATTGATTAAATTTCAAATTTTACGCATGTGTAGTGGTAATAATTAAAGCGGGAAAACCAAATAACATTGCAGTGCTGGAGTTAACGAGTCGAGGAGTTTAAAACAAATTTTACCATATATATTACGAATATTTATCGAAAAGGAAGCAAAATCAAATAGCAGACAAGTTTTTTTTTAAGATTTCATGGTTATAGTGAAATGTCTGGGACATTTCTTTGTCCTAATTCTTGCGGATTCGCCAAAGTTGGCGCGCTAGAAATCTTGAGGAATACCTCACTCATCAAAGAGCCAGGAGAAAGCAGTACGAAATTCAATGCGAGGCTAAAGCAAAAACAGTATAACCAGTTTACGAAACACTTCTCAGTAGACAAGTTCTCAATTGAATTTATGAAATTTCACAAGAAATTACAAAGTCTAAGACAGAATATAAACAAGTGGAATGTTAAAAAGCTCAAGGAAAAAGCAGAGTTTCTTCAGACATTTTCTCTCGAAAACTGGGAAAAACTCACATCAGCAAGGAAGTGGGAACACAGTCTTGCTAACTGCAAAGGTTGTGTTGTTAGATATTCACATGTTCAGGCCTTATTCCCTGTCAAATCGCCTCTCTTAAGGGCTCAAGCACAACAAAATCCAGTGTTTGCTGCAACACAATGTATTGAGACCCCTACAGTCAAACCCTTGCAGAGGGACATAAAAGCTGCAGCTAAGGCTGCTTATGACAAAGTAAACTCTGGTTTTGTCAAAGCATTTAACACAAGCTTTGCAGAAGCTCTAACAAAAGTTCCCGGATTAGATCTGCAATATAAATCTATAAATGAGAGGCGCAAAGAAAGAAGAAACCACTTTCGCCAAAATAAGGAGAATATTGAAAAACAAATGGAGGAAACTTCATTTTTAAGGTGGGTTATAGTTCACAAGGATTAGTTAATTCAATAAATTATCAAATTAAATATATCTACTTAATCCTTCTATTTTACAAATATACAATAAAATAAATAATGCTCAAGTTTACTTTTAAAACAGTTTTATTCATAATTTCATTCACAATATTTTAGTAAATTCTCATGTTATTTAATACTTTTACATAATCATTCATTTAGTAAATACTTATTATACTGACATATATTTGTTCTAGTATTTTTTCAAAGTAAAAAATGGTCAAATTCTGGATATTATAAACTAAGCTACAAAACTATGGCTGATTATTTCTTGTTTTTTTACAGATGTTATGGCAGTGGAACATCACTCAATGGCTGGGATCGTGCAAGAAGAGCACTGTGTTTTGAAACCAAACAAGCTGCAAAGGAAAGGAGAGAAATATCAGAGAATGACCCACCATCAAAAAAGCCAAAAAACCACACTGGGAATATGGATTTGATAGAGTGGGACAAAGCTGCATTGAAAGCTGAAGTAGAGTCTTATGAAGATAACCAAGAAATCAACTGGACCTCACTTGCATTGAAATATGATATTAAAAACAAATCCGGAAGACAAGCTAGTAATGGAGGACAAATAGTTAAAGAGTGGCTTATCTCACAGAATGTAAATGTGAATCGCTTTGCAAAGAAACAAAGAGTAAATTGGAGTCCTCCAATAAGAAGAAGGAAAAGAAAAGGTCATGGTGGGGAGATCAGTGTGCCCACTGAAGTCAGCCAAAAGCAGGTCAAGGAAAAGCTTATTGTGAAACTGCAAGCCAAACAATACACAATAGGAGAAATGATTGTTCCTAGACAGGTAATTAATGAAAAACAGTCATAAGACGATTTTTTATACAATTTTAAAAACTATTATTTTTTGCTGCAGTTGAGACAGTTCTTATCACTGACACCAGCCTTGTGATTGGTAATATTAAATGAAAATGTGATTAGAAAAGATATGAACTGATTTCAAAAACCCTGGGAAGCCTTTAAGTCTGAGCATGTGTTTAATATTAAAGAATTAATAATGTTACCACTCAATTGTTTTATGTAACTTGTGTCACCCAGAATAATTGGAATAATTTACATACAGTTACAAACATTCGCCACAATTCACTTCTTCTAAAGAGTCAAAGCATCTACACTAGTACAATAATTATTTAGCACTGAGCTTAACATAGTTTCACATTTTTTGTTCCTTAACAGTATGAAAAGCTGGTACTTACCAATGACTTGGAGATCAAAAAGGTTGAGTTCTCCACTCATGGTAGAAAAGCACCCCTGCGAGAAATAAGAGAAAGCATGTTAAAAAAGCACAGCAAATACCTAAGAGCATCCAGTGACACCCAAATTAATGAAATGAGCAAAGAATTGCTACAAGCTGAACTTGAGAGGTTAAATGAGCTGAATGATGTTGACATTAATAGCATTGAAATGATGAGGGAGAAGCTAAAGAAGCTTGAAAGAACAAGGCACTTAATGGTATGGCTTGACAACTCAACAGTGGCTAATTCTGGCTATCTAGTTTGCTTGATAACATGTCTCTATGATCCGGCTGTTTTTTATACTGATGATGAATATAGGCAAGCCTTTGGAAAAACAGTAAAAATACAGCAAATTATAGAGGAGCCACAGTTGCATTTTATTGCAAAGTGTGGCAGCTCAGACCATGAGCTACTGTTATACAGTGACACAAGGCTATCTTGTATTAGTCAGTTGAAAACAAAGTGCAACGAAGCAGTAAAACAGGTTCAATATACTGACAAAATGAGATTCTGTCACGGTGATATGCCACTCAGGGCATTTGAAGCAGGCCAACAAAAGGGTGGGAATTTCTTTTGCTCTGCCTGTGGAATCCATTGTGAAATGGTATACCACCTAGACCATGCACTCAACTGCCCCATAATCACACTACAAGAGAGGCAAGATGTCATCATGAAAGGTTCAGTAGCAAGTGATTTATCACTAAAGTCAAGTAAGCCTTTTGACAGTTTATCCAAGCCAGATTTGGAAAAGGAGCTGGCAAGCAGGGGTATTTTTGGAGGCAAAACTAAAAAAGACCTACAAGATCTGCTATCAGATGAGCTCCAGGGTAAACAACGAGTCCCTGCACTACTTATCAACCACCCAAGAGCATCACTTGCTGACTATTGTTTACAAGACTATGAAATTCTTCCCTGTGAACCACTTCATGATCTTGGCCATCACATTGAGAACTTCTTGAAAGAGTTTCCACTTCACCTCACCACCAAGGAATCCAAAGTTCTGCAAGAAGCAATATCATTGAGTTTATCTGGGAAAGAGAATAAACGATGTGTTGACTTTAGAATTGCTCTGATTAAAACCGCTGGCATTGCCCATCAGTCCAATGTGATGACAAAAGATGCACTACTTGCCATTGACACTTTGGTGGAAATGCAAAGAATCTTGTATGCTAATGACAACAGTCGGTCCCCTTCTCAAGTGTTACGATACTATAATCAAGCTTGGTGTCATTCTATACTCCTGTACGACTTCATTACAAACTGTCCCAAGCAACTCACTCTCAGAAAAATGTTTGGAGTTTACTTCCATAACCTTAGTGCGCATGCTGGAGATATGTTGAGAATTGTATCTGGTCAATCAGCCAATGCAGAGAGGCAGGAGAGAATCTTCAACTCAATTAAACGCATCACAAACCACACAAGCAACTACCACCCTGGCCACATCATCCCTAACATTTTCATCCGTCTACAGGCTGAAAAAGAGTTGGGATTACAAAGAGAAGATGTCCACTGTCAACAAACCAATATCACCCATTTAAGCCAGTGTCTCCCGAAACCATCAAACACAATTATTCCTATTTCATTAATTAAACGACACCCAAGAGAATGGCAAGCACATCTGCAACATATTAGTGACTTCCTACTAGAAGGAGAGGGAATCTGGTGGCGTCAGTCAGATGAGTCTGTTGCGTTTTTTGATATCTCCACATGTCCTGACCCACTACTTAAAGGGCCACAACTGCACCACTTTAGGTCAAGCTCACTGTATAGAGAAGAACAACACCTTAAGAGATGTTGGAGCATGTGCATTGAAGAAGAAATCAAGATACCTCTACATGTTATCAGAGTAAAAGAGCAAGATGGCAGTATGAAGAAGATCTATACAGGGTACTTTGGTGATATGTGTGAGCAATCAATTGAACAACTTCCAGCAGAAAGAGAGATCAGTAATGCTGACGAGGCTACTATCAATAGCAGTAATGATGTGATGAATGTGAACAATAGTTTGGATAGTCATAACAGTGATGGTACTCATATTGCTGATACTGTAAACATGCACAATGAATACAATACAAATGTTGAAGAAGACACTGATGCAATACATGATGAAGAACTAAAAGAAGCAAATAAAGAAAAAGTTGTGGATGTCTCACTTGCCTCAAGTGAACTAGTTCAAATCAGTGATAAAGATTCAACAGACACAGATGCAAAACAAACAGAGACACACAATGTATTGCAAAGTAGTTTATGTCAAGCTTTAGAGGTTGTCTTAGGGAAAACAAAGGAAGTGCAGCATCTAGACAAAATGCACATTGACTTGAAGCAGCTTCAAAAAAGTAAACAAAGAAACAAAGACCTAGAACACACCTATCAAGATCAATTAGCCAGATTGCAAGTGCAAGTTCTAACTAAAAGTAGAATCTTTGAAGCACAACTAGTAGAATGGGAGAAGACCTATGTCCTTCAAAACAATCTCACATCACCCTCTATAGAACAAATGAAATCTGATCAAACTGCATCAATTTTGCTGAGGCAAATTAAATATTCTAAAGGTCTACTGAATGAGTGGAAAATTTATTTTAAATAATTTGATATCACAATTTTTGTCCATTTGAGAAATTAAACAGATTTGTATTGGTGGTATCTATATTGATCATATATCAAATATGTAATGTTAATATTGAAATGTAAAATACTGAAAGCCAATCAGATATATATACTTGTAAATACTATATTTAGAAAGAAAATTATATCTACTAGCTGTCTTGATGAGCTCTTTTTCTTATTTCAAACTAGTTAATCAGTTTTTGTTGAACTGTGTTACTTAAATATTCTGAGTGAATATGCTCGTTTAAACTGTAATCATGACAGATAGATGAAAAATGTACATTTATATTTGAAACAAAGACTTAATTTATAATGAACGATTTCAAATACACAAACGCATTAAAATGTACAAATTTGAAGCTTTATATACAGTTTCACTTGACAAAGAAAACATTTTTAGCCGAAAATAGATTATCAAATAATCTACTCACACGTTTGAGACTACAATAAAATGTGAAAGACGTCGATAAAATGTGTTCAGCAAGTAAAATTAAATACATACAATTAGTCAAAAACTTACCTTGAAATGCATCGAATCCAACAAGATAACTTCCAAATTTGAACTTCAACAGACTCCTAACATTTAGTAGAAGAAGTTCCACATTTTACTTGAGAAGAAAACCACACAATTCCCATTGAAAATAACAAATCCAGTGTCATAAAGAAATTCCAACCCTCGCATACATAAATAGACGCCATTTCGACGTCCGACTCACAGCGTTGCCATGGAGAAAAATGTCAAATTCGTAACCAGATCCCCATATAGCAAAATCATCGCTGGGGGTTAAAATGAAAGGTCAAGCCATGCCTTAGCAGCGCTGAGTTTTTTCTAGACTTCACCTATTGAAACTAAATGATCTAAGTTATTTGTACACCGCAATATTTAGATATGATTACCACAGTAACAATTTACCCATGATTTTCAATAACTTTTCCCTGCCTGTCTCTGAAAGGTACACAGGTATCTAAACTGACCTTTGCACTTCCCAAAGCTAGAACTACTCATGGCTTACAAAATATCAAATTCATGTGGAATCGAAAGGTACCTGAAAGAAAATGGCTACAAATACAGCATTACTCGCTCACGAGAGTTTCTCAACTCGCAGAAAGTTCTTGGCGCTAAGGCAGTGCAACTACGAGAACAGGGCAAGGGTAAATGACCAAACAAGTCTCATCCACTTGAGCCATCACATGAGACTGCGCTATGGGAGAAAGTTTAGCTTGGAAACTTTAATGGGAGAGCTCTAACTAATGTCAACTTTAAAAATCTGAACGAGCACCTTGGACTACGTCTAATCCTTCGTCGAGTACTTTGTTATTCAATTACCATTAAATATTATGACTGCTACTAGTTGCACACAGAGAGAACACCATCGTCACATTTGGTTTCAAATGCGCAAAGAACAACCTTGCTCTGTGTTACTAAAAGCATTTGACTTTTTCGTAAAATACTGGTACAGCATCGAGCCAGATAAAGGTGAAAGGTTCACTAAGTAAAACATGGTGTTGCGAAATCACATTGCTGAACTTTATCATCACAACAATAGTATCAGGTTATTACAGCTTATGTTTGGGCAAAAGCAAGCTGATGTAGATTTTAGAAAAAAATACATATATCTACAAGAACTAGCATCTGACTTGGTATCTCAAATCGTTAAGCCCCTGTTCAACAACAGTCCGTGTTATAAAAGCATGTGAGACGGGAAAGTACATTTGTAAGCTTTCTTATCAAGAAATGGAGCTACAATCGTCAACGGTTGATGTTGTGTTAGCACACCTAACCTGACATACAACCTATTTAGGGCTGATGCACATTTCAATGTTTAACCTGAGGGAAGCAGGGACAATAATATTGATATATTCATATATTTTTATTAGATAAATGATACCAGGGGTGGGGAGGTTGTCACTTTCTTCAAGTCAACAACTTAATACAAAAAAATTAAACGAATATTCCAATGAGTGAAAGTCTTACGCTTGAAGATGTCAACGCTTTGAAGGTTTATTGCAGGAAGCGAAACCTAAAGATTTCAGGAACTAAAGCAGAACTGGTTGCTAGAGTGTTTGCATTATAAGAGAATTTCATAGCAGTGAAACCTACAGCAGATGAACTGATTGCAGGAAGTGAGTCAGAGAAAGACAAGCTCCTCGTGGCTCCAAACAAAACATGACTTCAAGATCCATTGTCTTTGAAAGAAAACTGGCTTCGCGAAAACGCTGGTTTAAGTTCATGAACACCAATGTTTCTCAACGATATAACAATATTTCCGATGAAAGACCAGAAAGGAAAGACAGATTTACATCACTGTTTGATGAACGAATATAAAGAAGGAAAAGCTTTTCGGTTATTCGACGCTGAATTCTTAAAGGAAGTCGAATAAAATGGCATTTCTGTTGACGGTGACTATTACTTTATAAGAGCAAAATGCACTCAAAGCATGAAAGTTAATGATGTACCACACTAAACATGGGTTTGTGCAATACAATTGACGGGAGAAATTGTTAGTGGCTATTGCACTTGTGTTGCTGGGTAGGAAATTAACTTACATAAGATACATGTACAGTGTGTTGCTCTACCCCCAGCCAGTCGAAGTGCTTTTAAGTAACAATACGCCTAAGAACGCCATGGTATGCACTGTGCAAACAAAAAATAATTGGCTTAAATCGTTAAAATCCAGCCTTCTGATTGGTCAAAATCTTATAGTTTACTATTTTCATACGAAATATTTTAAAATCATTGTCGATATTCCATATAAGGATAATCGGGCTGATAATCTTTTGTTTTGAAGTCATCGGAAAGCTTTCGTATGTGAGCATCGCTTGATCTTGGGATCCGAATGTTCACAAGCGTGACAAGAAAGTGACAGTCTTGCATTACACAGTTCTCTTGTAAAATATTCTGAAGAAATCTTATATAAATCCACAGTTTTTTTTTTACGATCTCGAACATTCATAGCTAAAGATCGCACTGTTACATACTTGGTATGTTTCTGGACTATCAATATGCCTTACATTTCTCAATGTTGCTGTCCTTGGCACAACGAGTGGCAGCATGGCGCTGTTGAGCCGGATAAACTTCGACAATGTTCTCGCGAGCAGGCACGAATTCGCTTGAAAGATAAAAAAAAACAAGCCAAGAAAGAGAAAATTAAATAACAGTTGTCTATTTAGCTCTTTCTTTGGTTTTCACTATAGCCACGCTAGTTCCGTTGGTACGTAACTCAAAATACCAGGCATGAAAGATCATCCACGTAATATCCGGTTATTTGATCCGTTTGCTTACGTAAAACTCATAAAACAAACATAACACAGAGATTGCCGTGCACACAATATTCCACTGACTAAAATGTATGCTTCCTCACATACAAAATTAAGGAAACTTCTCTTACGAATTTATCACTATGGTTGAATTTTTATGTCAAATTTCTGAAGCTAAAAATTCTCTATTTCCGTAGTAATTTTGATGAAACATTCAAATTTCCCGCTTATCCATAGTTTGTCCAATAAGGCATCTAAATATAACTTAATTAACACTTTGGCCTATCGTTGGTTGCAACGGTTACTCGTGCTGCAGTCCTATTGTTTTTGCTATCGTTCTTACACGTATTGTTACTTAATTCCCTTTAGAAAAGTAGTTCTAATATTTCAAACATAAAACACATGACTTTTGACTTTTTATACCAACACTTTGCAATAAAGAAAAAATCTGATTTGAGCTTGTATATAAGAAAAATGTTTTGTATTGGTATATATTAAGAATCACTCTCATATCTTGCTTAACCAAAGTAAGCTGATTTTGTTTTTACTTTCTTTTGTAGGATGAGCAGCTCATGCATCCCTGTAGCTGCACTACTATTTCGGATAACAGCAGCAAATAGAAATGGACTCACAAATCATGCTTGCACATCCTGCGAGTGCAGTATGCCACAACTGACCACCAAAATTAAGCCAACAAGAATTTGCGATATGACCTCGACAGTTGAATAAAGGTGAAAATGATTATAATTATGATATAACTTATCAACATTATGCTGACTAGAAATTTCACTTACTCAAAAACCATATCGCAAATAATTACAATAAATTATTTGCAATTGACATTCAATCATGTGAACATCGTTTTCAATTCACTATTTCATTTCATTGTAGAGGCCACCAGACCAGCGATTGATACTCGACGTACCCTTTTTGAGTCTTGAAAAGTACAAGTGGAACAACTACGGAAAATGGCTTATGAAAGCCTTAGATGTGCTACCAGATTCTGGTTTTGTTAATATGTCCAAAGCAGAATTTGATGAAAATTCAAACAAAATCTAAGTAGCAATGATTTGGAAATGACTGAAAAAGCCAGAATTGGACAGTCTGACAATGAAAATTGGAAGCTCTATAGAAAAGGGCGAATAACAGCTTCAAACTTCCATCAAATGTACACGAGAGCTGAAACACTCAAAAGCAAATGTGATGATGCTTCGAAACTCATAAACACTTTAAGGGACTTGACTACTCCAGATGAAAATATCAGTTCTTTAAAGTACGGGAGAAACACGGAACATGTTGCAAAAAATGAATTTGTCAAGATATTCTCGAAGGAACACAAAAATGTACAGTACAGTGAGTCTGGGCTTTTGATAGTCGTGGAAAAGCAGTTTATTGGTCTTGCCCTTGCTTTACTGTTGGAATGTTCATGCCATGGTAAAGGATTGTTGGAAATAAAATGCCCTTATTTAAATGCCAATGACAGTCCATCACCAGACAATATTTCTTATCTTGTTAATGATTATGTTAATGTGACATTGAAAAAGACTCATTCATATTACACCCAAGTTCAATCCAAATGGCTGTCACAAATACAAACTGGTGCTATTTTAATGTTTATGCACAGAAGTGACAGCATTTGGAAAAACATCTTTTTAATTAAACCTTCTGGGACAAAATTAAACAGAATATAGAATGGTTTTAAAGTGATTACTTGATAGATTAAGGTAGCAGAGGACAAAATTTTGCCGAAAATTGGTCATTTTTTTCAAAAAAACATGTGTGATTTACTAGACCCTGCTTTATTATATGGTTATTAAAAAAAACGTTTATTTTTTCTTTGCGAGTTATTTAGAAAAAACATTTTTGCGTGACAAACTTAACGTGTTGGTTTATTGACAGGAGCTGTTAATAGGTACTCATGCGTGACATGACATCAAATTGGCGGTATTTATTTTATAGCAAGTTCTTTGTATATACAAACTGCGTAAAGCACACTCTGGAGTGTTAAATTCGTCTAAATTGATTTCTTAAATCTTTTCCTAAACAAATTTAAAAAAATTTGAGATCTATCTACAGTTTATGCCAACAAAAAGCCCTTTTTCAAGTAAACAGCGGCAAAGAAGGCAGTCAGCTAAGATTGTAAAAGCCTTCGACCAAGAACAAAGGAAAAGCTGGCAGACTCTGAAAAAGGGTCATATTAAATCAAAACTGCTCTCAAGAAAGCCTTGTTGCAAGTGCCAAAAAGATAAAGTTGGGCAGTAAAACCCAGCAAAATTCTACTACTGCCTATGAAGATTATCAATACGTTCTTCCAAACAAGACTGACAATATTAGACCCTACGTTCGTCAATGATGCTCTACAAAAAGCTGCTTGGTGTGAACTGTGCCATGAGACTTCTGCAAATTATTAATTAAAACGTTTGACGACGAAGATTAAACGGTCTTCATCTGGAAAGCTGTCTGGCTTTTTTCATTTCATTTTTTTTTTGACACAATCGAAATATTCGAAAATGTTATCATAGAAAGGGATTTGGAAAATTTTGGGGCATGTCGATGTTCAAATGAGGATTGTGGTCGTTTCCATTAATCAACAGAAATTCATACTTAGTCGAAAAGCGGCTACTTTTATGACATAAACAGAAGTGCAACAGTCAGAATGAGTGCAATAGGTCGGGGATGCCCAACCAATAACACAAAAACCATGGTCAAACAACATGGAAACACTCAATAAAGCCACCATTGAAGTACTAGACAAGGAACTTAAATCTGCAGTATGGGAATCACACAGCGATCTTTGAATAACATTCCGCCATGTTCTGATCAGGAAATGAGCGAAAAAATTGTAGACGTTGAAGTTTCCTTGGACTGTTCTTGGTCAAATCGTGGACGGTCCGCCACTGAGGGCGTAGTAGCAGCAGTAGATGTGAACACTGGGCAAATTATTGATGTTGTTCATTTGAACAGCTCTTACCCCACGTGCAAAAAACTTGAGCAAAACAAAAATAATGGCAGCATGTCAAGAGCTGATTTCCTCAAAGCAATTATAGACCATGAAGAGAAATGTCTACTAAATCTTGAAGGCAGTGCATCGGCAAGTTTTTATATTATACTGTTTATCGTGTTTATATTACACTTTCTTCATTGTAATTTTGCTTACAAAAGGAGTAGAGAGATCGAATCTCGAAGGCAATTTGAGAGGGCAAATTTATGTGTCTTGAACAATAGTATTTGTTATTGAGGCATATGTAAAACTGTCAAATTTGTTCTAAATCTTTAAATGAAAAAAAACTCACTTCAATAAAACGCTTCATGAAACCGTTTTGATGAATGAAATGAAATGCACAAAAAAATCAATAACAATTGTTTATCTTTGTAACCTGTTTGAAATCAGATCATTACATAGCCTATATTATTATCATTATTAATATTTGCTTTCTACTAGGCAATGGAAGCAGTTGCTGTACTAACCCTCTACAAGCGATCAGTTGCAAAGAATGGTTTGCGCTATATACCATATATAGGAGATAGGGACAGTTCTGGTTATAGTGCAGTTGAAATTGAGAAACCATATGGCCCATCTGTTTTCATTCCTGAAAAAGAATGCAATTCTCATATTACTAAGAGAATGGGAAGCAATCTTCGCAACATTTTCAGGTGACTTAGTTGGTCATCCCTGTGGTGCCATGGAAAAGAGGAAATTTTGATGCTGATGGAATGCCAGAGGGCATACCATTGAAAAAGCCTTGTTTTTATGGATCAAAACAAATCCAGGATATAATAAAGCACCCAGCTCAAATTTCGTTTTTAAGAACCATCAGAACACAAAGATGAAATGGACTGTAATACTAAAGAAAGTGACAGCAATCACCAAATTGATGTGGACCTGAGCAACCATGATATGTCTGAACTGCAGCCAGTTTTAGCCAGAATTGTTGGAGAGACTGCTGCTGCACATGCTGTCAGTACAGGTGATCTTCTGGATGAAACAGAAGTGGAAATCATTGACCGTATATTGCCTCAGAATATGATTGCAACGTCACATGTCAATGTCTATTCACAGAGGATGGTGCATTGGCAGTTGCATCAAATTTAAAAGAGAGCGAGGAAGTGTGTGATCTTGTGCTAGCTGTTTACTTATCAACTAAGGGTCAGTTTTGGCTTGTTCACTGCCATGATAGCCC
The DNA here is from genome assembly GCA_918843875.1 of Diadumene lineata. Classification (NCBI taxonomy): domain Eukaryota; kingdom Metazoa; phylum Cnidaria; class Anthozoa; order Actiniaria; family Diadumenidae; genus Diadumene; species Diadumene lineata. The sequence continues at coordinate 3,304,208 of OU974075.1, read as the reverse complement.
ACATAAGATAAGAACATAAGATTAATAAAGAAGAAGAAGTCGCAGTCTGGTATTTGGGGGCATTGGTTTGACCATATGATTGTCATGCAAAAGGAGAAAGATATTATTCGTGCAAAAAAAAACCTAGTATGCAGCAATGTCGGAGGTTTTGTACATGATATCTAAATAAACACATTGTTAGTCAAAACAGAAATGATGACATTTTTCATGGTTTGAGGAAGCTTGTAGATTTGGGTTTGTGAAGGTTATATATCCTGCAATAGAATGCATGCTTTATAAGTGTGAACCATATCTGAACTATTGAGTACAACACTAGGATCTATTCAGAGTTTGTATGTCTGAATTGCATATTTTCTGGAACTTTAGATACAAACCCAATGAAACTATGATTGATTAGTATTCATCCCTTTCAATTATCAGTTCAGAGTTAATTGAATAATTGAATATCATTTCTCATATCATTGTCTTTTGAGGAGCATTGCAAACTCAACTAAGGGTCCCTCAGGAAAAGAGATCCAAAATTTCGATGAACCTTTGACACAACTAAGAAGTAATGCCATTTACAACTCAAATGTCAAACTGCATGGATTGAGGACACATGGTTACCATGCTATAAGAGATGGGTGTATGCCTACAGAGAGGAAAAGTACAACATACCAACAATGGCGTTGAGTCCCAAAATAAACTTTTCAAAAAAAATATACCTCCCTAGAGCAACAGGAAAATCTTTTGGTAGCATTGCAACAGTAATAGTTAATAACTACTTGCCAGATGCATACAGGCAATATATTATAAAAAATATCAAAACAAGTGCTGCCCACAAGAAATACAATGGAGATATTCCCGATTTTCTGCACGGAAGACCAAAACATTTATAAAACACCCTCTAACAAGAACCACTAATGCCAATGACTTGGAGGGAAACGTAGTAACACAAGATCTACAAAAATTGATGTTTAAAGTACGTTTCTTTAGTGGTCCACAAGAATGTAAATGTTCGCAAACCCCACTGTGATTGTCCAGACTGGAGAAGATACTGACTTCCATGTTAACACATGTTCGCAATTTTCAAATGGGTGGAAGGTGTCAATTGGGATTCACTGCCAACACCACACATCAGTGCACCTCATATCTCTGCTGACAATGCCACTTTAGAAGACCTGTGGATGCCACACAAACGAACTCTCAGCTGGAGTATTCCACATCATTCACTGAAGATTTAGGGCACGATGACATAGCACTCCCTATCAAAACAAAAACCTCCATCAAGTCATGAGCTGTTAGAGCAAGAACAACCCGTAATTCCATTATTACCAGTTGTAGGAATCAACAAAAAACTTTCTCAGCACTACATGCAAACATAAGGAGCATAAACGCGAATTTTAACAATTTTAGACAAATGCTTTTTGATCTCAAACATAAATTTTTCACTTATCAACTTAACTGAAACTAAAATCAATTTTGATTCCACTAATCATTACTATCATAACTTCCCAGATTACAATTTTATCTCTCAACCCTCCCTATCCATTGGAGGAGGGGCTGATATTTTTATTTCTAGCAAATTATGTTTTTCAATACGAAAGGAAAAATGCAGAGCAAACACGGAAAATTCTGCTTCGTAAGCATAAAAAAAGTCACGTTGTTACCATAAGCGCTAAACAAGACCTGGACAAATTAAAATAAGAATCTGATACATAGCAGATAAGCAACGACCATTTATATCAAAGAAAATGTTAAGTGTGCAAGATTTGATTTATCATGTTTACATGGCGATGTGTAACAAATGTATGTTTACGTTGTTGGAAACGTTGTTTGTAACTGTATCTTTAAATGTCAAAAAACAGGGCTGAAGAATCAAACCAAATTACAATGACACAGTGATTGCTATTTTTTTCTGTTTTACAGAGAAATCAAACAGAACGTAGCAATGCTATGGAATTTATTGGATTTAAGAAGTGCATGCAATTCTAGCTGGAATCTCACGGCCTTCTTTCAGATCGTCACACATCGATTTCAAGTCACATGAGCAAGAATCTTACAAATATTAAGCACTTCTATGACTTAAATGTTTAAGAGCCCAACTCTTCCTTCCCATGTTACAGCTAACCAATATAGCACTTGGATACACTTAATGATTATTTGATTCATTATTAGTCCACTGACATACAGCTGTTCTTGAAATGTTTATTATAGTTGAATTACTGATTCAGTGAATAGGAAAATCATTTGCATATGTCATGATTTTTATTTTTTGCCATGTCCACACACAATGGGGATGAACAACTTATATGAGCTAAGTTTAAGTGAATCTTGAGCCATGTAGTAATGAGCCTTCATTTAACAAATGTGTGCTTAGAGAGAGATAGGAGACAGAACATGGCTGGAAAAAGGTACATGTACTTTGACTTTATCCACTGTAGAACAGTGTTTATGGGTGTGTCCCCTGTGATGATATAAGGGTTGGATGTGCTTGAAGCGAGGGTAGTACAAGGAAAACAAGATAGGATACTAAAACCACAGTAAAAACGTCTTGTTTAAGGTAGCGCAACTAACACCATTCGAGATATAGGAAGTCTGAAGATACAATAAAGTTCTTGCTATATCTTGTATCCGTGTGGTTACATCCACAAAAATTAGGATTCATAATCACTGACACTAGAATTTCACCAAATTGAAAAAAAAATTCGGGATATCGCTTTTAAGAGTATAAATATTCAATCTAAATACAATAGGTGGGTTCACACTAGAGATTTATACTTACTTACTTTTTTCGACTCAAGTAAGATACTTTGTTGCTATGGTGATTTGATTTCTTCAAAGATGCCGAAGTAGGACCGTAAGTAAAATTTTACCCCTGCTGACACCCTCCTAATCACTTCGAATGTTTCCTGGTGTCAATTCAAATCTTTAGCTTGGTGAAATTTAAGACGGCTTGCATGCATTTACTTTCCTACTGTTGAGAATCTTGATCAACGAGGCAGGTAAACATCATGTTGAATAATCAGGACAACACAAACTACTCACAGGGACAAGGAAGTCAATTTTTTTACACTTAGGTATTTTATCTACCGCTCAATTACATTTTTATTGCCGAATTTGCTCAAAAATCGATACATTTGAGAATGCACATACCACATTGAATAAAAGTTATGGATTTTATCAACTACTGCCAAATGTGAGAGAACGCAATCTTAGAAATAGGGTCATAGTTATATTTTACCATGTGCAAGAACGGAACAGAAGAAAATTCATTTTTACTTATTTAATAACAGTATCATATACTGTTACAGGCCATAACAACCCAAAGTTAGTTGTAATTGTTTGACCTCTATCTGACGTAAGAGACTAGTTAGCATATTGTCCCACGAGTTTGTGAGAATTTGTGAGGTGAATTTCTGTGAGCGTGAGTTGTTGTTAGTTGTTTGTGAAAACCTACAAAACCATATTAAGCAGGGATTTGTAAAACTGTGATGCGAGTTATTAGAAGCGTAAAATCCAAGCATTTTGAGTTTTCAACATCATTTGTGTACTCACTTTAATTGTAGGGGCAGTTGCAAGGTATTATGAAACCAAAAGGAAAATGTTTCTGGCTACTCTACCAGAAAATCAAGAGAATACAGAGGTGCTGAAAGAAGTCAACAAGCTCAGATCAAGACGGAAGCGTGCAAGTATTGTCAAACTCCTGATAAAAAACACTTTTTAATTGTGAGGATTGTCATATTCCAGATTGATGAAGTGTATTCCTCACGAGTTGTGCTATTGTTGCTGCTAGACAGACATGCAGTTTTACACATTCATCATACTGCTGCACAATAAAGCTTCAACACTATTAGCTTTGACAGTAGTTAAAATGATTGGTTTTGATTTGTTTGGTGCTGCAGATGGTTGTTTACTCGCTCTTCACATACTATAATGGGATAAGTTACTTAGAGATGGTGATGTTTTTATTTCAGTTGTTTGAAGCAATAAAGAAAGTTGCAAACAAAGAGGAGTGGCTGAAGCAACTATCATTCAATTATGTCAGTGACAAAGAGAATGGCTCTGGACCAAGGAAAGGAATGTGGGTTGTTCAATCTCCATCTTGGACATTAAGGCGGGATTATAGTAAAAAAATGGTCATTTTTTGAAGATAATTTTGATTTTGTGATTTTATGTTTAAAACATCTTAAATTTATTGAACTACGTCTGGTGAAAAGGATTTTTCGATTTGTAAAATGTAAAGGGTCAAAAACACGGATTTTTATAGACCATGTGAATATTTTTCGTTACCATGGCAACCAGATAAAAACATCGTGTTTATTGGCTAATTTTTAAAGATTCATTGTTTTAGACTCTGTCATCCTGTAGTCCACTCCACCATTGTTCATTCCAGTTCCAATTTTCATCAATTGTGAGGCCTGGCAGCGTAGCACAGCGTCTCAGCGTCATTTCAAAGTTTTTCTAGTTCAAGTTTCCACGAGTGTTTATAATAGCTATATTTTTTCAAGTTTACGACGCCTAAGGGTAACCCGATCGGCTCTAAATCTTAGTAGTAAGAAGAAGTAAAGTTAAAAAGCGAAAAGGCTTCAAAGGAATACCAAAATGGGTCAAAGAAAGGCAGGAGAGCGAGCCAGAAAGCACAGCAACGATAACCTTCGTCGAAGACGATGACGTTGGTCCTGAAGACTTAGCACCTCCAAAACAGTCTGCTTCTAAACGCAAAATAAACTCCATTGATGAAACAGATTCCGAACAAGAATATCCAGTGAAAGAGGAATACATTCCTGAAGGATATCGTCTCATTTACTTAGCATCTTTGAGGGATTTAATGCAAAGAATCCATGAGTTTAGTGGAAATTGTGGAGGTAATAGACCACCACGTGACATTCTGTTTACATGTAAACATCGATTACTAAGTTCTTGTGGATAATTATTCTTTACATTTTACTATGTTTGTTTTAGCTTACTATTTTGAGTTTAATTTTCATAATTTTGGATCCTTTATAGGTTCTGTTCAAGTTGTAGAAGACTCCACAAATTGCTATGGCCTTTGTAGCAGCCTCAGCATCAAATGTGATGATTGTGATATGTGTGAGTTCTTCAGCACTGGAAAACATGAATTGACTGATGCTGTTCCTAGAACAATGCAAGGAAAAGATGTCAACAGGAGGGCTGTGTTTGCTTGCAATGAAGTTGGTCTTGGAAGAGAAGGGCTTGCAACCATGTGTGAAGTGTTTAACATGCCCCCACCAGTTGCACCCAATACTTGGTCAGCTCATGACACTGAATTATATAAGCAACACTTGGTCGCTATCAAAGATGAACTGAGTCGGAATCAAAATGAAGTTCGAGACTAAGAAAGAACAAACCAAGGGCTATCAACACCAATTACAGTTAGTTTTGATGGCACCTGGCCCAAAAGAGGGTTTACATCAAATCATAGAGTAGGCATCGTCATTGCAACAGAGACTGGAAAAGTGTTTGCAATGCTTGTGCTGTACAACAAAAGAAACTATCAGAAGATGATTTTCAACACTGGTTTGAAAACCATGACTGCCCTGGAGGCTATGAGGGCTCTAGCCCAAGTATGGAGAAGGCCTGTGCTAAAGAAATATGGGAGAGAAGCGTCGACAACGAACTTGAATACCGATAAATGGTGTCAGACGGCGATTCCAAAGCCTATGACGAAGTATGTGAGACCTATGGGATTTGTACTGACTGTCAGAAAGACCAGGAAAAAAATAAACTTGACAAGAAATCAGCAGAGTATAACCAATGGAAAAACTCAGAGTATAAAAGGTACATAGAGACTCACATTCTTGAAGAGACAGATTGCCACAAAGTGCAAAAGCTTGATTGTGTGGGACATGTCCAAAAGCGAATGGGCAAGGCCTTGAGAGAGTTACAGAAAGGAAAAGGAAAGCTAGATGATGACAAACCTGTTGCCGGAAAGCCTGGTAGACTGACAAAAAGTGCGGTGGAAAAGCTGCAAAAATATTATGGAAATGCCATAAGGGCCAATGTTAAACAAGGCAATCTCACCCCAAATGAAAAGAAGGTGGCAGTCCAGAAAATGAAAGCAGAAATAAAAGCTGGACTTTATCACAGTTGCAAGCTTCCTGATAAAGAAAGGCACCAGTATTGCCCAACAACATGGTGCACATACAAGAAATCAGGTGGCCGGAAGTCCATCGAAAACAAAAGTCACCACCTTGATTCAGTCTTTGTTAACTTTCTGACTCCAGTCTATGAAAGACTCACAAATGACTCTTTGTTGGAAAGATGCTTGCCAGGGCACACACAAAATCCAAATGAGAGCCTCAATTCATTAATTTGGTCTAGACGCCCTAAACATAAATGGTTCGGAAGGAAGCGTGTTGAGATGCCTGCTATCTCAGGAATATTGCAGTTCTCGTCAGGTGCTACAGCCAAACACAGAGTGATGGAGCTGGCAGGAATTCCAGTAGGCTTGCAGACAGCCACAGCAAGCATGAGAAAGGTCAGTATCAGAGTAAAAAAGGCAAATAAGAGGTCATCAGAGAAGAGCAAGAAGGAAAGGCGAGCAAAAAGAAGGAATGCCATTAGAGTAGAGGAACAGAAAACAGAACAAGAAGGCACAACATATGAGGCAGGAGGCTTCTAAAGTAGAACTGTGAGTTGTAACTTTGTATATAGCATGTATGTATGTTTAAGAGATGATTTGTAATGACTTTTAACAATTTAGTTCCAGTATTGATACATTTTTCTGAAGTGATTCATTTTATAAGACTTTATCACTGTTTTTAGTAAAATATATGCATTCCATATGTATATTACTGCCCATTTTTATATCTTTGAGAGTATTTAATGCATTTACTTCATTTTTTTCAGGAAATATGTCATTAATTATTAAAATGATTATTGTCATGTGATAGCCTGAGGTCCTGATGAAATGATATACCAAGAAAATAGTATCACCGACGACGCACAAAAGGCTGAATCTTTTCAACATTTCTTCAATTCAATTTATACAGATGACTCGTCTTGTGAAATATCAAATGCTATAACTTTAAACCCTCTGATCAACGGCCGTTTAAGTACTATTGAGGTGACCACTGAAGAAGTTTTTAAGTTATTATCTACACTTGATTCATCTAAAGCTCCTGGTCCTGACAACCTGTCTACAATCGTTCTCAAAAAATGTGCAAGTACTTTAGCTCCGTCCATAACTGCTTTTATAAACTCTTCCTTCTCAAATGGTTATTGTTTTTCGTCGTGGAAAACCGCCAATGTCTGTCCTGTACACAAAAAAGAAAAGAAAACAGAAATGGAAAATTATCGACCAATTTCTTTAATGCCAGTTCTGGCAAAAGTCCAAGAGAGATGTGTCCTAAATCATCTTTTGCCGCATATCTCACCCTGCTTATATGACATGCAGCATGGCTTTCTTAAAGGTCTCTCATGTACAACCCAGCTGTTGCAAGTCCTCCACGAACTTGGTCAGACTCTCGACAGTGGCCTGGAAACTGATGTCATCTATTTAGATTTTTCTAAAGCTTTTGACTCTGTATCTCACGCGAAACTTTTGTCAAAGCTTCGCTCGTTTGGAATTGATGGTTCTCTGCTGGACTGGTTTACAAGTTATCTCACTGAGCGACAACAACGTGTTGTCGTAAATGGAAGTTTTTCAACCTGGAGTATAGTTAGATCTGGAGTTCCTCAGGGCTCAATTTTAGGCCCAATCCTGTTCTTAATGTTTGTGAATGACATGCCAAATGTGTTAAAGTTCTCATCTCTAGCTATGTATGCTGATGACTCAAAGTGTTACAAAACTATAAAATATGAATCCGATATTTGTGAACTACAGAATGATTTGAATCTGCTATGCGACTGGTCATACTTAAACGAACTTTACTTCCAGCCAATAAAATGCCACAACTTGAGAATAAGTCGAAAGAAAACTAGCATTGAACATGTGTACAAACTAAACAATACTGAATTGAAGCTTGTCACGAAAGAAAAAGACCTTGATGTTACGGTAACTAAAGACCTAACATGGAACGACCACATAACACAAACTGTTTCTAATTATTGGCTTGAATATTTAGACCTACTTTTCCTTTTTAAATGTAAACTAGGGATCGTTAGACTTGATATAGAAAATTATGTGAAATTTTGCAATAGCAAATCACGTCATGGTGCATCGGTACTATACTTAGCAACACCTTATTTTAGAACTTCCCTTTATAGGGATTCATTTTTTGTAAGACTCTAATATATGGAATGCTGTTCCCGATCACATTAAAGCTGAAACCACGTTGTCTTCTTTTAAAACTAAGTTAAAATCTTTTTATTTTCATAGGTTAAGACAGATTTTTGACGGGGACAATTTTCGTACGTTTAAGTTAATATGCCCTAAATGTCGTAAAGTTTATGTTTTCACAGTTTGCTCTTGTTAATCTCATTATTTGTTATTAGCTGTAAAATATGCATATGTAATTTTTTTGTTTTGTTTCTCTTAGTGGGTTGGGTTAGGGTTCAATTTTATTTAGGGGTTGGAATTAAGGGTGTAAATACCTCGGAGGTGACTTAGAGTCCTATTGTGTTTATACCCACCTTCGGGTGAATCACTAAATTAAAAAAAACATAAAAAAAGAAGTCTGTTCTTTCTATACATGTATGGCATTGCTTGTATGTCTAAATTGGGAGCCTAAACTTTATTTTCCAAAATGAAGTCAAATTTGACCATTTTTTTACTGTAATCCCCCCTTAAGCAGAGCAAATATGTTAACATGTGCATTGCAAGAAAAAGTTTACTTGGTGAACCAAGATAAACCAAGGGTGACCAGAGTGAAGGGGGATGTCAGAAAGAGGCCAACCAACGGTCATTGTCATTTGGGCAATATCAAATACCACAATGCCCTCATTACCAACAACACACAGTGAGGACAATCACAATGCAAGTGATGTCGAAACCACAAATCGAACCACACGGACAGTGTAATGGTAAATGTTGTGACTATCTCACAAACCCAAAGACATACAAACACAAATCACTGTCTTAGTGGAGATGAATTACTACTTCTTCCAAAGTATCCCGTCTCTTTCATCACAGAAAATACTTACCAAGATCTGTCCAAGGTATAAAAATGATTACTACCTTTCATGGCATAACCATAAATTTAATTTCTTACTAATCAATTTTCATCAATCATTTACATTACATAAAAAAAATATTCCAACGCAACACAAAACAATGCAATACATGACAATACAATACCTATGCAATACAATACAGTGCATTAAGAAATATTTCTTGTATGTTACTATTGTTTATATATATTTTATTAAACCAGACGTTTGCATCAATAGGGCCCAAGAATCGTCACTACAGCTCTACAGAAAGTGTAGATTTCAGAATTAGAGCTGCTGTTGGAGCTTAGAATGCAGGACATTCTTATATTAACAAGGTCAATATTGTTTTGAATGGCAAAGCTCAATTGATAATTTCAAGAATTTGGAAGGACAGAACTGTCATTACTGCTAATTTCGTAATTTTGTATTTTATTTTTTTATTTATTTATGTATTTGGACAAGGTTTATACAATGAGGTGAAAACACATATAGTCAAAGTGCAATTGAATAAACACTGTGATATCTAGTGCTAGCATAAAGAAATAAAGAAAGATTCAATAGGAAATCCCAAATATGAAAAAATTGAACCTAGAAGCAAATAATATTTTTAAACTCTATTCTCGGGTCAATGACAACTTACACAAGAAGATACACAAGAAGTAACGGAAGGAATTTGTTACCAATCTGGAGTTGATTTTTCAGATAGTTATGATGACATAAGCTGATACAGCTGATACAACCAGAAAAAAAACAAATTCTAGCTGTGATCTTTTATTTAGAAACAAACTCTATAGGTAATAGGTTATTTATTTACTTAATTACAAAAATTCATGAATAATTAATGGCCCACAACAATAGAAAATCACTACTAGATCTGTACATTTGATAAAGAAATCATCCTTATTTGCCTTAAGGTTTAGTTTAAAATATCTTGGCCAAATTAAATCTAACTTGAAAAATATTAATCTAGAATAGCAGCATCAATCTAGACATTTCATAAGTAATATTTGGCTCTGATCTGTATGGAATGTATGTCTCCCAGAGATCAGCCGCTCATATTGTATATATTACATATAAGTTAACATAAATTTTGTTTATTCTTGTTTGTTTAATTGTTTCTTTGATGATAATTGTAACGCAAAAAATATGTAAGATTTTACTAACTATTAACATTGTACCACTTGAATTTTTGCTTATCATAAGGATTTTTATGACATGTTACAGCAACAACAAAAAAGTGTGTTTTGCAGCCACACTTTGACCAGTTACACTGCAATTGTATGAAATCGTTGAATTCTTATAAGGTGAAGACAGTCTTTTGATGTAAAGCACTTATGTCCAAGTCACATGAAGGTAAAATAATGTAATTGAAAACAGCTGATTAAGATAATAACACTGTAATTATCATGAAATACATGAACTCATAAAACTCATTTCCATTGACAATACTAATAAATCGGTGATTCAAATACCATATTATTTGATGTGTATTTTAACGGATCGTGACTCTGTCATAACTCAGTTGCCACAAGTAAAAATAAATCTGCTTTTAGCTGCTACATCAGGCCTGCATGAAAACCAATCGGGAATAAAACAAGTACTATCCAGCACATCACAAAGTCAGGAGGTCAATTATTCCACAGAGGTTGTTAAGTAGAAAACTGTAGCATCAATGACGCTGTACAAACTTTTTGTCAAGTTGCTAGACAACAATTTTGTATTGGTGGACCATAATGGCTGAAAAGAATTTCTGATCTCCTTGGAAACACAACAGTAAAAAACAGTCCAAACAAATGATCCAAACGTTTACATTAAACACTCAAACGGTTTTTAGCTGTATAAATCTACAACTTTTTTCAAACTGGTGTTACTTTTAGGGTCGGACTGACGTCATCAAACTGGCAAATGGGGCGAAACGATCGCAATTCAGAACATAGGAGACTGTACACAGTGGTTTAGCCTCATGTTATCAGTAGTGCATTTATTTTATGCATGGAATCCTTTTTTATAAAGAAAGATAAAGCTTATGAGACACTTATTATCATGATGTAAAACAAGACGACCAAATATAAACAAACTTATTCTATTACAAACTTGATGTGATACAATGAAATATAGCTGTGACAATATCACTGTTGCGTGACATGAGTCCCCTATGTCAAAAACGTTGTAGGTTGCTAGAAGTCTTGTACTGTAAGACACTTGCTTGTTACTGAATGTTGTTTAATTCTGCTTAATAAAGTACTCTAAGTTTAATACAATCTTGTTACAATAGCTTTTGGCCAAGAACAACATCTGAGTGGAACAATCAACCATCTGAATTAATTGAAAAACAGAGTGCCAAATCATTTAGAATGGCCATTGGCTAATACTTTGCTTTGTTTGATTATACTTAAACATATATCATCCTTTTTTTTTTTTTTTTTTTTAACTTCACTTTCTCGTGTATTTTTCTTGAAATTTAACACTTGTGTCATGTGAATGCTTGTGATTTTGCAAGTTAATAATGTAGATGTAGATGATCATAAAAAAAACAAGAACAAAAATCATCGAAAAACTAACAAAGGCTGTTGTTATCGAAAAGACGAAGTATGTCTCTATCGCCGTGAAAGATCATGAATTACACAGATATCTCCTTTCATGTTTAGACTTTATATCTTTTCGTCTTAACTAATATTTTTCATCGATAGAGTTTTCCGCTGAAATACTATAATCTTGTAAACATTTCTCAACGAGTCAATCGGGGGTGTATTCACAAGCATCAAATTGATTTCGCTACATTCAAGTTCAGAACTATAGAAAACACAATCGAAATATAGAAATTGTTGAATTAATTGAGTTTACTATCTAGTTATATATTCATTTACCACAAATTTGTATTTGAGTTGAAGACAACGGATTCTTTATGTGAAAATTTTCGGGTTGAACATTTGTCGTGACAACTCAACTAAAATAGATGAAAAAATCCTCTGAGGGCAGACTGGAGATGTTGAAAAACTTAAAAGAAAGATCTCTTTTGAAATGAAAACGTTTCCCTGCTAGCAAACTATCTCTAGTTCGTGATTCACAAACGAGAGAAGCTGCAAGGTCAGAATGTTAACCTCAAAGTTGAGATTACAACAACGAAAAAAAACTTCAACTTTTCACAATATTATTGTATTCTGAACAACTCAAGAATAGAAAAAACTTACCAATAAACTTTTGCTGAGCTCATAGCTTGTTCAGGGCATCATTCAATGTCTAAAAGGGAAAACTTTAACGAGGATTTCACACACACTTCACATGCACAAAGTCAGGCACATGTTTTGCATTGGTGTCCAACAATGCACCGCAGTCGTGGTATTGCTACGATAAAATCGGGTTTCCTGTGTAATATAATGCAGAACTTCGTTGAAGCACATAAACGAATGTCCTCAACAAGAAAGCGCTTCATCGGTCCCAGAATAATGCATCATTAAGCATTTAGACGGGTTAAATCAGCACTCCACAAAGAAATGTTGGATGTGTGGAGACAATAGTGGAGGTTTGATAAACAATTTCTTTTTTCGTCAGGAGATAAAATTGTTTACTCGTGTTTGTAACACAACTGACCAAAGTGCGCCAAAACACCACCTTTGATCTTCGAGCCGTAGAAGCGAATTCTTCCTTTTGTCATACCTAAAATCGCTAAAAATCAAAATTACAAGATAGAAAGACCTCGGCGTATATGGTCTGTGTTTCGTTTGGCAATGTGACAAAAGACTTATAAAAAAAATAAAAAAATAGGAGGATGGTAAGGATGCTCACAAGAAAAACAGAAATTACCCACAATACCTTTCAACCCCAAAAGGACAGGCAGCCCGAGTGTTGTAGTAAATAGAATGAAGGGAGTAAAATTTGCAATTGTTTGTCGATCAACAGTAAGAAATAAAATATAATTTTCATTTGCATCTCTTTAAGGTCGTGAGTATGTTTCAATTAGTGCGCATTTAGGGTAGAGTAGAATGAACGAACGAATGAATGAACGAAAGAACGAATGAACGAATGAATGAATGAATGAATGAAGGAACGAACGAACGAACGAACGAACGAACGAACGAACGAACGAACGAACGAACGAACGAACGAACGAACGAACGAACGAACGAACGAACGAACGAACGAACGAACGAACGAACGAACGAACGAACGAACGAACGAACGAATGAATGAAAGAATGAATGAATGCGAAATAACTGCATGAGAAACGAATATAAAGAAAATTGCTTGTGTATGTTTATTTTATTGGTCATTCGGTGTTTTAAAAAAAGCATTTGACGGTCATGACTCTGTGAGACATGTGTTGGCTCCTAAAGGAGCCGTTTTTTGTTAATTGTAAATGATAATTTACTTCTTTTCTGTCTTCTTGGGCAGCAAGACAGCCTGTATATTGGGTAGAACCCCTCCCTGGGCAATTGTCACCCCGCCTAGCAAACGATTGAGCTCTTCGTCGTTCCTAACTGCTAACTGGAGGTGGCGAGGAATAATTCTGCTCTTCTTGTTATCTCTAGCTGCGTTGCCGGCTAACTCAAGGATTTCAGCACTCAAATACTCCAGAACAGCAGCCAAGTACACAGGGGCCCCAGCTCCGACACGTTGAGCGTAGTTGCCTTTTCTCAGGTGACGATGAATACGACCGACGGGAAACTGGAGGCCTGCACGAGAAGATCTGGTCTTGGACTTTGTTCCTTTAGCTTTTCCTTTGCCTCTCCCAGTCATTTTTGTTGCACGTTTGTAAAGTTATTTGCAGGTTTGTCTTGAAAAATAGCTAGAGAGCTGTGATGTCAGTAGCAAGCATTCACTGAGGTACTTATACCGCTTGCGCGGATCGAGTAAAAGCCCGCCGGGAACAAAAACCTTTGTGTTCATTAACATGAGAGCCAATCGAAAGTCATGGATTTCGATCCTTTTGTTTTCACCTTAGACAACATATAAGTGCAATATACAAAGTTAGCACATCAAACAACTCAACAAATTAGAAAGTTATCTATACTCTCAAAATGCCAGCTAAAGCCGTTACGGGAAAGAAGGCCGTTAAGAAAGTTACCAAGACAGACAAGAAAGGTCGACGCGCTAGACGTAAGGAGAGCTACGCAATCTACATTTACAAGGTCCTCAAGCAAGTCCATCCTGACACTGGTATTTCCAGCAAAGCCATGGGTATCATGAACTCCTTCGTTACAGACATCTTTGAGCGCGTGGCTAACGAGTCTTCCAGGCTAGCCCATTACAACAAGAAATCAACTATTACTTCCAGAGAGATTCAGACAGCTATTCGACTGCTTTTACCTGGAGAGCTGGCTAAGCACGCCGTCAGCGAGGGAACAAAGGCTGTTACAAAGTATACCAGTAGCAAGTGAGCTTGCAACAGTCAATAATTACTAACAAAAAACGGCTCCTTTAGGAGCCAACACATGATTCAAAAGATCGTGATCAAATGCTTTGATTTCGCAACGTTTATTTTTTTACAAAAAAAAAAAAAAAAAAAAAAATCAAAAAAACTAAAACTCACACACATCCACATGCTGACTGTTCAACAAAGTAATTTTTTTTACAAAGCTACAATCATCTAGCTCGTTGCTGAATTAAAACTAATAAATTTTCTTGATAATGACAAATAAAATGATAAAAAGATTGCGTATTTAAAAAAAAAAAAAAAATGAAAACTCAATATTTATTCAATCAACTATTACAAAGTCTTTCTTATAAACAATGATAGCCGCTAAAAAAGCCATCAAAATGTTGAGTCTACAACACTAGGGATTCCCAGGCAGTCACCTGTCCAAGTACTAACCCAGCCCTAACTGGCTTAACTTCGGTGATCGGACGAGAACCGGTGTTTTCCAGTTGGTGTGGTCGTAGACAATTTTATCCTTGCACAACTCTCTCTTTTCCACAACGAAAATATCAACAATGCAACATCAAAATAGAACATTTTGGACATGTACGGTTGTGTTGAGCTCTCCCTAAAATTATTCCGTTGTTTTTTTCTAAAAAATATCACTTTTTCCCTCTAAAAATTGCCTTTTTTCTACTGAATTAAGCAAAACTGAAAGGAGCGCGCGCGCGTAGAATACATGACATCACAATTAGAATGTTCTTAGAACGCCAATAATTGACTGTCTTTTTCCCCTTCAATTTTCTTACGCGCGCTTTGAAAAAAAGCCTATTTTAATCGATTTTAACGGACTTTTTTTCAAGTATTTTTTTTCCACTATTATCTGGTATGATTTTCCTTCTTCGTGCTACTGTTTTCATGCTCTTTTTCTCGTTTTCTTTCCGTTTTTAGGCCTCGTTTTGTTTCAATTTGTTTCAAAATCTAAACTGATTTATTCTAAAAACACAGAAAAAATACAAAACATGATAAGAAAACCAGCTCGTTTTTGACATCTTGTTTTTTTTTTCATGCACTTCTATAGATTCAAAACTGTTCTCTCATTATTTTTCACATTTGTCATTTTCATTTATTTGTTTATTTCCATCTCAACAATGATAAAGCACAATGAACATTTACTTTGTTCTAAATGTTGTGGCTCTTAAAAGAGCCGTTTTTTTGTGATTTTCAGTTATGATGCTACAACTCTAGCCTCCAAAGCCGTACAGAGTACGACCTTGTCGTTTTAAAGCGTAGACTACGTCCATGGCCGTTACTGTCTTTCTCTTTGCATGTTCTGTGTACGTGACAGCATCGCGGATTACGTTTTCAAGGAAGACTTTTAGTACTCCTCGCGTCTCTTCGTAGATAAGACCAGATATTCTCTTCACTCCACCTCGACGAGCAAGTCGTCGAATAGCTGGTTTGGTTATGCCTTGGATGTTATCGCGAAGAATCTTTCGGTGACGTTTTGCTCCTCCTTTGCCTAAACCTTTTCCACCTTTTCCTCGTCCGGACATCTTAATTATTTCAATAAACCGCTCTGTTAGAATCGACACACAACTTTAAAATAAGGAAAACGATTTGACAATATTTTATTCGGTTTATCTGTGCATGAAATATATGCGACTTTTGCGGACCTAAAAGGAATGAGAACTCGAATCCCATTGTTTCTTTGTCGTGTTTGTCGGGAAAAATTCTCTTTCGTACCGCCGTATCGCTAAGTAAATGCAAGGATCCGCGCGCACTATAAAGCGAGTCCCGCTCGAAAGCAAACTTATTAAACTAGTTCGTCTAAATCTTAACGTTCTCTATCTGGAGTATAATCAACATGGCTCGTACTAAGCAAACAGCACGTAAATCTACAGGAGGAAAGGCCCCCAGAAAACAACTTGCTACCAAAGCAGCAAGAAAAAGCGCTCCAGCTACCGGTGGAGTTAAGAAACCACATCGTTATCGACCTGGTACTGTTGCACTGCGAGAGATTCGTCGTTATCAGAAATCCACCGAGTTGTTGATCCGCAAGCTGCCCTTCCAGCGTCTTGTCAGAGAAATAGCACAGGACTTCAAGACTGACCTACGATTCCAGAGTTCTGCCGTCATGGCTTTACAAGAAGCTAGTGAAGCCTACCTCGTTGGATTGTTTGAAGACACCAACCTGTGCGCTATTCACGCAAAGCGAGTCACCATCATGCCCAAAGACATTCAGTTGGCAAGGCGTATCCGAGGAGAAAGAGCGTAGAAAAGTAAACAACAAACAAACAACGGCTTTTATAAAAGCCACCACAAAATTCAAAAGTCCAAATGACTAGATAAATGCTTTTTATTACAAATATTTAGAGTGGTAGTGAGAATGAAATAAAATGCAGTAAATAAATCGAACGTACGACAACAAAGTGCAAAAGTGCGAAAAAGCAAAACAAAGACGTGAACAACAACAAAAACTGTGCATGATATTAGCTTTGAATCGAATAAACTTCAGCAAATTAGCTACGACGAATAAATAAACAAACAGAAACTTAGAATTAAACAAAACAACGCGTGTGAATTAACTACAAAACCAACTAATAGTTGTAGCAAACAATGATTAAAACAAACAAACACACAAACATGATGAAAAACATAAACTAATTCAAATCCGAAACAAGCATAAAAATGAACGAAATTTACTTCAAAAGGAATAAAACAAGCCCCAAAAGGACAGGCAGCCCGAGTGTTGTAGTAAATAGAATGAAGGGAGTAAAATTTGCAATTGTTTGTCGATCAACAGTAAGAAATAAAATATAATTTTCATTTGCATCTCTTTAAGGTCGTGAGTATGTTTCAATTAGTGCGCATTTAGGGTAGAGTAGAATGAACGAACGAATGAATGAACGAAAGAACGAATGAACGAATGAATGAATGAATGAATGAAGGAACGAACGAACGAACGAACGAACGAACGAACGAACGAACGAACGAACGAACGAATGAATGAAAGAATGAATGAATGCGAAATAACTGCATGAGAAACGAATATAAAGAAAATTGCTTGTGTATGTTTATTTTATTGGTCATTCGGTGTTTTAAAAAAAGCATTTGACGGTCATGACTCTGTGAGACATGTGTTGGCTCCTAAAGGAGCCGTTTTTTGTTAATTGTAAATGATAATTTACTTCTTTTCTGTCTTCTTGGGCAGCAAGACAGCCTGTATATTGGGTAGAACCCCTCCCTGGGCAATTGTCACCCCGCCTAGCAAACGATTGAGCTCTTCGTCGTTCCTAACTGCTAACTGGAGGTGGCGAGGAATAATTCTGCTCTTCTTGTTATCTCTAGCTGCGTTGCCGGCTAACTCAAGGATTTCAGCACTCAAATACTCCAGAACAGCAGCCAAGTACACAGGGGCCCCAGCTCCGACACGTTGAGCGTAGTTGCCTTTTCTCAGGTGACGATGAATACGACCGACGGGAAACTGGAGGCCTGCACGAGAAGATCTGGTCTTGGACTTTGTTCCTTTAGCTTTTCCTTTGCCTCTCCCAGTCATTTTTGTTGCACGTTTGTAAAGTTATTTGCAGGTTTGTCTTGAAAAATAGCTAGAGAGCTGTGATGTCAGTAGCAAGCATTCACTGAGGTACTTATACCGCTTGCGCGGATCGAGTAAAAGCCCGCCGGGAACAAAAACCTTTGTGTTCATTAACATGAGAGCCAATCGAAAGTCATGGATTTCGATCCTTTTGTTTTCACCTTAGACAACATATAAGTGCAATATACAAAGTTAGCACATCAAACAACTCAACAAATTAGAAAGTTATCTATACTCTCAAAATGCCAGCTAAAGCCGTTACGGGAAAGAAGGCCGTTAAGAAAGTTACCAAGACAGACAAGAAAGGTCGACGCGCTAGACGTAAGGAGAGCTACGCAATCTACATTTACAAGGTCCTCAAGCAAGTCCATCCTGACACTGGTATTTCCAGCAAAGCCATGGGTATCATGAACTCCTTCGTTACAGACATCTTTGAGCGCGTGGCTAACGAGTCTTCCAGGCTAGCCCATTACAACAAGAAATCAACTATTACTTCCAGAGAGATTCAGACAGCTATTCGACTGCTTTTACCTGGAGAGCTGGCTAAGCACGCCGTCAGCGAGGGAACAAAGGCTGTTACAAAGTATACCAGTAGCAAGTGAGCTTGCAACAGTCAAGAATTACTAACAAAAAACGGCTCCTTTAGGAGCCAACACATTATTCAAAAGATCTTGATCAAATGCTTTTATTTCGCAACGTTTATTTTTTTAAAAAAAAAAAAAAAAAAAAAAAAAAATCAAAAAAACTAAAACTCACACACATCCACATGCTGACTGTTCAACAAAGTAATTTTTTTTACAAAGCTACAATCATCTAGCTCGTTGCTGAATTAAAACTAATAAATTTTCTTGATAATGACAAATAAAATGATAAAAAGATTGCGTATTTAAAAAAAAAAAAAAAATGAAAACTCAATATTTATTCAATCAACTATTACAAAGTCTTTCTTATAAACAATGATAGCCGCTAAAAAAGCCATCAAAATGTTGAGTCTACAACACTAGGGATTCCCAGGCAGTCACCTGTCCAAGTACTAACCCAGCCCTAACTGGCTTAACTTCGGTGATCGGACGAGAACCGGTGTTTTCCAGTTGGTGTGGTCGTAGACAATTTTATCCTTGCACAACTCTCTCTTTTCCACAACGAAAATATCAACAATGCAACATCAAAATAGAACATTTTGGACATGTACGGTTGTGTTGAGCTCTCCCTAAAATTATTCCGTTGTTTTTTCTAAAAAAATATCACTTTTTCCCTCTAAAAATTGCCTTTTTTCTACTGAATTAAGCAAAACTGAAAGGAGCGCGCGCGCGTAGAATACATGACATCACAATTAGAATGTTCTTAGAACGCCAATAATTGACTGTCTTTTTCCCCTTCAATTTTCTTACGCGCGCTTTGAAAAAAAGCCTATTTTAATCGATTTTAACGGACTTTTTTTAAAGTATTTTTTTTCCACTATTATCTGGTATGATTTTCCTTCTTCGTGCTACTGTTTTCATGCTCTTTTTCTCGTTTTCTTTCCGTTTTTAGGCCTCGTTTTGTTTCAATTTGTTTCAAAATCTAAACTGATTTATTCTAAAAACACAGAAAAAATACAAAACATGATAAGAAAACCAGCTCGTTTTTGACATCTTGTTTTTTTTTTCATGCACTTCTATAGATTCAAAACTGTTCTCTCATTATTTTTCACATTTGTCATTTTCATTTATTTGTTTATTTCCATCTCAACAATGATAAAGCACAATGAACATTTACTTTGTTCTAAATGTTGTGGCTCTTAAAAGAGCCGTTTTTTTGTGATTTTCAGTTATGATGCTACAACTCTAGCCTCCAAAGCCGTACAGAGTACGACCTTGTCGTTTTAAAGCGTAGACTACGTCCATGGCCGTTACTGTCTTTCTCTTTGCATGTTCTGTGTACGTGACAGCATCGCGGATTACGTTTTCAAGGAAGACTTTTAGTACTCCTCGCGTCTCTTCGTAGATAAGACCAGATATTCTCTTCACTCCACCTCGACGAGCAAGTCGTCGAATAGCTGGTTTGGTTATGCCTTGGATGTTATCGCGAAGAATCTTTCGGTGACGTTTTGCTCCTCCTTTGCCTAAACCTTTTCCACCTTTTCCTCGTCCGGACATCTTAATTATTTCAATAAACCGCTCTGTTAGAATCGACACACAACTTTAAAATAAGGAAAACGATTTGACAATATTTTATTCGGTTTATCTGTGCATGAAATATATGCGACTTTTGCGGACCTAAAAGGAATGAGAACTCGAATCCCATTGTTTCTTTGTCGTGTTTGTCGGGAAAAATTCTCTTTCGTACCGCCGTATCGCTAAGTAAATGCAAGGATCCGCGCGCACTATAAAGCGAGTCCCGCTCGAAAGCAAACTTATTAAACTAGTTCGTCTAAATCTTAACGTTCTCTATCTGGAGTATAATCAACATGGCTCGTACTAAGCAAACAGCACGTAAATCTACAGGAGGAAAGGCCCCCAGAAAACAACTTGCTACCAAAGCAGCAAGAAAAAGCGCTCCAGCTACCGGTGGAGTTAAGAAACCACATCGTTATCGACCTGGTACTGTTGCACTGCGAGAGATTCGTCGTTATCAGAAATCCACCGAGTTGTTGATCCGCAAGCTGCCCTTCCAGCGTCTTGTCAGAGAAATAGCACAGGACTTCAAGACTGACCTACGATTCCAGAGTTCTGCCGTCATGGCTTTACAAGAAGCTAGTGAAGCCTACCTCGTTGGATTGTTTGAAGACACCAACCTGTGCGCTATTCACGCAAAGCGAGTCACCATCATGCCCAAAGACATTCAGTTGGCAAGGCGTATCCGAGGAGAAAGAGCGTAGAAAAGTAAACAACAAACAAACAACGGCTTTTATAAAAGCCACCACAAAATTCAAAAGTTTAAATGACTAGATAAATGCTTTTTATTACAAATATTTAGAGTGGTAGTGAGAATGAAATAAAATGCAGTAAATAAATCGAACGTACGACAACAAAGTGCAAAAGTGCGAAAAAGCAAAACAAAGACGTGAACAACAACAAAAACTGTGCATGATATTAGCTTTGAATCGAATAAACTTCAGCAAATTAGCTACGACGAATAAATAAACAAACAGAAACTTAGAATTAAACAAAACAACGCGTGTGAATTAACTACAAAACCAACTAATAGTTGTAGCAAACAATGATTAAAACAAACAAACACACAAACATGATGAAAAACATAAACTAATTCAAATCCGAAACAAGCATAAAAATGAACGAAATTTACTTCAAAAGGAATAAAACAAGCCCCAAAAGGACAGGCAGCCCGAGTGTTGTAGTAAATAGAATGAAGGGAGTAAAATTTGCAATTGTTTGTCGATCAACAGTAAGAAATAAAATATAATTTTCATTTGCATCTCTTTAAGGTCGTGAGTATGTTTCAATTAGTGCGCATTTAGGGTAGAGTAGAATGAACGAACGAATGAATGAACGAAAGAACGAATGAACGAATGAATGAATGAATGAATGAAGGAACGAACGAACGAACGAACGAACGAACGAACGAACGAACGAACGAACGAACGAATGAATGAAAGAATGAATGAATGCGAAATAACTGCATGAGAAACGAATATAAAGAAAATTGCTTGTGTATGTTTATTTTATTGGTCATTCGGTGTTTTAAAAAAAGCATTTGACGGTCATGACTCTGTGAGACATGTGTTGGCTCCTAAAGGAGCCGTTTTTTGTTAATTGTAAATGATAATTTACTTCTTTTCTGTCTTCTTGGGCAGCAAGACAGCCTGTATATTGGGTAGAACCCCTCCCTGGGCAATTGTCACCCCGCCTAGCAAACGATTGAGCTCTTCGTCGTTCCTAACTGCTAACTGGAGGTGGCGAGGAATAATTCTGCTCTTCTTGTTATCTCTAGCTGCGTTGCCGGCTAACTCAAGGATTTCAGCACTCAAATACTCCAGAACAGCAGCCAAGTACACAGGGGCCCCAGCTCCGACACGTTGAGCGTAGTTGCCTTTTCTCAGGTGACGATGAATACGACCGACGGGAAACTGGAGGCCTGCACGAGAAGATCTGGTCTTGGACTTTGTTCCTTTAGCTTTTCCTTTGCCTCTCCCAGTCATTTTTGTTGCACGTTTGTAAAGTTATTTGCAGGTTTGTCTTGAAAAATAGCTAGAGAGCTGTGATGTCAGTAGCAAGCATTCACTGAGGTACTTATACCGCTTGCGCGGATCGAGTAAAAGCCCGCCGGGAACAAAAACCTTTGTGTTCATTAACATGAGAGCCAATCGAAAGTCATGGATTTCGATCCTTTTGTTTTCACCTTAGACAACATATAAGTGCAATATACAAAGTTAGCACATCAAACAACTCAACAAATTAGAAAGTTATCTATACTCTCAAAATGCCAGCTAAAGCCGTTACGGGAAAGAAGGCCGTTAAGAAAGTTACCAAGACAGACAAGAAAGGTCGACGCGCTAGACGTAAGGAGAGCTACGCAATCTACATTTACAAGGTCCTCAAGCAAGTCCATCCTGACACTGGTATTTCCAGCAAAGCCATGGGTATCATGAACTCCTTCGTTACAGACATCTTTGAGCGCGTGGCTAACGAGTCTTCCAGGCTAGCCCATTACAACAAGAAATCAACTATTACTTCCAGAGAGATTCAGACAGCTATTCGACTGCTTTTACCTGGAGAGCTGGCTAAGCACGCCGTCAGCGAGGGAACAAAGGCTGTTACAAAGTATACCAGTAGCAAGTGAGCTTGCAACAGTCAAGAATTACTAACAAAAAACGGCTCCTTTAGGAGCCAACACATTATTCAAAATATCGTTATAAAATGCTTTGATTTCGCAACGTTTATTTTTTTAAAAAAAAAAAAAAAAAAAAAAAAAAAATCAAAAAAACTAAAACTCACACACATCCACATGCTGACTGTTCAACAAAGTAATTTTTTTTACAAAGCTACAATCATCTAGCTCGTTGCTGAATTAAAACTAATAAATTTTCTTGATAATGACAAATAAAATGATAAAAAGATTGCGTATTTAAAAAAAAAAAAAAAATGAAAACTCAATATTTATTCAATCAACTATTACAAAGTCTTTCTTATAAACAATGATAGCCGCTAAAAAAGCCATCAAAATGTTGAGTCTACAACACTAGGGATTCCCAGGCAGTCACCTGTCCAAGTACTAACCCAGCCCTAACTGGCTTAACTTCGGTGATCGGACGAGAACCGGTGTTTTCCAGTTGGTGTGGTCGTAGACAATTTTATCCTTGCACAACTCTCTCTTTTCCACAACGAAAATATCAACAATGCAACATCAAAATAGAACATTTTGGACATGTACGGTTGTGTTGAGCTCTCCCTAAAATTATTCCGTTGTTTTTTCTAAAAAAATATCACTTTTTCCCTCTAAAAATTGCCTTTTTTCTACTGAATTAAGCAAAACTGAAAGGAGCGCGCGCGCGTAGAATACATGACATCACAATTAGAATGTTCTTAGAACGCCAATAATTGACTGTCTTTTTCCCCTTCAATTTTCTTACGCGCGCTTTGAAAAAAAGCCTATTTTAATCGATTTTAACGGACTTTTTTTCAAGTATTTTTTTTCCACTATTATCTGGTATGATTTTCCTTCTTCGTGCTACTGTTTTCATGCTCTTTTTCTCGTTTTCTTTCCGTTTTTAGGCCTCGTTTTGTTTCAATTTGTTTCAAAATCTAAACTGATTTATTCTAAAAACACAGAAAAAATACAAAACATGATAAGAAAACCAGCTCGTTTTTGACATCTTGTTTTTTTTTTCATGCACTTCTATAGATTCAAAACTGTTCTCTCATTATTTTTCACATTTGTCATTTTCATTTATTTGTTTATTTCCATCTCAACAATGATAAAGCACAATGAACATTTACTTTGTTCTAAATGTTGTGGCTCTTAAAAGAGCCGTTTTTTTGTGATTTTCAGTTATGATGCTACAACTCTAGCCTCCAAAGCCGTACAGAGTACGACCTTGTCGTTTTAAAGCGTAGACTACGTCCATGGCCGTTACTGTCTTTCTCTTTGCATGTTCTGTGTACGTGACAGCATCGCGGATTACGTTTTCAAGGAAGACTTTTAGTACTCCTCGCGTCTCTTCGTAGATAAGACCAGATATTCTCTTCACTCCACCTCGACGAGCAAGTCGTCGAATAGCTGGTTTGGTTATGCCTTGGATGTTATCGCGAAGAATCTTTCGGTGACGTTTTGCTCCTCCTTTGCCTAAACCTTTTCCACCTTTTCCTCGTCCGGACATCTTAATTATTTCAATAAACCGCTCTGTTAGAATCGACACACAACTTTAAAATAAGGAAAACGATTTGACAATATTTTATTCGGTTTATCTGTGCATGAAATATATGCGACTTTTGCGGACCTAAAAGGAATGAGAACTCGAATCCCATTGTTTCTTTGTCGTGTTTGTCGGGAAAAATTCTCTTTCGTACCGCCGTATCGCTAAGTAAATGCAAGGATCCGCGCGCACTATAAAGCGAGTCCCGCTCGAAAGCAAACTTATTAAACTAGTTCGTCTAAATCTTAACGTTCTCTATCTGGAGTATAATCAACATGGCTCGTACTAAGCAAACAGCACGTAAATCTACAGGAGGAAAGGCCCCCAGAAAACAACTTGCTACCAAAGCAGCAAGAAAAAGCGCTCCAGCTACCGGTGGAGTTAAGAAACCACATCGTTATCGACCTGGTACTGTTGCACTGCGAGAGATTCGTCGTTATCAGAAATCCACCGAGTTGTTGATCCGCAAGCTGCCCTTCCAGCGTCTTGTCAGAGAAATAGCACAGGACTTCAAGACTGACCTACGATTCCAGAGTTCTGCCGTCATGGCTTTACAAGAAGCTAGTGAAGCCTACCTCGTTGGATTGTTTGAAGACACCAACCTGTGCGCTATTCACGCAAAGCGAGTCACCATCATGCCCAAAGACATTCAGTTGGCAAGGCGTATCCGAGGAGAAAGAGCGTAGAAAAGTAAACAACAAACAAACAACGGCTTTTATAAAAGCCACCACAAAATTCAAAAGTTTAAATGACTAGATAAATGCTTTTTATTACAAATATTTAGAGTGGTAGTGAGAATGAAATAAAATGCAGTAAATAAATCGAACGTACGACAACAAAGTGCAAAAGTGCGAAAAAGCAAAACAAAGACGTGAACAACAACAAAAACTGTGCATGATATTAGCTTTGAATCGAATAAACTTCAGCAAATTAGCTACGACGAATAAATAAACAAACAGAAACTTAGAATTAAACAAAACAACGCGTGTGAATTAACTACAAAACCAACTAATAGTTGTAGCAAACAATGATTAAAACAAACAAACACACAAACATGATGAAAAACATAAACTAATTCAAATCCGAAACAAGCATAAAAATGAACGAAATTTACTTCAAAAGGAATAAAACAAGCCCCAAAAGGACAGGCAGCCCGAGTGTTGTAGTAAATAGAATGAAGGGAGTAAAATTTGCAATTGTTTGTCGATCAACAGTAAGAAATAAAATATAATTTTCATTTGCATCTCTTTAAGGTCGTGAGTATGTTTCAATTAGTGCGCATTTAGGGTAGAGTAGAATGAACGAACGAATGAATGAACGAAAGAACGAATGAACGAATGAATGAATGAATGAATGAAGGAACGAACGAACGAACGAACGAACGAACGAACGAACGAACGAACGAACGAACGAACGAACGAACGAACGAACGAACGAACGAACGAACGAACGAACGAACGAACGAACGAACGAACGAACGAACGAACGAACGAACGAACGAACGAACGAACGAACGAACGAACGAACGAACGAACGAACGAACGAACGAACGAACGAACGAACGAACGAACGAACGAATGAATGAAAGAATGAATGAATGCGAAATAACTGCATGAGAAACGAATATAAAGAAAATTGCTTGTGTATGTTTATTTTATTGGTCATTCGGTGTTTTAAAAAAAGCATTTGACGGTCATGACTCTGTGAGACATGTGTTGGCTCCTAAAGGAGCCGTTTTTTGTTAATTGTAAATGATAATTTACTTCTTTTCTGTCTTCTTGGGCAGCAAGACAGCCTGTATATTGGGTAGAACCCCTCCCTGGGCAATTGTCACCCCGCCTAGCAAACGATTGAGCTCTTCGTCGTTCCTAACTGCTAACTGGAGGTGGCGAGGAATAATTCTGCTCTTCTTGTTATCTCTAGCTGCGTTGCCGGCTAACTCAAGGATTTCAGCACTCAAATACTCCAGAACAGCAGCCAAGTACACAGGGGCCCCAGCTCCGACACGTTGAGCGTAGTTGCCTTTTCTCAGGTGACGATGAATACGACCGACGGGAAACTGGAGGCCTGCACGAGAAGATCTGGTCTTGGACTTTGTTCCTTTAGCTTTTCCTTTGCCTCTCCCAGTCATTTTTGTTGCACGTTTGTAAAGTTATTTGCAGGTTTGTCTTGAAAAATAGCTAGAGAGCTGTGATGTCAGTAGCAAGCATTCACTGAGGTACTTATACCGCTTGCGCGGATCGAGTAAAAGCCCGCCGGGAACAAAAACCTTTGTGTTCATTAACATGAGAGCCAATCGAAAGTCATGGATTTCGATCCTTTTGTTTTCACCTTAGACAACATATAAGTGCAATATACAAAGTTAGCACATCAAACAACTCAACAAATTAGAAAGTTATCTATACTCTCAAAATGCCAGCTAAAGCCGTTACGGGAAAGAAGGCCGTTAAGAAAGTTACCAAGACAGACAAGAAAGGTCGACGCGCTAGACGTAAGGAGAGCTACGCAATCTACATTTACAAGGTCCTCAAGCAAGTCCATCCTGACACTGGTATTTCCAGCAAAGCCATGGGTATCATGAACTCCTTCGTTACAGACATCTTTGAGCGCGTGGCTAACGAGTCTTCCAGGCTAGCCCATTACAACAAGAAATCAACTATTACTTCCAGAGAGATTCAGACAGCTATTCGACTGCTTTTACCTGGAGAGCTGGCTAAGCACGCCGTCAGCGAGGGAACAAAGGCTGTTACAAAGTATACCAGTAGCAAGTGAGCTTGCAACAGTCAAGAATTACTAACAAAAAACGGCTCCTTTAGGAGCCAACACATGATTCAAAAGATCGTGATCAAATGCTTTGATTTCGCAACGTTTATTTTTTTACAAAAAAAAAAAAAAAAAAAAAAATCAAAAAAACTAAAACTCACACACATCCACATGCTGACTGTTCAACAAAGTAATTTTTTTTACAAAGCTACAATCATCTAGCTCGTTGCTGAATTAAAACTAATAAATTTTCTTGATAATGACAAATAAAATGATAAAAAGATTGCGTATTTAAAAAAAAAAAAAAAATGAAAACTCAATATTTATTCAATCAACTATTACAAAGTCTTTCTTATAAACAATGATAGCCGCTAAAAAAGCCATCAAAATGTTGAGTCTACAACACTAGGGATTCCCAGGCAGTCACCTGTCCAAGTACTAACCCAGCCCTAACTGGCTTAACTTCGGTGATCGGACGAGAACCGGTGTTTTCCAGTTGGTGTGGTCGTAGACAATTTTATCCTTGCACAACTCTCTCTTTTCCACAACGAAAATATCAACAATGCAACATCAAAATAGAACATTTTGGACATGTACGGTTGTGTTGAGCTCTC
Source organism: Diadumene lineata (assembly GCA_918843875.1). NCBI lineage: Eukaryota > Metazoa > Cnidaria > Anthozoa > Actiniaria > Diadumenidae > Diadumene > Diadumene lineata. Next base: position 3,276,426 of record OU974075.1, on the reverse strand, counting down.
CCTAAAATTATTCCGTTGTTTTTTCTAAAAAAATATCACTTTTTCCCTCTAAAAATTGCCTTTTTTCTACTGAATTAAGCAAAACTGAAAGGAGCGCGCGCGCGTAGAATACATGACATCACAATTAGAATGTTCTTAGAACGCCAATAATTGACTGTCTTTTTCCCCTTCAATTTTCTTACGCGCGCTTTGAAAAAAAGCCTATTTTAATCGATTTTAACGGACTTTTTTTCAAGTATTTTTTTTCCACTATTATCTGGTATGATTTTCCTTCTTCGTGCTACTGTTTTCATGCTCTTTTTCTCGTTTTCTTTCCGTTTTTAGGCCTCGTTTTGTTTCAATTTGTTTCAAAATCTAAACTGATTTATTCTAAAAACACAGAAAAAATACAAAACATGATAAGAAAACCAGCTCGTTTTTGACATCTTGTTTTTTTTTTCATGCACTTCTATAGATTCAAAACTGTTCTCTCATTATTTTTCACATTTGTCATTTTCATTTATTTGTTTATTTCCATCTCAACAATGATAAAGCACAATGAACATTTACTTTGTTCTAAATGTTGTGGCTCTTAAAAGAGCCGTTTTTTTGTGATTTTCAGTTATGATGCTACAACTCTAGCCTCCAAAGCCGTACAGAGTACGACCTTGTCGTTTTAAAGCGTAGACTACGTCCATGGCCGTTACTGTCTTTCTCTTTGCATGTTCTGTGTACGTGACAGCATCGCGGATTACGTTTTCAAGGAAGACTTTTAGTACTCCTCGCGTCTCTTCGTAGATAAGACCAGATATTCTCTTCACTCCACCTCGACGAGCAAGTCGTCGAATAGCTGGTTTGGTTATGCCTTGGATGTTATCGCGAAGAATCTTTCGGTGACGTTTTGCTCCTCCTTTGCCTAAACCTTTTCCACCTTTTCCTCGTCCGGACATCTTAATTATTTCAATAAACCGCTCTGTTAGAATCGACACACAACTTTAAAATAAGGAAAACGATTTGACAATATTTTATTCGGTTTATCTGTGCATGAAATATATGCGACTTTTGCGGACCTAAAAGGAATGAGAACTCGAATCCCATTGTTTCTTTGTCGTGTTTGTCGGGAAAAATTCTCTTTCGTACCGCCGTATCGCTAAGTAAATGCAAGGATCCGCGCGCACTATAAAGCGAGTCCCGCTCGAAAGCAAACTTATTAAACTAGTTCGTCTAAATCTTAACGTTCTCTATCTGGAGTATAATCAACATGGCTCGTACTAAGCAAACAGCACGTAAATCTACAGGAGGAAAGGCCCCCAGAAAACAACTTGCTACCAAAGCAGCAAGAAAAAGCGCTCCAGCTACCGGTGGAGTTAAGAAACCACATCGTTATCGACCTGGTACTGTTGCACTACGAGAGATTCGTCGTTATCAGAAATCCACCGAGTTGTTGATCCGCAAGCTGCCCTTCCAGCGTCTTGTCAGAGAAATAGCACAGGACTTCAAGACTGACCTACGATTCCAGAGTTCTGCCGTCATGGCTTTACAAGAAGCTAGTGAAGCCTACCTCGTTGGATTGTTTGAAGACACCAACCTGTGCGCTATTCACGCAAAGCGAGTCACCATCATGCCCAAAGACATTCAGTTGGCAAGGCGTATCCGAGGAGAAAGAGCGTAGAAAAGTAAACAACAAACAAACAACGGCTTTTATAAAAGCCACCACAAAATTCAAAAGTTTAAATGACTAGATAAATGCTTTTTATTACAAATATTTAGAGTGGTAGTGAGAATGAAATAAAATGCAGTAAATAAATCGAACGTACGACAACAAAGTGCAAAAGTGCGAAAAAGCAAAACAAAGACGTGAACAACAACAAAAACTGTGCATGATATTAGCTTTGAATCGAATAAACTTCAGCAAATTAGCTACGACGAATAAATAAACAAACAGAAACTTAGAATTAAACAAAACAACGCGTGTGAATTAACTACAAAACCAACTAATAGTTGTAGCAAACAATGATTAAAACAAACAAACACACAAACATGATGAAAAACATAAACTAATTCAAATCCGAAACAAGCATAAAAATGAACGAAATTTACTTCAAAAGGAATAAAACAAGCCCCAAAAGGACAGGCAGCCCGAGTGTTGTAGTAAATAGAATGAAGGGAGTAAAATTTGCAATTGTTTGTCGATCAACAGTAAGAAATAAAATATAATTTTCATTTGCATCTCTTTAAGGTCGTGAGTATGTTTCAATTAGTGCGCATTTAGGGTAGAGTAGAATGAACGAACGAATGAATGAACGAAAGAACGAATGAACGAATGAATGAATGAATGAATGAAGGAACGAACGAACGAACGAACGAACGAACGAACGAACGAACGAACGAACGAACGAACGAACGAACGAACGAACGAACGAACGAACGAACGAACGAACGAACGAACGAACGAACGAACGAACGAACGAACGAACGAACGAACGAACGAACGAACGAACGAACGAACGAACGAACGAACGAACGAACGAACGAACGAACGAACGAACGAATGAATGAAAGAATGAATGAATGCGAAATAACTGCATGAGAAACGAATATAAAGAAAATTGCTTGTGTATGTTTATTTTATTGGTCATTCGGTGTTTTAAAAAAAGCATTTGACGGTCATGACTCTGTGAGACATGTGTTGGCTCCTAAAGGAGCCGTTTTTTGTTAATTGTAAATGATAATTTACTTCTTTTCTGTCTTCTTGGGCAGCAAGACAGCCTGTATATTGGGTAGAACCCCTCCCTGGGCAATTGTCACCCCGCCTAGCAAACGATTGAGCTCTTCGTCGTTCCTAACTGCTAACTGGAGGTGGCGAGGAATAATTCTGCTCTTCTTGTTATCTCTAGCTGCGTTGCCGGCTAACTCAAGGATTTCAGCACTCAAATACTCCAGAACAGCAGCCAAGTACACAGGGGCCCCAGCTCCGACACGTTGAGCGTAGTTGCCTTTTCTCAGGTGACGATGAATACGACCGACGGGAAACTGGAGGCCTGCACGAGAAGATCTGGTCTTGGACTTTGTTCCTTTAGCTTTTCCTTTGCCTCTCCCAGTCATTTTTGTTGCACGTTTGTAAAGTTATTTGCAGGTTTGTCTTGAAAAATAGCTAGAGAGCTGTGATGTCAGTAGCAAGCATTCACTGAGGTACTTATACCGCTTGCGCGGATCGAGTAAAAGCCCGCCGGGAACAAAAACCTTTGTGTTCATTAACATGAGAGCCAATCGAAAGTCATGGATTTCGATCCTTTTGTTTTCACCTTAGACAACATATAAGTGCAATATACAAAGTTAGCACATCAAACAACTCAACAAATTAGAAAGTTATCTATACTCTCAAAATGCCAGCTAAAGCCGTTACGGGAAAGAAGGCCGTTAAGAAAGTTACCAAGACAGACAAGAAAGGTCGACGCGCTAGACGTAAGGAGAGCTACGCAATCTACATTTACAAGGTCCTCAAGCAAGTCCATCCTGACACTGGTATTTCCAGCAAAGCCATGGGTATCATGAACTCCTTCGTTACAGACATCTTTGAGCGCGTGGCTAACGAGTCTTCCAGGCTAGCCCATTACAACAAGAAATCAACTATTACTTCCAGAGAGATTCAGACAGCTATTCGACTGCTTTTACCTGGAGAGCTGGCTAAGCACGCCGTCAGCGAGGGAACAAAGGCTGTTACAAAGTATACCAGTAGCAAGTGAGCTTGCAACAGTCAAGAATTACTAACAAAAAACGGCTCCTTTAGGAGCCAACACATGATTCAAAAGATCGTGATCAAATGCTTTGATTTCGCAACGTTTATTTTTTAAAAAAAAAAAAAAAAAAAAAAAAAATCAAAAAAACTAAAACTCACACACATCCACATGCTGACTGTTCAACAAAGTAATTTTTTTTACAAAGCTACAATCATCTAGCTCGTTGCTGAATTAAAACTAATAAATTTTCTTGATAATGACAAATAAAATGATAAAAAGATTGCGTATTTAAAAAAAAAAAAAAAATGAAAACTCAATATTTATTCAATCAACTATTACAAAGTCTTTCTTATAAACAATGATAGCCGCTAAAAAAGCCATCAAAATGTTGAGTCTACAACACTAGGGATTCCCAGGCAGTCACCTGTCCAAGTACTAACCCAGCCCTAACTGGCTTAACTTCGGTGATCGGACGAGAACCGGTGTTTTCCAGTTGGTGTGGTCGTAGACAATTTTATCCTTGCACAACTCTCTCTTTTCCACAACGAAAATATCAACAATGCAACATCAAAATAGAACATTTTGGACATGTACGGTTGTGTTGAGCTCTCCCTAAAATTATTCCGTTGTTTTTTCTAAAAAAATATCACTTTTTCCCTCTAAAAATTGCCTTTTTTCTACTGAATTAAGCAAAACTGAAAGGAGCGCGCGCGCGTAGAATACATGACATCACAATTAGAATGTTCTTAGAACGCCAATAATTGACTGTCTTTTTCCCCTTCAATTTTCTTACGCGCGCTTTGAAAAAAAGCCTATTTTAATCGATTTTAACGGACTTTTTTTCAAGTATTTTTTTTCCACTATTATCTGGTATGATTTTCCTTCTTCGTGCTACTGTTTTCATGCTCTTTTTCTCGTTTTCTTTCCGTTTTTAGGCCTCGTTTTGTTTCAATTTGTTTCAAAATCTAAACTGATTTATTCTAAAAACACAGAAAAAATACAAAACATGATAAGAAAACCAGCTCGTTTTTGACATCTTGTTTTTTTTTTCATGCACTTCTATAGATTCAAAACTGTTCTCTCATTATTTTTCACATTTGTCATTTTCATTTATTTGTTTATTTCCATCTCAACAATGATAAAGCACAATGAACATTTACTTTGTTCTAAATGTTGTGGCTCTTAAAAGAGCCGTTTTTTTGTGATTTTCAGTTATGATGCTACAACTCTAGCCTCCAAAGCCGTACAGAGTACGACCTTGTCGTTTTAAAGCGTAGACTACGTCCATGGCCGTTACTGTCTTTCTCTTTGCATGTTCTGTGTACGTGACAGCATCGCGGATTACGTTTTCAAGGAAGACTTTTAGTACTCCTCGCGTCTCTTCGTAGATAAGACCAGATATTCTCTTCACTCCACCTCGACGAGCAAGTCGTCGAATAGCTGGTTTGGTTATGCCTTGGATGTTATCGCGAAGAATCTTTCGGTGACGTTTTGCTCCTCCTTTGCCTAAACCTTTTCCACCTTTTCCTCGTCCGGACATCTTAATTATTTCAATAAACCGCTCTGTTAGAATCGACACACAACTTTAAAATAAGGAAAACGATTTGACAATATTTTATTCGGTTTATCTGTGCATGAAATATATGCGACTTTTGCGGACCTAAAAGGAATGAGAACTCGAATCCCATTGTTTCTTTGTCGTGTTTGTCGGGAAAAATTCTCTTTCGTACCGCCGTATCGCTAAGTAAATGCAAGGATCCGCGCGCACTATAAAGCGAGTCCCGCTCGAAAGCAAACTTATTAAACTAGTTCGTCTAAATTTTAACGTTCTCTATCTGGAGTATAATCAACATGGCTCGTACTAAGCAAACAGCACGTAAATCTACAGGAGGAAAGGCCCCCAGAAAACAACTTGCTACCAAAGCAGCAAGAAAAAGCGCTCCAGCTACCGGTGGAGTTAAGAAACCACATCGTTATCGACCTGGTACTGTTGCACTGCGAGAGATTCGTCGTTATCAGAAATCCACCGAGTTGTTGATCCGCAAGCTGCCCTTCCAGCGTCTTGTCAGAGAAATAGCACAGGACTTCAAGACTGACCTACGATTCCAGAGTTCTGCCGTCATGGCTTTACAAGAAGCTAGTGAAGCCTACCTCGTTGGATTGTTTGAAGACACCAACCTGTGCGCTATTCACGCAAAGCGAGTCACCATCATGCCCAAAGACATTCAGTTGGCAAGGCGTATCCGAGGAGAAAGAGCGTAGAAAAGTAAACAACAAACAAACAACGGCTTTTATAAAAGCCACCACAAAATTCAAAAGTTTAAATGACTAGATAAATGCTTTTTATTACAAATATTTAGAGTGGTAGTGAGAATGAAATAAAATGCAGTAAATAAATCGAACGTACGACAACAAAGTGCAAAAGTGCGAAAAAGCAAAACAAAGACGTGAACAACAACAAAAACTGTGCATGATATTAGCTTTGAATCGAATAAACTTCAGCAAATTAGCTACGACGAATAAATAAACAAACAGAAACTTAGAATTAAACAAAACAACGCGTGTGAATTAACTACAAAACCAACTAATAGTTGTAGCAAACAATGATTAAAACAAACAAACACACAAACATGATGAAAAACATAAACTAATTCAAATCCGAAACAAGCATAAAAATGAACGAAATTTACTTCAAAAGGAATGAAACAAGCCCCAAAAGGACAGGCAGCCCGAGTGTTGTAGTAAATAGAATGAAGGGAGTAAAATTTGCAATTGTTTGTCGATCAACAGTAAGAAATAAAATATAATTTTCATTTGCATCTCTTTAAGGTCGTGAGTATGTTTCAATTAGTGCGCATTTAGGGTAGAGTAGAATGAACGAACGAATGAATGAACGAAAGAACGAATGAACGAATGAATGAATGAATGAATGAAGGAACGAACGAACGAACGAACGAACGAACGAACGAACGAACGAACGAACGAACGAACGAACGAACGAACGAACGAACGAACGAACGAACGAACGAACGAACGAACGAACGAACGAACGAACGAACGAACGAACGAACGAACGAACGAACGAACGAACGAACGAACGAACGAACGAACGAACGAAAGAACGAACGAACGAACGAATGAATGAAAGAATGAATGAATGCGAAATAACTGCATGAGAAACGAATATAAAGAAAATTGCTTGTGTATGTTTATTTTATTGGTCATTCGGTGTTTTAAAAAAAGCATTTGACGGTCATGACTCTGTGAGACATGTGTTGGCTCCTAAAGGAGCCGTTTTTTGTTAATTGTAAATGATAATTTACTTCTTTTCTGTCTTCTTGGGCAGCAAGACAGCCTGTATATTGGGTAGAACCCCTCCCTGGGCAATTGTCACCCCGCCTAGCAAACGATTGAGCTCTTCGTCGTTCCTAACTGCTAACTGGAGGTGGCGAGGAATAATTCTGCTCTTCTTGTTATCTCTAGCTGCGTTGCCGGCTAACTCAAGGATTTCAGCACTCAAATACTCCAGAACAGCAGCCAAGTACACAGGGGCCCCAGCTCCGACACGTTGAGCGTAGTTGCCTTTTCTCAGGTGACGATGAATACGACCGACGGGAAACTGGAGGCCTGCACGAGAAGATCTGGTCTTGGACTTTGTTCCTTTAGCTTTTCCTTTGCCTCTCCCAGTCATTTTTGTTGCACGTTTGTAAAGTTATTTGCAGGTTTGTCTTGAAAAATAGCTAGAGAGCTGTGATGTCAGTAGCAAGCATTCACTGAGGTACTTATACCGCTTGCGCGGATCGAGTAAAAGCCCGCCGGGAACAAAAACCTTTGTGTTCATTAACATGAGAGCCAATCGAAAGTCATGGATTTCGATCCTTTTGTTTTCACCTTAGACAACATATAAGTGCAATATACAAAGTTAGCACATCAAACAACTCAACAAATTAGAAAGTTATCTATACTCTCAAAATGCCAGCTAAAGCCGTTACGGGAAAGAAGGCCGTTAAGAAAGTTACCAAGACAGACAAGAAAGGTCGACGCGCTAGACGTAAGGAGAGCTACGCAATCTACATTTACAAGGTCCTCAAGCAAGTCCATCCTGACACTGGTATTTCCAGCAAAGCCATGGGTATCATGAACTCCTTCGTTACAGACATCTTTGAGCGCGTGGCTAACGAGTCTTCCAGGCTAGCCCATTACAACAAGAAATCAACTATTACTTCCAGAGAGATTCAGACAGCTATTCGACTGCTTTTACCTGGAGAGCTGGCTAAGCACGCCGTCAGCGAGGGAACAAAGGCTGTTACAAAGTATACCAGTAGCAAGTGAGCTTGCAACAGTCAAGAATTACTAACAAAAAACGGCTCCTTTAGGAGCCAACACATGATTCAAAAGATCGTGATCAAATGCTTTGATTTCGCAACGTTTATTTTTTTACAAAAAAAAAAAAAAAAAAAAAAAATCAAAAAAACTAAAACTCACACACATCCACATGCTGACTGTTCAACAAAGTAATTTTTTTTACAAAGCTACAATCATCTAGCTCGTTGCTGAATTAAAACTAATAAATTTTCTTGATAATGACAAATAAAATGATAAAAAGATTGCGTATTTAAAAAAAAAAAAAAAATGAAAACTCAATATTTATTCAATCAACTATTACAAAGTCTTTCTTATAAACAATGATAGCCGCTAAAAAAGCCATCAAAATGTTGAGTCTACAACACTAGGGATTCCCAGGCAGTCACCTGTCCAAGTACTAACCCAGCCCTAACTGGCTTAACTTCGGTGATCGGACGAGAACCGGTGTTTTCCAGTTGGTGTGGTCGTAGACAATTTTATCCTTGCACAACTCTCTCTTTTCCACAACGAAAATATCAACAATGCAACATCAAAATAGAACATTTTGGACATGTACGGTTGTGTTGAGCTCTCCCTAAAATTATTCCGTTGTTTTTTCTAAAAAAATATCACTTTTTCCCTCTAAAAATTGCCTTTTTTCTACTGAATTAAGCAAAACTGAAAGGAGCGCGCGCGCGTAGAATACATGACATCACAATTAGAATGTTCTTAGAACGCCAATAATTGACTGTCTTTTTCCCCTTCAATTTTCTTACGCGCGCTTTGAAAAAAAGCCTATTTTAATCGATTTTAACGGACTTTTTTTCAAGTATTTTTTTTCCACTATTATCTGGTATGATTTTCCTTCTTCGTGCTACTGTTTTCATGCTCTTTTTCTCGTTTTCTTTCCGTTTTTAGGCCTCGTTTTGTTTCAATTTGTTTCAAAATCTAAACTGATTTATTCTAAAAACACAGAAAAAATACAAAACATGATAAGAAAACCAGCTCGTTTTTGACATCTTGTTTTTTTTTTCATGCACTTCTATAGATTCAAAACTGTTCTCTCATTATTTTTCACATTTGTCATTTTCATTTATTTGTTTATTTCCATCTCAACAATGATAAAGCACAATGAACATTTACTTTGTTCTAAATGTTGTGGCTCTTAAAAGAGCCGTTTTTTTGTGATTTTCAGTTATGATGCTACAACTCTAGCCTCCAAAGCCGTACAGAGTACGACCTTGTCGTTTTAAAGCGTAGACTACGTCCATGGCCGTTACTGTCTTTCTCTTTGCATGTTCTGTGTACGTGACAGCATCGCGGATTACGTTTTCAAGGAAGACTTTTAGTACTCCTCGCGTCTCTTCGTAGATAAGACCAGATATTCTCTTCACTCCACCTCGACGAGCAAGTCGTCGAATAGCTGGTTTGGTTATGCCTTGGATGTTATCGCGAAGAATCTTTCGGTGACGTTTTGCTCCTCCTTTGCCTAAACCTTTTCCACCTTTTCCTCGTCCGGACATCTTAATTATTTCAATAAACCGCTCTGTTAGAATCGACACACAACTTTAAAATAAGGAAAACGATTTGACAATATTTTATTCGGTTTATCTGTGCATGAAATATATGCGACTTTTGCGGACCTAAAAGGAATGAGAACTCGAATCCCATTGTTTCTTTGTCGTGTTTGTCGGGAAAAATTCTCTTTCGTACCGCCGTATCGCTAAGTAAATGCAAGGATCCGCGCGCACTATAAAGCGAGTCCCGCTCGAAAGCAAACTTATTAAACTAGTTCGTCTAAATCTTAACGTTCTCTATCTGGAGTATAATCAACATGGCTCGTACTAAGCAAACAGCACGTAAATCTACAGGAGGAAAGGCCCCCAGAAAACAACTTGCTACCAAAGCAGCAAGAAAAAGCGCTCCAGCTACCGGTGGAGTTAAGAAACCACATCGTTATCGACCTGGTACTGTTGCACTGCGAGAGATTCGTCGTTATCAGAAATCCACCGAGTTGTTGATCCGCAAGCTGCCCTTCCAGCGTCTTGTCAGAGAAATAGCACAGGACTTCAAGACTGACCTACGATTCCAGAGTTCTGCCGTCATGGCTTTACAAGAAGCTAGTGAAGCCTACCTCGTTGGATTGTTTGAAGACACCAACCTGTGCGCTATTCACGCAAAGCGAGTCACCATCATGCCCAAAGACATTCAGTTGGCAAGGCGTATCCGAGGAGAAAGAGCGTAGAAAAGTAAACAACAAACAAACAACGGCTTTTATAAAAGCCACCACAAAATTCAAAAGTTTAAATGACTAGATAAATGCTTTTTATTACAAATATTTAGAGTGGTAGTGAGAATGAAATAAAATGCAGTAAATAAATCGAACGTACGACAACAAAGTGCAAAAGTGCGAAAAAGCAAAACAAAGACGTGAACAACAACAAAAACTGTGCATGATATTAGCTTTGAATCGAATAAACTTCAGCAAATTAGCTACGACGAATAAATAAACAAACAGAAACTTAGAATTAAACAAAACAACGCGTGTGAATTAACTACAAAACCAACTAATAGTTGTAGCAAACAATGATTAAAACAAACAAACACACAAACATGATGAAAAACATAAACTAATTCAAATCCGAAACAAGCATAAAAATGAACGAAATTTACTTCAAAAGGAATAAAACAAGCCCCAAAAGGACAGGCAGCCCGAGTGTTGTAGTAAATAGAATGAAGGGAGTAAAATTTGCAATTGTTTGTCGATCAACAGTAAGAAATAAAATATAATTTTCATTTGCATCTCTTTAAGGTCGTGAGTATGTTTCAATTAGTGCGCATTTAGGGTAGAGTAGAATGAACGAACGAATGAATGAACGAAAGAACGAATGAACGAATGAATGAATGAATGAATGAAGGAACGAACGAACGAACGAACGAACGAACGAACGAACGAACGAACGAACGAACGAACGAACGAACGAACGAACGAACGAACGAACGAACGAACGAACGAACGAACGAACGAACGAACGAACGAACGAACGAACGAACGAACGAACGAACGAACGAACGAACGAACGAACGAACGAACGAACGAACGAACGAACGAACGAACGAACGAACGAATGAAAGAAAGAATGAATGAATGCGAAATAACTGCATGAGAAACGAATATAAAGAAAATTGCTTGTGTATGTTTATTTTATTGGTCATTCGGTGTTTTAAAAAAAGCATTTGACGGTCATGACTCTGTGAGACATGTGTTGGCTCCTAAAGGAGCCGTTTTTTGTTAATTGTAAATGATAATTTACTTCTTTTCTGTCTTCTTGGGCAGCAAGACAGCCTGTATATTGGGTAGAACCCCTC